>OY748305.1:17646606-18246606 GCA_963556515.1 Nudaria mundana | reverse complement strand
TTACTCCGTTCGTCCGACGGCGGTGTGATCTGTGATAGAGGAGGAGAGACGACATCTCGTGGGTGATCTCGACCGAAACCTCGACAGTATCTCCCAATGGGGTGCCGAGAACTTGGTCGAGTTCAATGCCCACAAAACACAGGCGTGTGCATTTACAGCGAAAAAATCCCCTTTCCTTCCCCTACCTTCCTCTACCCTCAAGACCGCGAAAGCGTTTAGACATGTCCACTGTGTCACTGTGTCCAGTTACTAAATATCATAAATTGATTTAAATAATTTAATTTCAAATATTACTGCAAATAAATTGTCAGTGAAGTACCAGGGCGCAAGATCTATACAGGAGTTTCTACGTTACGAAGCGCCGAGCATGCGCTAGTGTGCGCACGCGCAAGATACGAGTGAGTCACACATCTATTGCCTATTAAACCACTATCACGAGAGGTCACGTTAATCTGGACGGAAACCTGTTTTGTTTTAAATCGTCGATCGCGACCAGTTAATATAGAACTATGCACGCGTAAAAGAGACAGCTGGCTATCCCAGGGGTCTAAGTACTGACTGGTGAGATAGGGACGGGTGTAGACAGAAGTACACGTTGTAGACACTAACTCCTTGGCTCGAAAGTTATTGTAAACAAACCGCTATTAGGTACATTGTCACTTGTGCACTATTTTTGAACACATTGTGCCCTTATTTCTCCATTATTAAAATGCCAAGAACTCAGCCGACCTCTCCCGGGAGGAACACACGAAGATTAAAGCCTAATGCAACTGTGGAACAAGATTCAGATACGGCATCCGAGGCCATGGCCTCGGACACGGATTGTAAGGGTACTAGCTGTACTACGCTGTGCTCTGAACGAAAACGCGATGATAAAGTGATCATGGAAATAAAGGGTATGTTGACCGACCTTCAACTACAAAACCAAACTCAGGCACGAAAACTTGATGGGGAACTGAAAAAAATGTCCCAACAAAATAACGATATAAAACAATCTATTCAGTATATGTCGGATAAATATGACGATATTTTGTCTAAGCTCCAACAAGTGACGACCGAAAACTCAACCCTCAAAACTCAAATTAAATCTCTTGTACAAAAGATTGAACAGCTCGAACGAAACTCCAAATTGTCTAGCCTTGAACTAAGGAATCTCCCAGAAACAAACCCGGAGAATAAGTCAACACTCACCTCTGTCATAAAAAACCTGGGTGATGAAGGTTGATGTATCAGACACAGACGTGCAAAACATATATAGGATAAAAAATTCGAAATCTTCCTGTGTGATGGTGGAGTTTGATTCGGTGTATTGTAAGGACAACTTTATAAAAGCCTCAAAGATTTTCAATAAAAACAGCACTGAAAAACTAAATACATCGCATCTTAAGCTCAGAGGTGAACCCAAACCTATATAGCCGAGTCGCTCACTGCCTTCACAAGACGGTTATACTACTTGTCTCAAGAATATGTCAAGAATCATGAACACGCAAGATGCTGGACCGCATACGGGAAGGTGTATATCCGTCTGAATGAGGGTGAATCTTCTATGTTGATCTCCCAGGAGGACGACTTCCAAAAACTCAAGAAACAATGACTTACGTTCATTTTACACATCTTAAGATTGTTTTTCGTCCTACTTTTATACATTTTAGACTTAGAACAACTATTGTATTTAAAATTTAGTTATATTGTATCCTTTTCAAGTAACAAATACTTTTATAGCAGAATCCAAAATACAGACTTACTTATCGTAACTTTTTACAAAACTTACACACCAGCATATCCTTTTATTAATTATAATAGCTCCCCACACTTATTATGCACTATAGCACTAGGTAATCTGTGTCTCATTAATGGTTACTATCATATGTTAGAAATCTATACCGTACGGAACATCCATAAGCTCAGTCCTCGTTATATACTATGTTTTTTAAATGGCAGGTGACCTATGTGATCTAATTGACAACATAGACCAATTCAGCGTGTCAGTTAGCCACGCATGCCCCCCAGAACAAGCACAAACAATAATAACCCATCCCAATAATTACCTAAAAATACTCTCGCAAAACATATGTTCCATAAACTGTAACTTTTTAAATCTTCAGACCCTTATGCAGCGTTTTTCTTTTGATTGTGACGTAGTCGTTCTTACGGAGTGTTGGTTATCATGTTCTTCTAACACTTATATTCCTCACTTACAGAATTATACAGCATTTAACACTACCGAGCATCTCAACAAAAAGGACGGGGTGGTAGTGTATGTAAACTCAGAACTGTTGGGGACCGCGGAGGAACCTGATTTTAATCAAACAGCATCGGGACTAATAATAAAAATAAAGTCGGATGTGGCAATTGTCTGCATCTACCGCTCACCGTCAAATCATGATATTCAGAACTTCCTCGCGGTACTTAGCGGCATACTACCAACCCTCCAAACCTTTAAGAATGTAATTATAACGGGTGACTTTAACATTGATATAAAACCTTCTACTTCTGACGCACGTGCCAATGACTACCTAAATTTTCTAGCTTACCATGGTTATCTCCCTGCCCATTCCATGCCTACCAGAGACGGAAACTGTCTAGACCACATAATGTTAAGATCGAAAACCTCTTCATACTCTTTTGTGTATGACACTCCAATCACTGATCACTTTCCTTCCATGCTTTGCTTATACACTGGACGTGTTCACAACAATAACGTTACTACCGTAACCAAAATAGACTATGACAAACTTGATGAAGCGATGTCCCAGATCGAATTTGATCAAATCTTAGAAATGTCCTGTGCTGACTCTGCCACCGATAAACTTATCGAACTATTAACTACTGCCATCACCTCAAATACTACAATCAAAAGGGTACCTGCCAAAAAGAAAACTATTAAGCCCTGGATTACCACTGGACTTCTACGCTGTATTAGAAATAGAGACTCGTTGCATAAGAAAGCCAAAAACTCTCCTAACAATGAAACCTTGCAGATAACATATAAAAGGTACAGAAACTTTTGTAATCGAACCATGAGAAAAGCTAAACAACTATTTGACTCAGAAGAGCTAAAGAATGCCAGTCATAGTCCAAAGCTGCTCTGGGAGTCAATTAAACGAATTACAAACACTACCAAGCCGAAAAACAAATCATCGCAGCTTCTGTCCTCGTCACACTCACCTACTCTGTCTTGCGACACTGTCAATTCTTACTTTGTTAACATTGGTAAAACTCTTGCAGATAGGATCAGCTCATCATTGCCACAACAAATCACACGCACTACACATAGCTCAAAGCATATCTCTTCTTTTGCCTTAGAACACACAGATCCAGATGAAATAATAGGAACCATACACTCTCTACGCACGCATGCTGCCTCTGGTTGGGACAACATTTCGCCAATAATTTTAAAAAAATATTCTGTTCTCCTGGCACCCAGCTTATGCCATATATTTAATCTATGTTTCGACACTGGTGTCTTACCAATTTCTTTTAAAAAGGCAATTATTCATCCAGTTTTCAAAGGAGGAGACGGGACACTGCCCAGTAATTACCGCCCTATAGCAGTATTAACTGCATTATCTAAGGTTCTTGAACGCCTAATAAACAAAAGACTAGTTAATTATCTGGAACATTATAAACTAATATCACCACATCAATTTGGCTTCCGCAAAAACTTATCAACTTCAAATGCAGTTCAAGAACTGACTAACTATGTTGTACACAATATAAATAATAACAAAAGGGTTCTAACCATATTTTTAGACCTTGCAAAGGCATTCGATACTGTTCCCGTCTCTACTCTCATACTAAAACTGGAGGAGATGGGTGTCAGAGGAATACAATTGGACCTTTTTTGGAGTTATCTTTCAAACCGGTCGCAATTAGTTAGGATAGAAAATTACCATAGTAATGAACTCCCCATCTCGTACGGAGTGCCACAAGGAAGTATACTGGGACCTACACTGTTCTTAGTGTATATAAATAACTTGTGTAACCTCCATATCCAGGATGGCTTGATTACGTCCTTTGCAGATGATACCGCTATAACCATCACGGACTACTCTTGGTCTCACCTTGAGAACAAAGCGCAACTAGCCTTAAATACGGTATTAAATTGGCTACATTCTCACACACTCACACTCAACACTTCTAAAACTAGTGTCCTTACATGGTCAATTAATGTTGTCTCACAGCCACGCACACCAATGAGTATTAGAGCACACACATGTTTTGACTCTCAACAACTATGCAACTGTCCCTCGTTATCCGTGGTAGTAAGTACGAAATATTTGGGTGTTACGCTGGACAGAAATTTTAATTTTAGAACACATATTACCAACCTTACAGCCCGTGTTCGGAAGTTAATATACATCTTCAAAACACTTAGACACGTAACTTCCTACTCAACGATACGGTGCGTTTATTTTGCTTTGTGTCAATCAATAATTACATATTGTATGTCAAGTTGGGGTGGCGCTGCTAAAACCATAATGAAACCACTAGAAATAGCTCATAGAGCGGTATTAAAAGTGGCTACTTTTCGATCTTTCTTATTTCCAACAGACGAACTATACAGACAATGGAACATCCTAAATGTGCGGCAGAATTTCATCTTGCAACCTGTGTCAGCATCATCAAACCCCATATAGTCAAATTGATAAGCGTAGGAAAGATAAAATTTGTACTGTTCCTCCGCCACAGTCTACCTTTGTGAAAAGATTCTGTTATATACTTGGACCCTACTTATATAATAAAATAAATTTACCCTGCCCGATTTATGACCTAAATCAATGTGAATGTAAAAATAGTGTTCATTCGTTCCTCCTCTACCAGTCATACGAGGAAACTGAAAAATTCCTAACGTAAGTTTTGTTAATATAAACCCGATGTGCATACTTATACTTATGTTGTACAAATTCTTTCTTGTATTATTATAATGTTAATTACTTTTATAGTGTTTATTTAAAGTTACCTACACGCATTCATGCCCACATACACAGGCAGATAATACATAGATCTCTATACATTCTAATTGAATATTGTTTACAAGCGCGATGAACTATATGTATACCAAGTAATTGTGTAAATGGGGAGCCAGGAGTTCTATATCACAGGCCTTGGCTTAGTTTAGACTCCAGATCTCCTATAAATTTCAAATTTTGTGAATATAACCTGTAAATTTTAACATATGTTTGCCTATAACTGAAAAATTGTAATTTATGGAGATAAATAAATAAATACTTACTTACTTACTTACTACCCACTCTACAGAATGCAATATTACCAATGAAGGACAATCTAGACATCCTTGGCATAGACGTTCGTCGAGAGCTCAATAACACAAAATACATTGAGAGATGTATTGGGCTAGCTTCGCGGAAACTAGGAATACTGAACAAGGTAAAGCGATTCTTTATACCGCACCAGAGGTGTCTGCTGTACAAAACGCAGATTAGACCCTGCGTTGAATACTGCTCTCACCTCTGGGACGGCTCCGCGAAGTATTTGCTGGACGCACTCGACGCTATGCAGCGACGCGCTGTTCGCATTATAGACTGTCCGGAGGTAACGGGAAGCCTTGAGCCGCTAGCCCAGCGCCGAACAATTGCTTCCTTGGCCGCGTTCTACCGTATTTACCACGGTGAGTGTTCTGAAGAGCTCTTCAACCTGATCCCACCCTCTCCCTTCCGATCCCGAACAACGCGTGCCGGGCAGAGATGTCACCCTCATACCGTGGAAACCGTCTTCGCGAGAACCGAGCGTTTTAAACGATCGTTTCTCTGCCGAACGATGGTGGCTTGGAAAGCCCTGCCTGCGCACGTGTTTCCTCCAACATATAACCCTGGGCTCTTTAAGCGAAGCGTGAAGAGGCACATTACTGGGTCGTCAAGTTGAGGGCCACTCTCTATAGTATTCCTGTATACTGTGAGAGTCGCCCTCAATTGCCAGACGTCGCCTCAGCTTACCATCAGGCGGGTGGCGTCAATTTGTCGACCTAAATATAAAAAAAAAAAAAAAAAAAAAAATTGCTCGTATGTTAAATAAAGGATGTCGCCATTATTTAAATTATCCCAAGGACAAGTGCCCGATGAAATAATAAAGGCAAATACTTAGTTATGTAGGCGTCGGTTTTATTCGTTAAGGCTCTGGTACCCGTGTAAGTGAATAATTCTTGCGTTGAAGAAAATAGTTCGAGACGCCCAGGACTTTAATTGGCTGTGCCATAGCGGCTTGCAGGTAAGATTTTGTTGCCTTTAATCAACATTACATCGCATGGCAACGTGTTTCAAATTATTTTAAACCCATCATACGTGTGCCCGGTGACGGCAATATGCTTGCCCCCTATTACGTGTGGACTAAAAATACTGGCAAATTGTGAGTGTGTAATGTGCCTCTGCCTACACCTTACCCTTGCCTACGTACCTACTTACTTTACTTACACGGGTACCAGAGCCTTAACGAATAAAACCGACGCCTACATAACTAAGTAATTGCCTTTATTATTTCATCGGGCACTTGTTCTTGAGATAATTTAAATAATTGCTACATGCTTTATACGAGCATATGTTTGAAGTTACAACTAAATTGGATAAATGAAGTAATTATGAAGCAATTATTGACGCAATAAATTTCGGGAAACTCTGCATGCTTGACTCTAAACTAGGGGGTGACCAGCCAACCAAACGTCAGGATGGCTGGTCAAAAAAAAAAACATTTCTAAGTATATATCCAATGTAGCAATTATTTATTATATGAAGCAAATAGAAGCAATTATGTAGCAATTTTCGAATCAACTCTCATAGACCAACGCCACAGACAACCAGCCATTCTGACGCACACCATAATTAAGTAAATTGTAATTCTTATTGCAAATAAAGATACAATATTTAAGGTACTTTCCCTCCATGTAGCATGGTCTTCGACGCTGATTGTAATGTAGGTACCTACAACCAGTTCCACACATTTGACCAACTAAATATAGGAGGAGATTTTTGGATGTTCTTACCACTATTTACCAAATGAATACTAATAAGTAGATACCTCAATAATATTTTAACACAAAACAGTGTGAACACTATTGCATTTAAAAATAAACTTTTAAATATTCATGTTTATTGTAGGCAAACAAGATAAAAGCAGTTAAATTTTACAGCAGTACGTAAATCAAGTAGACGGACGTAAATTACCGTACTCACTGTTCCAATATATATATAGTAAAACTTCCAGGAGATCTGTGTACTATATATTATTATAAATTACTGTACAACGTGATACGGGATAATGACGCGAGATGAAAGCCGACCCCACCTTGACAGAGGAAGCACAATATTGTATCTATAGAGGCCCAAAGTCTACCGGCGCTAAGGAATCTAAGACGACCAACAAGACAGCCATTTCAAAAATAAGTAAAAGGTATACGGTAACATTGTGTGTGGTATGTCAGAAGTTGTTGTAATGAACAAGAGAAAAAATTATAATGGATGAAACTAGATTGATGAAGCAGACCAAATCTGTTGACTATGCGGACGTACTTCGATCTTCGAAGATGTCTTATCAAAAGGTCAAGTTAAGAGTATCTATGACCAAAGAGCATGCGTGACAATACTTATGAACGTTGCAGAAGTAAAAGAAATCCAAAGTCTCCGCCTAGCCGAACTGGAATAAGAATAAGAATAAATAAGAATAAATTTATTGTGTGAATAAAGTTTTTCAATTTTTGATTCTAGAAGCTCCTTTTAAGCAAAATATTCATTTGTTCTTCTTCGTTTCGTTCGTTTCTTTTATATTCACATTTTTTTATAGTTGTCTCTTACAAATTTGCTTAATCAAATTAGTAAAGGCTATACGTATGTGTGTGTTTTTTTTTGTGAAAGTTTGTAATGTACATGTGTTTGTGTGGATGTGTGTCTATGTAACATCGTGCTCCGACTGGCCTCACCTGAGGACTCCCTCTAGGGAACTAGAGGGTGAGAGTAGCCACATGAACCCAGTCGTGGCACATAGCGCCCTGGTGGTCCTCAAAGACTTCCATGCGGCGGTTGGTTTCTCTGTGGGACGCGTGTTACAAGGTCTACATAAAAGGTACTTACCATATACGGACTAGAAGAAATAAATAAGTAACACACCTTATCCAGTATACATCATTTATTCTTATTCGTGTCGCCTTGCCAGCCTCAAAACTGTTTGTTGATTTGACAGACGGCCCTTTTGGCCATCTGTGAAATTCTACCACGTTACATCTATTATATTGTTACGAGCCGGGGTTCTACGGAATGGAAAATGCCGATCAAACTACCACAAAACACTTTATTTATTACACCACTAATTTACACTTTACTATAAGCTTCACTGAACACTTTTAATCGCACTTGAACTCGCAGGTATAACTCGTATTATCGCTCCGGAAATACTGATCCCCCGCCACCGAAGTGCTCCGCCTTTATAGTACGGTCATTACTCTAGATTACTCTAGAATCTTCACGGAAGAATTATCGCGAACATTCCACACCTTCGAGATGCTTCTAGATAACACGTTACATAGAAGTACCTTGACAGAACATTCCCGAAAGACGTTACGTAGTAGTACTGCGATTTGCTACTAGATGGCGCCGAGTTTGGTAGTCTTATTACTCGCTACGAGATGGCGTTACACTGCCCCCTCCTAAGACATGCTCGTCCCGAGCATTGTCAGGCCCATAATATCGCGCCAATCGATCCACATGAACTATCTTTGGCGCACTTCTTGGACTCTTCCGTATTCGGTAAGTGACATCGTTAATCTTGGTCACAACTCGGTATGGTCCATCCCATTTAGCTTTCAGCTTAGGAGACTTCCCTTTACTGCGGACTGGGTTATGTAACCACACTAACGAACCTTCATCGAAGCTCTTATTGTTTGTCTTTCGGTCGTAACGGGTCTTCATCTTTTCAGACATTTGTTGACCTGATTGTCTGACATGCTCATAAATGTCATTCATCCTGCTGCGCAAGTCATTCGCATAATCAGTGATATTGCGTGGAGCGTCAGGTGGTATACCGGTTAGTAAGTCGGCAGGCAACCGTAATTCTCTTCCAAAGTTCGCATAAGCTGGTGTCACTGACGTGCTTTCGTGAACCGCACTTCGGTAAGACAAAAGAAACGGTTGGATGTGCTTGTCCCAATCTTTTTGCCTGCTTTCCACAACTTTTGCCAGATATCTCTCCAATGTCTGATTAAATCGCTCCACCATTCCATCTGACTGCGGGTGGTAAGAGGTCGTTCTGGTTTTGTGAGTACCCATGACCCGACACATTTCCTGGAACACCTGAGATTCAAAATTTCTTCCTTGATCGCTATGGATTTCTAGAGGCACCCCGAAACGACAGAAGACTTCGTGAACTAATTTATCTGCGACCGTAGTAGCTTCTTGATTAGGTATAGCGAAGACTTCTGGCCACTTCGTGAAATAATCCATCACAACCATGAAGTACTTGTTTCCGCTTTCACTTTCAGGAAATGGTCCCGCAACATCTAGGGCTATCCTTTCCCATGGTGCCCCAACGTTATACAGTTTCAGTGCACCTCTGCTCCGTGTATGAGGTCCTTTCACAGCAGCACAACTCGTACATTTGCGACACCAGTCCTCAACGTCGTCGCGACAGTGGATCCAGTAAAACCGCTCACGTATCTTCAACAGAGTCCTTTTTACTCCCATATGGCCCCCTGAACATCCATTATGGTAGAGCTGTAGCACATCTGGGACCTTAACTTTAGGGACGACCATTTGCAAATGACAGCTGTCTCCTCGAGCATTTTCCCATTTGCGGCACAAGACTCCATCCTGAATAACTAAACTGTCCCATTGCGCCCAATAACTTTTTGTGATTGAACTCATTGAAGCGACGTCACTCCACATGGGTTTAGGAGCACTTGCTTTAATCCACTCAAATATTGGCTTGATGTCTGCGTCGTCCTGTTGAGCATGTTGTAGGCTTTCTTTCC
This sequence comes from Nudaria mundana, assembly GCA_963556515.1. Taxonomy (NCBI): domain Eukaryota; kingdom Metazoa; phylum Arthropoda; class Insecta; order Lepidoptera; family Erebidae; genus Nudaria; species Nudaria mundana. The sequence goes on along the minus strand of OY748305.1, from coordinate 18,236,633 downwards.
ATTCGTCGCTCAGATCCGTTTTAAGCATCTTCACAAGTATGGCTTCCTTTATCTCCTGTTTGGCACAGTGCTTACAGTCTTCAGGGCAAGGTCTTCTTGACAATGCGTCTGCGTTGCCATGGGATCTCCCACTGCGATGTTCGATTACAAAGTCATATTCCTGTAATAGCTCAATCCATCTGGCGACTTGTCCTTCTGGATTCTTAAATTGTAATAGCCACTTCAATGCAGCATGGTCGGTACGTATAAGGAATTTTCGCCCTAGTAAATATTTGCTGAAATGCTGCAATGTCTTCACCACGGCGAGTAATTCTCTCCTCGTGACGCAATAATTCCTTTCAGGTTTCGATAAGGATTTGCTGAAGTAGGCTATAACAACCTCTCGATCTCCTTTCCTTTGAGATAACACACCTCCGAGTCCGATATCACTTGCGTCTGTGTCAACTATAAATTCATTTTCCGCATCAGGATAACCCAAAATAGGTGTATTGCACAGACGATTCTTTAGCTCCTGGAATGCGATGCCGCAGCTTCCGTCCCAACAGAATTGTCGCTTCTCCTCCGTGAGCTTGTGTAAGGGCTTGGCAATATCCGCAAAGTTCTGGACGAATCGCCGGTAGTATGAGCACAAACCCAAAAATGCTCTGACCTGCGTCTTATCCTTTGGAACCGGCCAATCCTTGACGGCGATGATTTTCTCTGGATCCGTGCGGATACCATCTTCAGACACTACGTAGCCTAGGAAGCTTACTTGCCGTTTGAGGAATGAGCACTTCTTCGGGCTGAGCTTCAGGTTCGCGCTTCGGATCTTTACAAGCACGCGTTCCAGGTTTTGAAGATGCTCTTCTAACGTACGGCCCACGATGATAATGTCATCTAGATAGACAAGACAGGCGTCCCCAGTCAATCCGGCGAGTACAATTTCCATTAATCTTTCAAAAGTAGCCGGGGCGTTGCATAAACCAAATGGCATAACTTTAAACTGCCACAAACCCTTTCCTGTGGAAAATGCAGTCTTCTCTTTATCCTTCGGATCGATTTCAACTTGCCAGTAGCCACTTTTCAGGTCTAGCGTGCTAAACCACTTCACCCCTGTCAGCATGTCCAACGTGTCATCGATCCTTGGTAAAGGGTAGCTGTCCTTTTTCGTAACGTCGTTCAGACGACGATAGTCGACACAAAACCGCATACTGCCATCTTTCTTCCTCACCAGCACTACAGGTGAGCACCATGGACTTGACGATGGTTCTATCACACCATCTTTTACCATTCCTTCAATCATGGTCTCAACTTCCTTTTCCCGTGCTACTGGCAGTCTCCTTGGTCGCTGACGGATGGGTGCCTCATTTCCTGTATTGATTCTATGCTGAACCAATCCAGTCTTCCCAATGTCAGCATCACTCGAAGAGAAAATATCGGCGTACTTGAGTAACATCTTCTTAGCCTTGTCCATTTCATTCTTCGTTAAGATGTTACGACAGTCTTCTAAAAGTGTCAACACGTTGTTTCTAGCGTCCTTGTTGACGATGTTCCCAGTACTCAACTCTTGGCATCGGCGCATCCAATCTACTTCTTCGCAAGTGCCAATCAATGTGCTCTTTTCTATCACGTGTTCCTTATCACTAAGGTTCAGCACACGTACCACTGAGGCTTCATTGGCTCTTACCAGAGTTCGGGCCATTTTCCATGGAAGTTCATTGTATATCCCTTCTATGAGTACACATCGATGTGTTCGCCCAGAATTCTGAGGGAGACTAACTGGTACAGTCGTTTCTGATCTGGCAGGAAGCACGACCTTCTTCAAGCTGTACACTTTTCCTGATAACGCTCCTTCCATGAAAAGTTCCTCTTGACCACATTTCATCGCTCCTTGCTTGACGTCGATCTCACAAGAGTTCTTCCTCATAAAGTCTAAGCCCAGTATGCAGTCGTCCATTATGTCAGCCACGATGACATTATGCAGGTAAATTCCATTGCCCAACTTTAACTGCATCTCTTTCTCTCCTCGGACGGGTATGCGCTGACCCGTGGCCGTTACCAAGTTGATGCGGTCACGGTTTGCAGAGTCCCCAAGGAACCGATTTGCAAGTCGGGAACTGACAACCGTGCGAGATGCTCCAGTATCTATTGTCAGCTTGCATGGTGTTCCATTTACCTCGCCCTTGATGATCAGGCTGTTCCCATCCTGGGTTTGTGAGATCGAAACCCTTGGGGCTCTTCTAAAATCAGCCAGCACCCGCCCCGCAGTCCTGGCATTTATTCGTTTCCCTTCCTGTTGCTGGGCGGTGACATTAGCCACCCTATCCTCTTGGGAACGACTTTCTTCTCTTTCCGCAGTCCGCTTTGGGCAACTGGATCGAAGGTGGCCCCTCTCACCACATGTGTAGCACCTAGGGCTATACCTCGTGAAACGGTCGCGAGCCGGTGATGCTACAACTTCCCTGACACGGTGAGATCGATGATCCTTCCGTACGGCTTCGACCTCCAAAGCATGAGCCAAGGCGTCTTTGAGAGTCTCATGGTGCCCGAGTCTGACAGCGGCCCTGACTTCCAGGTCGTGGATGCCGTCGATGAATACTTGCACCAGATTCCCATCGATGAGCGCAGGTAACGACTGGTATGCCTTCCGTACCAGCTTCTCAACTTCCAGGGCCCACTGTTGCAAGTTTTCACCAGAGCGCTGGACACGATCCTTCAGCTGCGCACGATACACGTGTTCCAGGTGAGCGTCACCGTATCTGGTTTCCAAGGCTTCTAGTAGCTGCTCGTAGGAAACATCGTCTCCGAGAGCTTCTAGGATGGTTAACGCCTTGTCTCGCAAACCCAATGTAAGCGCAGTCATGGCCTGGGCTTTGCTCCACCCGTTTGCCTTCTTAACGGCTTCAAACTGCTTTTTATAGGCTGACCATGAAGATGTCCCATCGAATGGCGGTACTTTAAATCCACGCGCTGAAGGTACGGCAGGTAAGGAAGTCGCAATCCCATCTCCAGCTTTCAGATTTCCCAGCTCTTTCCTCACATCTGTAATCTGGTTTTTTACATCTTCAATCCGAGTTTCGGCTTCCGTGATGCGGTTCTCAACATGATGAACTTGATCCTTCATCACATTCATCTCCTTGCCAAAAGTCGCTCGAAGATCTTTCATGAGGAGCGTCTGTTCCTCCTGGCGGCGTGCCTGCTCCTCCTTGTCACGCAGCAGCTGTTCTTCCAACCGGCGGGCCTGCTCCTCCTGGCGGCGTGCCTGCTCCTCCTGGCGGCGTGCCTGCTCCTCCTGGCGGCGTGCCTGCTCCTCCTTGTCCCGCAGCAGCTGTTCTTCCAACCGGCGGGCTTGCTCCTCCTGGTGGCGGGCCTGCTCCTCCTGGCGACGGGCTTGCTCCTCCTGGTGGCGGGCCTGCTCCTCCTGGCGACGGGCTTGCTCCTGTAGCATCGCCATCAGCGCAGCAAAGTCTGGAGGTGCTGGCGCTGGAGATACCGTGGGCGGGCCTGCTTCCACCGTTGGCTGCTCCTGACCACCCAACCTCTCCGGCGTATTACCTCCGAAGCGCCTGCTGTCCAACTCCTGCTGGCGCTGACCCCTGGTACGGACGCCCTCTGTGTCTTCTTTCGGTAACACCGGCATTGTCCAAATCCCCAATTCTGACACCAATTGTTACGAGCCGGGGTTCTACGGAATGGAAAATGCCGATCAAACTACCACAAAACACTTTATTTATTACACCACTAATTTACACTTTACTATAAGCTTCACTGAACACTTTTAATCGCACTTGAACTCGCAGGTATAACTCGTATTATCGCTCCGGAAATACTGATCCCCCGCCACCGAAGTGCTCCGCCTTTATAGTACGGTCATTACTCTAGATTACTCTAGAATCTTCACGGAAGAATTATCGCGAACATTCCACACCTTCGAGATGCTTCTAGATAACACGTTACATAGAAGTACCTTGACAGAACATTCCCGAAAGACGTTACGTAGTAGTACTGCGATTTGCTACTAGATGGCGCCGAGTTTGGTAGTCTTATTACTCGCTACGAGATGGCGTTACAATATTGTAGTTCCAAGAAGTGCTTCCGTATCATCGTAGGAGAGTGGATTAATCCACTTAATTATGATGGTTTTACATTCAAAGTAAAGTTTAGTATACAAATCCAATTCCTTATTAATTTTGTTATACAGTTGGGCCGATCTTTTTGCAAATTGTGTACTGGCAAAGGTTGTACTTGTTCTGGGTATGTGAGCAACATTGTGTTTCCTTCTAGTATTTGTTAGTGTGCTACTAACAAATACTAGAACTAGAACATATACGGCAAAGATTTGTGCTTCTTTAATACAGTATGTGTAATAATACAGTATGCTTCTTGACTACTCTCGTGCCTTCGATGCTATCGACACTACACTGCTTCTCTTAAAACTGACATTCTACGGATTCTCAGGTGGAGCGGTGTGGTGGTTCGATAGTTATCTTAATAATAGGTCCCAGTATGTGGAGATCAGTAGCGAGGATGGATCTAGGCTCTGCTCTGGCCCCCGTCTGGTATCCAGAGGGGTGCCCCAGAGTTCTATTCTGGGCCCACTCTTGTACATATTGTACAGTGCTGATATCCAGAACACCTTTGAGAGCTGCAAGTGCCACATGTATGCGGACGACCTGCAGATCTATAAGTCCTTTAAACCTGAAGATACTTTAATAGCTGTGCAACACATAAATGAGGAACTGGAAAGAGTGGCTGGGTGGTCGAAGAGCAACTCGTTGGTGTTGAATCCATCCAAATCCAAGTTTATGGTGCTGGGTTCGAAACATCAGGTTGCCTCAGTACTGGCGTGGGATCCAGTCATAGTGCTAGGTGGCACTGGGATTGAAAGGGTCGAGTCTGCCACTAACCTAGGTCTCACAATGGACTCTGAGCTTCGTTTCGAGGCGCACATTAGCAAAACTGTAAGCAATTGTTTTTACAGGCTCAAGGTGCTTTTTTTTTTTTTTTTTTTTTTATATTTGGTTCGCCAAATTGACGCCGCCCGCCTGGTGGTAAGTCGTGACGACGTCTAGCAATTGTGGGCCACTCTCACAGCACACATTACTATTGAGAGTGGCCCTCAACTTGACGACCTACTGATGTGCCTCTTCACGCTCCGCTTAAAGAACCCAGGATTATATGTGGGAGGAAACACGTGCACAGGCAGGGCGTTCCAGGCCACTATCGTTCGGCAGAGAAACGAACGTTTAAAACGTTCGGTTCTCGCGAACATGCTATCCACTGTGTGGGGGTGGCATCTCTGCCCGGCACGAGTCGTTCGGGATCGGAAGGAAGAGGGTGGGATCAGATTGAAGAGCTCTTCAGAACACTCGCCGTGGTAAATACGGTAGAATGCGGCCAAGGAAGCTATTGTTCGGCGCTGAGCTAGCGGCTCAAGGCTTCCCGTTACCTCCGGACAACCAATAATACGGATAGCCCGTCGCTGCATAGCGTCGAGAGCGTCCAGCAGATACTTCGCGGAGCCGTCCCAGAGGTGAGAGCAGCTTTATAATATAAGAGAATTCTTGAGTGTTTCACTGCGCAAGTTTTTGGTGGATAGCTTAATATTGTCTAGGTTCAATTATTGTGATACTGTATATGGCCCATGTCTGCTGAGAAGAACAGAAAACTTGACTGACTTAACGAGTTCAGAATGCTTGTGTCCGTTTCTGTGTTGACATCCCAGGGCGAAGCCATATCACACCATACATAAATGATCTTAAAATGCTAAGGATGGCCGTAAGAAGGAAGCTGCATCTGACTGGTTTACTATTTCGTGTGGTAAATACTCAAAAGCCGGAATACCTTTGTAGCTTTGTACCTATGGTAGGCTGAGTTGGAGACACGACAAACTAAGATATAGCAAGAGGACTACTATAGCCCCTTTGACACTCCATAAGTATAGGTCTGCCGCTTTCCGAGTTTGTTTTAGGCATGCAGCCACTAGTTGCTGGAACATTCTTAAACCTCCAATACGCAACCTGAAAAATCGAAGAACATTCAAATTAATGGTGAAAAAACTGTACTTAATAGAACAGCTGGAAACTGCATAGCTCTTCAGCCTTTAAACTTATAAATTATCTCCTAATTTTATAACTTAGGTACCAAATTGATACTTACCCTTGTTTTTTATTTTATCTCTGTTTCCTTGTACCTTTGTGGGTGCATGACTTCGATTTGTTTAGTGATTTTGTATTGATTTAATTTTGTTGATGTATCATATTCTTAAGTAATGCCGAGAATGATTGCCGCGTATCGTGACGTGTCATCTCATCTGTCTGTTATTCTTGTCGGTCTGGGTTGACGGATGACAGTACTGACAGCTGGCAGTTGAGTTGGTCTCGAACGCGAAGCTATGGTACCGGACCTATGAGTTTACCATAGACACGGCTTGTTTGTTTTTTTGTTATATATAGACACAAACACACGACATATTATTATAAATATTACATACATTTATTTATTTTATTTGTGTATTTATGTATTTGATTTATTTATTATTTTTCTTGTGTGATGGCATTTGGCAGCACGATATTGTGTTAATTGTGCTGGATGAGATACTGCATGGGTGCGCCATTTTCAGTGTCACTGGCCTCCTCTGAAAACCAGCGCTGGCAAATGTGGGTCTGCCCACGTCACCATAAGCTGAGAGGAGACCAATTTCTACGCAGATGTGGCGTGTACTAGCATACACCTACGATTTTCCTGTCCTTAACCTACTTCTAATATTTTACTTGTGTATTGTTATCGCCATGTCTGTTTAAGAATAAAAACATTTATCTTTCTTCTTCTTTCTTTCTTTCTTTCTAATAATGTGTATAACTTTCGAACCGATAAAACGTCACTTATTTGGTACAGTCTCAGTTGTGAGCCTAACTTTTTTGAAGTAGGTACATTATTTTTAGCAGTGCCCGCTGGGCACGTTCAACTTGTATGAATTTGGATTTTCTAGCTTGTTCAGAAGGGTGGAAATCGAAACGGTATCAAAGGCTTTTTTAGGTCCAAAAAGGGGAGGCGTGTATGTATAGTTAGTGGCCTCCTTGCGTGGACAGACGAGTTCTTAAAAATAAAGGTGATGGGTTGTCATTAATAGACAGCAAAATTGACAGACTGACGGTCGAATATCAAATACCGGTATTCCTGGATGTAATTCTTGGTGAATTATAATTATAATAATTATTCTAAGAGTTTTGTAAGAAGGTAATTCGTCAGAGAAGTGGTGTGACCGAAAATCAGCGCATAATCCAAACTGAAAAAGTTGAAGTTTCAATGTCAAGCCATATTATTTTTAAAGGACTTGAAGATAATATGTTAGACGGTGAAGTTAGACACCTTTGATAATGATTAAAAGCGAAACCGGTTGGTGAAAATAAATCAAATAAAGTGTGGAATAGAGTACAAGTGTGTTTCTTCATCATGTTAAATTAAATAAATCTAACTACTTTGCAATATTCCGCCACATGCAAATTACCCAACTCTCGTATTTATTCATGCACAAATCCGCCCTCCAAACCCACTTAGGCCGAAAGAAAAGAGAAATAATTTTGAAAATAGAATAAATATGAGAGTTGTGTTATCGTGCAAGAAATAATAAAAAACCTCGATACGTAATTCGCCCCCAACCAGGGGCATCATCAGGAGATGTCGATGGCTCGGCGCACGGCGACCGAATGAGCCACAACTCGTAAACCGCACCTATTTATATCCTTGGTTTTTTATTTCTACCCACAACCATAACACCAAATTATTTTATGTCTACCTACCACCGTTGTTTGAATGACGTATACCTACCCGCAGTAAAGGGGAAGAGGCCAAATTAAGTTGATCATTTAAAATATTAGGGTTCAAGCGTCTATATTTGTTGATAAAGTTGCCAAAATTTTGCGTAAAAATAATATTTATGTCGCGTTTAGAACGGACAACACTATCCGGAGAAACATTTGCAATGTTAAGGAGAAAATTGGGGATGACAGGTAGTCAGGTGTGTATAGGCTTAAGTGTGGGGATTGTGAGGGTGTTTATATTGGCCAAACTATAAACTAAACATATATCAGCTTTTAGAAACAATCGCCCAGAACGGTCTCATTTCGCAAAACATTTGTTGGACTCCGGTCACTCCCTACTTAATCCTCACACTTATGACGTTCTGCGCACCTGCAACAAAGGACTGAGGCTTTCGGTTTTGGAACAATTGGAAATCTACAAACATAGACGCTTGAACCCTAATATTTTAAATGATCAACTTAATTTCGCCTCTTCCCCTTTACTGCGGGTAGGTATACGTCATTCAAACAACGGTGGTAGGTAGACATAAAATAATTTGGTGTTATGGTTGTGGGTAGAAATAAAAAACCTAGAATATAAATAGGTGCGGTTTTTCTTGCACGATAACACAACTCTCATATTTATTCTATTTTCAAAATTATTTCTCTATTCTTTCGGCCTAAGTGGGTTTGGAGGGCGGATTTGTACATGAATAAATTCGAGAGTTGGGTAATTTGCATGTGACGGAATATTGCAAAGTAGTTAGATTTATTTAATTTCACTATGGACTTCCGAAAAGTAACGCCTGATAGTATTAACTTCATCTTCATCATGTATTACTATAGGTTCCACCAAGTGCCAACAATCGAAAGTATAAGTACATGAGAAACTTCTTTTTTTTTGAAGTCGCTAGAAAAGAGGATGCAGAAAGTGCAACCTAATACATTATCAGTCACGACAAGAGTGTACCAACTGGGCAAACTGTAATAATTTAATATACATTTGTAATGCTTTAAGGTACATATTTTCCGAAGGTATAGAGTAAGGCATAATTATTATATTTGCTATTTTTACGCCAGAAACTTTGTTGATTCCACGAGTTTCGTCCGTTGATCGGCAGATGTACCACTTGGAGGTGAAATTGGTTTCAGCCATTTTAGCCAGAATTCAGAATAGAAAATAGGACAGCGTCCGTAATGGCGGCCGTGTTATTTTAAAACCGAATCGATACGACTGTGTAGTGGTCTGTGTATTCGTAAAATAAGTAGACGACTTGCCTGTTTCAATGTTGTTGTTTATACTCGTACCTGCAGTTATCGACTGTATTACTTTGATTTGTATATATATCTCGGCAATTGGGAGGTTAGGTGTACGAGTGTTTCCCGTTTCATACCAGTATTTTTGGGACCATTTGGTATGAATTTTTGGGTTTGAAGATTTAGACCAATGTTATTTTTGTTGTTAATATATGTATTTTATATGCCGTTACTTACTATTTATAATTGTTTTGTCACTTCTACTATCCTACATTCACACATAACACTCGGCATTGGAGGTTCGGCATCGGTGAGTCACTGACCAATTGGGTTCCAGTTGAAAACCAGCGCCAGGATTCTTCCTGGCACATGCTGAACTTGACACGCATTTGGTACATTTGTGTGTCACACTATTAATCGCGCGTCAGTTGTGGTTGTGGTTTGGAAGTATGTTTACTCTTAATGAGTGAACATGCTTCCAATCCCCAATGTATTTTATGTGTATTGTTATGTTGTATTGTAAATAAATAAAACTAGTTATCACGGCAGAACCTCCTATTCTGTTATGATCGCCTGGTACTTTTTCGGAATAATGAGTTCAAACATTCAATCGGGTAAGTTGTATATTATGTTCCACTTTTTTGTTCCATCAAACATAGTAGAACTAGTGGGAAAAAAAGTTCCCAGTAGTTCTACGGTAGAACTGTTTAGTAGAACTAGTGGGAACGAATCGAAAGTGGGATTCACTAGTGTGCATGCATCATAATATGTGTAGTAGAACAGTGGAATACATTTTAAACATTTGTGAACATATGCTCCACTGTACCACTGAGGGGAACCACGGAGCATACCAATTTTACCCGTTCTACCACCGGTGGTATAAACCAGTGGTACAGCGGAGCATAACCCCGCATACTTAATAATCACTGACGTCATATGTAGGAGACATCTAGATAATACAAGAAGGCGTACCGAATAAATATTTTACGACTGTCTTTTGTTTTTCCGATATAGGTGGACCACGGGCAATATAAATTTTAAACATATACTTCATAACAGCTTAGGTGGACTACGGGAAAACATTTATTCCCATAGTACGCTGTTTGCCCGTGGTCCACCTACATAGTTCACCTGGTAGTACCACGGGTAAATTGTGAGAATGACTTGGATGTCGCAAATAGAGAGAGAACTTTGACAGTGACATTTCGTATCACGTGATATTTATAAACTGAGTGATAAAGTGATAATCCATCAAAATTCTGAGCACGTGAAAATATCCATTAGCGTGAAATTTAACGACGATGTAAAAGCTGGTTATAGCTTCCACAAGAGTCGCACTTACTCCGCTATGAAACTGCTAATACTATTGGCCACTTAAATTATTGTCTTCGGAAATTTAGTCACGATGTACGCAAGTGTGGCCTCAGCCTAATAAAAGCACTTATAAAGTGCTTTATGGTAGTGGCAAGACATTTTATTGTGTCGATAGACGAGTTTCAGTAATCTCATGACATTAGGGAGAAAAATTGCATAGTTTTTTTAAAGACAATTCTTTTATCTTCTTAATATTGTAATTTGTTTGTTCGGGTATTACGTAAAAACGTTGAGACTGGTCTTTATTAACGAGACGCAGTTAGATTAAAAAAACCCACTCAGAGCTGAAAGTAATGAGCTTACTTGTTTGCCCCGGCTTCGCTCATGTAGAACAGTAGACCTCGCGATGACAGGGGTATCGATACTTTTTTTTAGAAAACATCGCTCATGTCTATGTCCCTCATAGAAGTCTGGTAGCAAGAAATCTGTAATACACTCGTTTTAACTTTATTTGGGTTATTCCTCCATTTCCCCGTCAATCGAAGAAAGATCTAGATGATTTTTTTTTCGTACAATTTTTCGTACAGATTGGATAAAAAATGTGTCCGACAAACATACAGAAACACATAACGAAAACAAAATTATTTTAAAATATGGTCTCGAAGTGTAAACGCTTCGCTCGCTCGTTCAATTATATCAATAACAGGCTCAATTTTCCACACGACTGAACCCTGGCGTGTAGTGGCGGAATGTAGGCGTAACAAATACTTACTCTTTCTTGTCTACCCCTAAGGCTGGAGCGCCATTGGAAATACGAGTATCTTCTGGGGTCAAAAGAGACGCCCGCAGCAATGGACATGAGAACGCCGGTGTTTTCTCAGTATATATTTCGGACATTCGGACATTCTCACACAACGTCATCTAGCCCAAACTAAGCTTTAAGCTTGTGTTATGGGATCTAGACAACTGATAAACATACTTATATATTTCTAAATACATACATAATATACATAGAAAACCCCCAAACTCCAAAACAAATATTTGTGGATCACAAACATATTTATTTATTCTTCTTTTTTTAAAAACGTGGCTCCATCGATTTTAATCGATAATTTCGCCAATGTCCAGTTAATGCTGATTTTTCCGGCACATAAGACCTAGTTAGGTACTCTGAACTAGTTCGCGGTGCAGGACAAGGAAACGTTGTTCGGTATTGCAATTGAGCGTTTGGGGCCTGGATTTTTGCCCAGCGCCAGAGGTAACCTGAAAGGCAACCAGCCACGCGCTCCGCAATAATCCAAATCCTCTAGCTCTGCTTGAAATGTCATAATAATTAAATTTTGTTGGATAATACAGTTAAGTGTCAATTGTCAATGTCAACGTTTCACTGAAATATCCAACAAAACTAAATTATTATGATGTTTCAAGTAGAATGGTAGAAATAATATCTCTCACAGATTTTAGTCGGAGTATAATTATTACCGTAGTTTAACACCAGTGCAACTTTTGGTCGAATTCAGCCTTAGTGGTATAGATTAAGCGGTTAGTTGTTGTATAATGTTAAAATAACAAACTGTGAAACGCGTGTTTGACCGAATACAAAAGAGTTTCATTTACTAAACCTTTCAAAGTCACTTACAAAGGAAACGTAGACGTCTTTAGAAGTAGTAGGAGTACCAAGGAACACTTAGGTCAAACAGTAGAGCAGAATAAACATTAGTTTTGTATGAAGATTGCGAGCGAGCTAGATTACAATTGTTTGAGAGTAACACAAGTACACTTTTAAGTCTCTTTAAGATTGCTTTCGTTCTCTATGAGATTGTGGAAATATTACGGACGAACATTCTTGCGATCTTCACATGAAATTAAATATGATTTATTGATTTGTATAGGTCCCAGCAACAAGTTATAAATATTAATGTAAACTTATCCTTATTTGACGACGATTGTCATGGTTCAATCAGTTATTTATAACAATCATGAACACAATTTATCTATTTACTTTAAAAAAAAAGCAACACATTTTGATTACATTGAATGAAATTTTCTTAAACATATTTTCTAGACATTTGTCAATTTATGAACACCCAGCATAAAAGTTTTATGTACCTTACAAATTCAATAATTGAAGCTACTTTTATTTTGGATTATAGAACAAAACGCAGGAGAAACCGTGCCCGCTGCGGTACGTTTTTATTTTATCGTTAACTACTCGTTAACTTATGTTAATCCCCCGTGGGTGTAAGCAGAGTACTACAACTACAGTTACCCGTGTTTACATATAATAATTTTGTGTTAGACTCACAACATTTAGGTATACTCGTAATCCTAGATAGACACTTGATCGGACAACACAAGTGCACTGTAACTAATCTAAGTCTGACCACTTTTAAGCGGTCTGAGGTTGTTTATACTGATTGAGGGACGGACGTGGCCTGTGAGATGGCTTTAGTTACAGATTAGAGGTTGAAACGACTGTTATTTGCAACTTAACCGTACTTAACTGAAATGTATGTGGTGTATTTGATAATACGTTGGATTATCTTCTTCGAGGCACAAAACCACGTATTTAACGCTGATGGGATAGACAGAGGTGTTTATTACTATCATTTTTTGTAAGTTTCGTCACTTATCTCTGAGTCGAAAAAAGTGATTTTTGGAAAATTTGTGTGGATTGAGGAGAAATAAACCGGACACTTTTGGATTAAAACCAGACCCTCGTTGAAATTATTTTTTTTCATTTTAGCTAACGTGAAATGGTGTCATAGCCTAAAACTTTTCACGAGATCTACTATTGATGAAAAATCAGTGCAATAGTTTTTCATTTTATTGCGAATAGACAGACACGATGGAGGACAAGTGATTTCTTGAAATAGTGTTGATTGAAGAGTGAATAACCACCAAAAACGATGGCCGATGGGTCTCCTATCATCGAGCATAACGTATTAAAATTAAAAAAAATGGGATAATGTTATGATGTGCATACATCGACAATACACATTTTGCGTTTGGTAACAACACTTGTTTAGAATCTTCTAGAATGTTAGCGGACGGGTTCGGACAATGAAGAAATTCCTTCGCTCATTGTCCGGTGAGCCGGACCAGATCGAAAAGATAAGGATCCGGCCGTTTAACCAATAGCGGTCATCGATGCGTGAATGGGCGCGTCACTAGACGCTAGAAGAAGGGGTCGGTATGACTTTATTGCCCGGACGAGGTCATATAAGCCGGCGCAGAGCTAACGGAGACACAGAAAATTAGCATAATAGAAATCTCATAAACGCACAGCTGACGTAACCACCGTTAACGAAGTATTAAATTATAACATTTAAAATAAAACAAGTAATTCCAATAGAATGGATTTGAATTGATATTATCATTTAATAGTGGTGAAACTTGTGCAGTTAATTCCGTTCCCGAATCAGGGGTAAGTGCTGTGAACAGAATAGCTTACGGGTAACGTCCATCGCGCGATCTCTAATTAGAATATTACCAAATAGCTATTTCATAGATTATTAGTAACCTAAAGGAACCAATAGTTGTTTAGACCCCGAGGTGATTCGAGCCACGGTTATTGTAGTTTCCATCGCGTATAATATCATTACCAATTTTATAAACTTTTATCGAAGTAAATATCAAAATCAGACGATGCTGAATTTCTTGCCACAAAATATACGAGAAAACATTTAGGACGGTGAAGTTAAATTACTCCACGCCTAAATGCGATAATTAGCCCCTACCCACTCTTCAGAATGCAATATTACCAATGAAGGACAATCTAGACATCCTTGGCATAGACGTTCGTCGAGAGCTCAATAACACAAAATACGTTGAGAGATGTATTGGGCTAGCTTCGCGGAAACTAGGAATACTGAACAAGGTAAAGCGATTCTTTACACCGCACCAGAGGTGTCTGCTGTACAAAACGCAGATAAGACCCTGCGTTGAATACTGCTCTCACCTCTGGGACGGCTCCGCGAAGTATTTGCTGGACGCACTCGACGCTATGCAGCGACGCGCTGTTCGCATTATAGACTGTCCGGAGGTAACGGGAAGCCTTGAGCCGCTAGCCCAGCGCCGAACAATTGCTTCCTTGGCCGCGTTCTACCGTATTTACCACGGTGAGTGTTCTGAAGAGCTCTTCAACCTGATCCCACCCTCTCCCTTCCGATCCCGAACAACGCGTGCCGGCCAGAGATGTCACCCTCATACCGTGGAAACCGTCTTCGCGAGAACCGAGCGTTTTAAACGATCGTTTCTCTGCCGAACGATGGTGGCTTGGAACGCCCTGCCTGCGCACGTGTTTCCTCCAACATATAACCCTGGGCTCTTTAAGCGAAGCGTGAAGAGGCACATTACAGGGTCGTCAAGTTGAGGGCCACTCTCTATAGTATTCCTGTGTACTGTGAGAGTCGCCCTCAATTGCCAGACGTCGCCTCAGCTTACCATCAGGCGAGTGGCGTCAATTTGTCGACCTAAAAAAAAAAAAAAAAAAAAAAATTATATATGTATTGTATATATATATATGTTGTAGGGAATGCTAGGACCTATTAACATTGCCCTATCGAATGTAACGATAAATTGTTAACAATATTTCTATATAAAATTGTCTTAAGGGCTATTCACCTACGGCCTTAAGTAGTAATCTATAATATTATAATTTTAATTTGTGAATATCACGAAGGAGAATCCGGGTTAAGATAATTCATCTACCCGACATAAATTTTATTGTGAAGCCGTACCATTTGGGGCGCGTTAATTGTTTTACGTCGTTTAATTTACTTCCAAGCAGGGGCCGTATCAATAAGTATTATTTTTTGAAATTTTTAAATGCAATTTCCAAGTATAGTTATACCGTCCCATGACGGTCAATTTATTTAATAATTCTATAATTATTAGGCAGCAATTTAAAAGTCAAAAGTAACGTAGGTCTATTTTTTATCCCGTTAATGTTTACCTATGGAAATTGGGAAAAAGAAAATTATAACACAAAAGCCACGGACATTAACTAGTCTAGATACTACTATTAAAAAAAGTAAAGATTTGTATTTTGTGTGTATGTTTGTAATGAATAAACTCAAAAACTACTGTACCGATTTCAAAAACTGTCACCATTGGAAAGCTACATTCACCCTGAGTAACATAGGCTACTTTTTATCTCGGTAATGTGTTCCCACGGAACCGGGAACGAGTAAACTAAATCACGTGGGCGGAGCTGCGGCGATCAGCTAGTAAAGAATAAATACAGCATTGAATCTCTAAGCCCATATGAGATCAGGTGTCAAGGAATATCACATTCATTTCATTTTTATTATGAACCTCACAAAGGCTTAACAAATAACAATGGGATGCTTTCAAGGGATCCTACATTGTCACCAGTCAAGAATATACTTGTACCTACCTACAGCACTGTCTGTTGGGGATTACAGAGGGGAAATATCTATTATTATGTAGGATATATTTTAGGAAACCCGATTAGTAAACCCGTAACCGGCGCACATAAACACTATTTTCACTACTTACACCTCGCTGGATTCATTCATGGCCTGATGATTTAAGTTCTACTGTAGCAGCATTATTATAGGGATAGGTAGGTGCCTTACAAACTCACATTTTGCCAGAGGCAAGAGGCAAGACTACTGCCGTTACTAAGTACCATATTTTACAAAAGAAAATCTATATAGTGGTATTATTAAAAGGATAAAGTATTTATAATAATAAATAAATAAATATGTTAGGACAATTCACAAAACGCCATCTAGTCTCAAAGCAAAGCTTGTGATATGAGTACTAGATAAACTGATATAAATACTTATATAATTTTTTTTTGTAAATATATACATATTACACATAGTAAACACCCAGACTTCAGCACAAATGTTTGCGTCATCACAAAGTATAAGTACAAATATGTGTACCAAATGTATATAAGACATTTCCTTTCTCAGTAATTAATGTGATTACTTTAAAATAACGTTTTAAGATACGTAAGGAAAACAATTCCTCAATCTAAATATTATTTAAAATCTACCTAATAAGATACGAAACCTTCTAGTAGGCTTTCATTATACATAATTTTGTTCGTGTAACAATAATACGAGGTTTATTTATTTACTCTAAAGTATTTTCATACTGAATAGGCTTGAATCTCGTAGAAAATTCTACCGTTGACAAGAATTTGTACACGGGTGTGTTTTTAAAGAAAATTGTTTAGACTTGTTTCAGGGATTTTGGCTGAAAACGCTCGTTCTGAAGATAACTTTTGAAATAGAAATACATCTTTGGTAGAAGATGGCGGGTTTGGTTATTTATTTTATTTAGTTTCTTTGTACCAAGGGGTATTATCTTAACTGCACTCAGTGTACTGATATATTATGGACGAGGTTCTGATAAAAATACTCCAGAGTTTTATTGCCAGGTTATTTCTGACAGGTTCTACTTTGGCCTTGCAAATCTCACAGTACCACAGAATAGGGAATATACTTACGACGGTAATTTAAGCACATTCTTTTGTTTACAGAGAACATGTAACGTAGATAGACTCCTAACTTGAATACCTGGAGGGTTTCATTGACTGAGTTTGAATAAAAAACACTTAGAACAGTTCTATACATATAATGTTTGAGATTACTCGTTACAAATAAACTGCCACAGCTTTAGGGGTCGTGGATGATAGATGATTCTAGACAATACTAAGTACTTAGTTTAGAATACAGGCTATAGGCTTCAGAGTCACGGGACGTGTGCTCAGTAGGAGAACAGAGAACGTCACCTGAGGAAATCGTAGGACGCACAAGAGGGCGATAGATCGCGTCCCTCGCACCAAACCGCGTGACGTCACACGCCGACGTCACAAACATAATTCGAACGTTAGGGTTGTCCAGTAAAGTAAAATATATACCAGCATAGTTTGACGTGTCACAAACAAGAGACAACCCTTACTGATTTACAACATCAAGTTGTCGCTGACGTCACGTATTTTTTGCGGTTGTTAGGCGAGTGACATAGGTCTGACAGTAGGTACCTAGAACACACTTTTTCATTCTTTTCAACTAATGATTAAATGATAAACGTTCTTCTTTTGTTTTAACCCATTTTCGTCAAGAAATACGTTACTTTATTATTAATTTTATCCAAAACAATAAACGGTTCGTTTGAAAACTTTTTAGTAAAACAAATTGTGTTCTTTGTTATTACACTTTTGTTTGAAGGGTCTAATTATAATTAGAAATTTACAACGAAAAAATGTGTATTTTATTTGGTCCTGTTAGGTTCACCATTTGAATTAAGTAATTATTTACGAGTTTTAAAGTTAGGATACGGGTTAGAAACTATATATAGCTATTATCTACTTATTTATTGAATGTTTTTGAACTCTTTATATTTGAATGTATGACGTTAACTACTCGTTAACTTATGTTAATCCCCCGTGGGTGTAAGCAGAGTACTACAACTACAGTTACCCGTGTTTACATATAATAATTTTGTGTTAGACTCACAACATTTAGGTATACTCGTAATCCTAGATAGATACTTGATCGGACAACACAAGTGCACTGTAACTAATCTAAGTCTGACCACTTTTAAGCGGTCTGAGGCTGTTTATACTGATTGAGGGACGGACGTGGCCTGTGAGATGGCTTTAGTTACAGATTAGAGGTTGAAACGACTGTTATTTGCAACTTAACCGTACTTAACTGAAATGTATGTGGTGTATTTGATAATACGTTGGATTATCTTCTTCGAGGCACAAAACCACGTATTTAACGCTGATGGGATAGACAGAGGTGTTTATTACTATCATTTTTTGTAAGTTTCGTCACTTATCTCTGAGTCGAAAAAAGTGATTTTTGGAAAATTTGTGTGGATTGAGGAGAAATAAACCGGACACTTTTGGATTAAAACCAGACCCTCGTTGAAATTATTTTTTTTCATTTTAGCTAACGTGAAATGGTGTCATAGCCTAAAACTTTTCACGAGATCTACTATTGATGAAAAATCAGTGCAATAGTTTTTCATTTTATTGCGAATAGACAGACACGATGGAGGACAAGTGATTTCTTGAAATAGTGTTGATTGAAGAGTGAATAACCACCAAAAACGATGGCCGATGGGTCTCCTATCATCGAGCATAACGTATTAAAATTAAAAAAAATGGGATAATGTTATGATGTGCATACATCGACAATACACATTTTGCGTTTGGTAACAACACTTGTTTAGAATCTTCTAGAATGTTAGCGGACGGGTTCGGACAATGAAGAAATTCCTTCGCTCATTGTCCGGTGAGCCGGACCAGATCGAAAAGATAAGGATCCGGCCGTTTAACCAATAGCGGTCATCGATGCGTGAATGGGCGCGTCACTAGACGCTAGAAGAAGGGGTCGGTATGACTTTATTGCCCGGACGAGGTCATATAAGCCGGCGCAGAGCTAACGGAGACACAGAAAATTAGCATAATAGAAATCTCATAAACGCACAGCTGACGTAACCACCGTTAACGAAGTATTAAATTATAACATTTAAAATAAAACAAGTAATTCCGATAGAATGGATTTGAATTGATATTATCATTTAATAGTGGTGAAACTTGTGCAGTTAATTCCGTTCCCGAATCAGGGGTAAGTGCTGTGAACAGAATAGCTTACGGGTAACGTCCATCGCGCGATCTCTAATTAGAATATTACCAAATAGCTATTTCATAGATTATTAGTAACCTAAAGGAACCAATAGTTGTTTAGACCCCGAGGTGATTCGAGCCACGGTTATTGTAGTTTCCATCGCGTATAATATCATTACCAATTTTATAAACTTTTATCGAAGTAAATATCAAAATCAGACGATGCTGAATTTCTTGCCACAAAATATACGAGAAAACATTTAGGACGGTGAAGTTAAATTACTCCACGCCTAAATGCGATAATTAGCCCCTACCCACTCTTCAGAATGCAATATTACCAATGAAGGACAATCTAGACATCCTTGGCATAGACGTTCGTCGAGAGCTCAATAACACAAAATACGTTGAGAGATGTATTGGGCTAGCTTCGCGGAAACTAGGAATACTGAACAAGGTAAAGCGATTCTTTACACCGCACCAGAGGTGTCTGCTGTACAAAACGCAGATTAGACCCTGCGTTGAATACTGCTCTCACCTCTGGGACGGCTCCGCGAAGTATTTGCTGGACGCACTCGACGCTATGCAGCGACGCGCTGTTCGCATTATAGACTGTCCGGAGGTAACGGGAAGCCTTGAGCCGCTAGCCCAGCGCCGAACAATTGCTTCCTTGGCCGCGTTCTACCGTATTTACCACGGTGAGTGTTCTGAAGAGCTCTTCAACCTGATCCCACCCTCTCCCTTCCGATCCCGAACAACGCGTGCCGGCCAGAGATGTCACCCTCATACCGTGGAAACCGTCTTCGCGAGAACCGAGCGTTTTAAACGATCGTTTCTCTGCCGAACGATGGTGGCTTGGAACGCCCTGCCTGCGCACGTGTTTCCTCCAACATATAACCCTGGGCTCTTTAAGCGAAGCGTGAAGAGGCACATTACAGGGTCGTCAAGTTGAGGGCCACTCTCTATAGTATTCCTGTGTACTGTGAGAGTCGCCCTCAATTGCCAGACGTCGCCTCAGCTTACCATCAGGCGAGTGGCGTCAATTTGACGACCTAAAAAAAAAAAAAAAAAAAATTATATATGTATTGTATATATATATATATGTTGTAGGGAATGCTAGGACCTATTAACATTGCCCTATCGAATGTAACGATAAATTGTTAACAATATTTCTATATAAAATTGTCTTAAGGGCTATTCACCTACGGCCTTAAGTAGTAATCTATAATATTATAATTTTAATTTGTGAATATCACGAAGGAGAATCCGGGTTAAGATAATTCATCTACCCGACATAAATTTTATTGTGAAGCCGTACCATTTGGGGCGCGTTAATTGTTTTACGTCGTTTAATTTACTTCCAAGCAGGGGCCGTATCAATAAGTATTATTTTTTGAAATTTTTACATGCAATTTCCAAGTATAGTTATACCGTCCCATGACGGTCAATTTATTTAATAATTCTATAATTATTAGGCAGCAATTTAAAAGTCAAAAGTAACGTAGGTCTATTTTTTATCCCGTTAATGTTTACCTATGGAAATTGGGAAAAAGAAAATTATAACACAAAAGCCACGGACATTAACTAGTCTAGATACTACTATTAAAAAAAGTAAAGATTTGTATTTTGTGTGTATGTTTGTAATGAATAAACTCAAAAACTACTGTACCGATTTCAAAAACTCTGTCACCATTGGAAAGCTACATTCACCCTGAGTAACATAGGCTACTTTTTATCTCGGTAATGTGTTCCCACGGAACCGGGAACGAGTAAACTAAATCACGTGGGCGGAGCTGCGGCGATCAGCTAGTAAAGAATAAATACAGCATTGAATCTCTAAGCCCATATGAGATCAGGTGTCAAGGAATATCACATTCATTTCATTTTTATTATGAACCTCACAAAGGCTTAACAAATAACAATGGGATGCTTTCAAGGGATCCTACATTGTCACCAGTCAAGAATATACTTGTACCTACCTATAGCACTGTCTGTTGGGGATTACAGAGGGGAAATATCTATTATTATGTAGGATATATTTTAGGAAACCCGATTAGTAAACCCGTAACCGGCGCACATAAACACTATTTTCACTACTTACACCTCGCTGGATTCATTCATGGCCTGATGATTTAAGTTCTACTGTAGCAGCATTATTATAGGGATAGGTAGGTGCCTTACAAACTCACATTTTGCCAGAGGCAAGAGGCAAGACTACTGCCGTTACTAAGTACCATATTTTACAAAAGAAAATCTATATAGTGGTATTATTAAAAGCATAAAGTATTTATAATAATAAATAAATAAATATGTTAGGACAATTCACAAAACGCCATCTAGTCTCAAAGCAAAGCTTGTGATATGAGTACTAGATAAACTGATATAAATACTTATATAATTTTTTTTTGTAAATATATACATATTATACATAGTAAACACCCAGACTTCAGCACAAATGTTTGCGTCATCACAAAGTATAAGTACAAATATGTGTACCAAATGTATATAAGACATTTCCTTTCTCAGTAATTAATGTGATTACTTTAAAATAACGTTTTAAGATACGTAAGGAAAACAATTCCTCAATCTAAATATTATTTAAAATCTACATAATAAGATACGAAACCTTCTAGTAGGCTTTCATTATACATAATTTTGTTCGTGTAACAATAATACGAGGTTTATTTATTTACTCTAAAGTATTTTCATACTGAATAGGCTTGAATCTCGTAGAAAATTCTACCGTTGACAAGAATTTGTACACGGGTGTGTTTTTAAAGAAAATTGTTTAGACTTGTTTCAGGGATTTTGGCTGAAAACGCTCGTTCTGAAGATAACTTTTGAAATAGAAATACATCTTTGGTAGAAGATGGCGGGTTTGGTTATTTATTTTATTTAGTTTCTTTGTACCAAGGGGTATTATCTTAACTGCACTCAGTGTACTGATATATTATGGACGAGGTTCTGATAAAAATACTCCAGAGTTTTATTGCCAGGTTATTTCTGACAGGTTCTACTTTGGCCTTGCAAATCTCACAGTACCACAGAATAGGGAATATACTTACGACGGTAATTTAAGCACATTCTTTTGTTTACAGAGAACATGTAACGTAGATAGACTCCTAACTTGAATACCTGGAGGGTTTCATTGACTGAGTTTGAATAAAAAACACTTAGAACAGTTCTATACATATAATGTTTGAGATTACTCGTTACAAATAAACTGCCACAGCTTTAGGGGTCGTGGATGATAGATGATTCTAGACAATACTAAGTACTTAGTTTAGAATACAGGCTATAGGCTTCAGAGTCACGGGACGTGTGCTCAGTAGGAGAACAGAGAACGTCACCTGAGGAAATCGTAGGACGCACAAGAGGGCGATAGATCGCGTCCCTCGCACCAAACCGCGTGACGTCACACGCCGACGTCACAAACATAATTCGAACGTTAGGGTTGTCCAGTAAAGTAAAATATATACCAGCATAGTTTGACGTGTCACAAACAAGAGACAACCCTTACTGATTTACAACATCAAGTTGTCGCTGACGTCACGTATTTTTTGCGGTTGTTAGGCGAGTGACATAGGTCTGACAGTAGGTACCTAGAACACACTTTTTCATTCTTTTCAACTAATGATTAAATGATAAACGTTCTTCTTTTGTTTTAACCCATTTTCGTCAAGAAATACGTTACTTTATTATTAATTTTATCCAAAACAATAAACGGTTCGTTTGAAAACTTTTTAGTAAAACAAATTGTGTTCTTTGTTATTACACTTTTGTTTGAAGGGTCTAATTATAATTAGAAATTTACAACGAAAAAATGTGTATTTTATTTGGTCCTGTTAGGTTCACCATTTGAATTAAGTAATTATTTACGAGTTTTAAAGTTAGGATACGGGTTAGAAACTATATATAGCTATTATCTACTTATTTATTGAATGTTTTTGAACTCTTTATATTTGAATGTATGACGTTAACTACTCGTTAACTTATGTTAATCCCCCGTGGGTGTAAGCAGAGTACTACAACTACAGTTACCCGTGTTTACATATAATAATTTTGTGTTAGACTCACAACATTTAGGTATACTCGTAATCCTAGATAGATACTTGATCGGACAACACAAGTGCACTGTAACTAATCTAAGTCTGACCACTTTTAAGCGGTCTGAGGCTGTTTATACTGATTGAGGGACGGACGTGGCCTGTGAGATGGCTTTAGTTACAGATTAGAGGTTGAAACGACTGTTATTTGCAACTTAACCGTACTTAACTGAAATGTATGTGGTGTATTTGATAATACGTTGGATTATCTTCTTCGAGGCACAAAACCACGTATTTAACGCTGATGGGATAGACAGAGGTGTTTATTACTATCATTTTTTGTAAGTTTCGTCACTTATCTCTGAGTCGAAAAAAGTGATTTTTGGAAAATTTGTGTGGATTGAGGAGAAATAAACCGGACACTTTTGGATTAAAACCAGACCCTCGTTGAAATTATTTTTTTTCATTTTAGCTAACGTGAAATGGTGTCATAGCCTAAAACTTTTCACGAGATCTACTATTGATGAAAAATCAGTGCAATAGTTTTTCATTTTATTGCGAATAGACAGACACGATGGAGGACAAGTGATTTCTTGAAATAGTGTTGATTGAAGAGTGAATAACCACCAAAAACGATGGCCGATGGGTCTCCTATCATCGAGCATAACGTATTAAAATTAAAAAAAATGGGATAATGTTATGATGTGCATACATCGACAATACACATTTTGCGTTTGGTAACAACACTTGTTTAGAATCTTCTAGAATGTTAGCGGACGGGTTCGGACAATGAAGAAATTCCTTCGCTCATTGTCCGGTGAGCCGGACCAGATCGAAAAGATAAGGATCCGGCCGTTTAACCAATAGCGGTCATCGATGCGTGAATGGGCGCGTCACTAGACGCTAGAAGAAGGGGTCGGTATGATTTTATTGCCCGGACGAGGTCATATAAGCCGGCGCAGAGCTAACGGAGACACAGAAAATTAGCATAATAGAAATCTCATAAACGCACAGCTGACGTAACCACCGTTAACGAAGTATTAAATTATAACATTTAAAATAAAACAAGTAATTCCGATAGAATGGATTTGAATTGATATTATCATTTAATAGTGGTGAAACTTGTGCAGTTAATTCCGTTCCCGAATCAGGGGTAAGTGCTGTGAACAGAATAGCTTACGGGTAACGTCCATCGCGCGATCTCTAATTAGAATATTACCAAATAGCTATTTCATAGATTATTAGTAACCTAAAGGAACCAATAGTTGTTTAGACCCCGAGGTGATTCGAGCCACGGTTATTGTAGTTTCCATCGCGTATAATATCATTACCAATTTTATAAACTTTTATCGAAGTAAATATCAAAATCAGACGATGCTGAATTTCTTGCCACAAAATATACGAGAAAACATTTAGGACGGTGAAGTTAAATTACTCCACGCCTAAATGCGATAATTAGCCCCTACCCACTCTTCAGAATGCAATATTACCAATGAAGGACAATCTAGACATCCTTGGCATAGACGTTCGTCGAGAGCTCAATAACACAAAATACGTTGAGAGATGTATTGGGCTAGCTTCGCGGAAACTAGGAATACTGAACAAGGTAAAGCGATTCTTTACACCGCACCAGAGGTGTCTGCTGTACAAAACGCAGATTAGACCCTGCGTTGAATACTGCTCTCACCTCTGGGACGGCTCCGCGAAGTATTTGCTGGACGCACTCGACGCTATGCAGCGACGCGCTGTTCGCATTATAGACTGTCCGGAGGTAACGGGAAGCCTTGAGCCGCTAGCCCAGCGCCGAACAATTGCTTCCTTGGCCGCGTTCTACCGTATTTACCACGGTGAGTGTTCTGAAGAGCTCTTCAACCTGATCCCACCCTCTCCCTTCCGATCCCGAACAACGCGTGCCGGCCAGAGATGTCACCCTCATACCGTGGAAACCGTCTTCGCGAGAACCGAGCGTTTTAAACGATCGTTTCTCTGCCGAACGATGGTGGCTTGGAACGCCCTGCCTGCGCACGTGTTTCCTCCAACATATAACCCTGGGCTCTTTAAGCGAAGCGTGAAGAGGCACATTACAGGGTCGTCAAGTTGAGGGCCACTCTCTATAGTATTCCTGTGTACTGTGAGAGTCGCCCTCAATTGCCAGACGTCGCCTCAGCTTACCATCAGGCGAGTGGCGTCAATTTGACGACCTAAAAAAAAAAAAAAAAAAAATTATATATGTATTGTATATATATATATATGTTGTAGGGAATGCTAGGACCTATTAACATTGCCCTATCGAATGTAACGATAAATTGTTAACAATATTTCTATATAAAATTGTCTTAAGGGCTATTCACCTACGGCCTTAAGTAGTAATCTATAATATTATAATTTTAATTTGTGAATATCACGAAGGAGAATCCGGGTTAAGATAATTCATCTACCCGACATAAATTTTATTGTGAAGCCGTACCATTTGGGGCGCGTTAATTGTTTTACGTCGTTTAATTTACTTCCAAGCAGGGGCCGTATCAATAAGTATTATTTTTTGAAATTTTTACATGCAATTTCCAAGTATAGTTATACCGTCCCATGACGGTCAATTTATTTAATAATTCTATAATTATTAGGCAGCAATTTAAAAGTCAAAAGTAACGTAGGTCTATTTTTTATCCCGTTAATGTTTACCTATGGAAATTGGGAAAAAGAAAATTATAACACAAAAGCCACGGACATTAACTAGTCTAGATACTACTATTAAAAAAAGTAAAGATTTGTATTTTGTGTGTATGTTTGTAATGAATAAACTCAAAAACTACTGTACCGATTTCAAAAACTGTCACCATTGGAAAGCTACATTCACCCTGAGTAACATAGGCTACTTTTTATCTCGGTAATGTGTTCCCACGGAACCGGGAACGAGTAAACTAAATCACGTGGGCGGAGCTGCGGCGATCAGCTAGTAAAGAATAAATACAGCATTGAATCTCTAAGCCCATATGAGATCAGGTGTCAAGGAATATCACATTCATTTCATTTTTATTATGAACCTCACAAAGGCTTAACAAATAACAATGGGATGCTTTCAAGGGATCCTACATTGTCACCAGTCAAGAATATACTTGTACCTACCTATAGCACTGTCTGTTGGGGATTACAGAGGGGAAATATCTATTATTATGTAGGATATATTTTAGGAAACCCGATTAGTAAACCCGTAACCGGCGCACATAAACACTATTTTCACTACTTACACCTCGCTGGATTCATTCATGGCCTGATGATTTAAGTTCTACTGTAGCAGCATTATTATAGGGATAGGTAGGTGCCTTACAAACTCACATTTTGCCAGAGGCAAGAGGCAAGACTACTGCCGTTACTAAGTACCATATTTTACAAAAGAAAATCTATATAGTGGTATTATTAAAAGCATAAAGTATTTATAATAATAAATAAATAAATATGTTAGGACAATTCACAAAACGCCATCTAGTCTCAAAGCAAAGCTTGTGATATGAGTACTAGATAAACTGATATAAATACTTATATAATTTTTTTTTGTAAATATATACATATTATACATAGTAAACACCCAGACTTCAGCACAAATGTTTGCGTCATCACAAAGTATAAGTACAAATATGTGTACCAAATGTATATAAGACATTTCCTTTCTCAGTAATTAATGTGATTACTTTAAAATAACGTTTTAAGATACGTAAGGAAAACAATTCCTCAATCTAAATATTACTTAAAATCTACATAATAAGATACGAAACCTTCTAGTAGGCTTTCATTATACATAATTTTGTTCGTGTAATAATAATACGAGGTTTATTTATTTACTCTAAAGTATTTTCATACTGAATAGGCTTGAATCTCGTAGAAAATTCTACCGTTGACAAGAATTTGTACACGGGTGTGTTTTTAAAGAAAATTGTTTAGACTTGTATCAGGGATTTTGGCTGAAAACGCTCGTTCTGAAGATAACTTTTGAAATAGAAATACATCTTTGGTAGAAGATGGCGGGTTTGGTTATTTATTTTATTTAGTTTCTTTGTACCAAGGGGTATTATCTTAACTGCACTCAGTGTACTGATATATTATGGACGAGGTTCTGATAAAAATACTCCAGAGTTTTATTGCCAGGTTATTTCTGACAGGTTCTACTTTGGCCTTGCAAATCTCACAGTACCACAGAATAGGGAATATACTTACGACGGTAATTTAAGCACATTCTTTTGTTTACAGAGAACATGTAACGTAGATAGACTCCTAACTTGAATACCTGGAGGGTTTCATTGACTGAGTTTGAATAAAAAACACTTAGAACAGTTCTATACATATAATGTTTGAGATTACTCGTTACAAATAAACTGCCACAGCTTTAGGGGTCGTGGATGATAGATGATTCTAGACAATACTAAGTACTTAGTTTAGAATACAGGCTATAGGCTTCAGAGTCACGGGACGTGTGCTCAGTAGGAGAACAGAGAACGTCACCTGAGGAAATCGTAGGATCCACAAGAGGGCGATAGATCGCGTCCCTCGCACCAAACCGCGTGACGTCACACGCCGACGTCACGTACATAATTCGAACGTTAGGGTTGTCCAGTAAAGTAAAATATATACCAGCATAGTTTGACGTGTCACAAACAAGAGACAACCCTTACTGATTTACAACATCAAGTTGTCGCTGACGTCACGTATTTTTTGCGGTTGTTAGGCGAGTGACATAGGTCTGACAGTAGGTACCTAGAACACACTTTTTCATTCTTTTCAACTAATGATTAAATGATAAACGTTCTTCTTTTGTTTTAACCCATTTTCGTCAAGAAATACGTTACTTTATTATTAATTTTATCCAAAACAATAAACGGTTCGTTTGAAAACTTTTTAGTAAAACAAATTGTGTTCTTTGTTATTACACTTTTGTTTGAAGGGTCTAATTATAATTTACAACGAAAAAATGTGTATTTTATTTGGTCCTGTTAGGTTCACCATTTGAATTAAGTAATTATTTACGAGTTTTAAAGTTAGGATACGGGTTAGAAACTATATATAGCTATTATCTACTTATTTATTGAATGTTTTTGAACTCTTTATATTTGAATGTATGACATTTCAAGTTCATACATATAAAACCGCGCAGAGAGGCTCGTGGTCTAGAATTAACCGCCTAGATCTTTATGGTCAAATGGACCTGTAGCCCATATCAATGTTTGTATTTAAGAACGTATGTGGTGGCAACACATTTTATCCAAAACAATAAACGGTTCGTTTGAAAACTTTTTAGTAAAACAAATTGTGTTCTTTGTTATTACACTTTTGTTTGAAGGGTCTAATTATAATTAGAAATTTACAACGAAAAAATGTGTATTTTATTTGGTCCTGTCAGGTTCACCATTTTTTTTTTTTTTTTTTTTTTTTTTTTTTTTATATCTTTGAAATTTTCAGAAAATTATTTAGATTCGTCAGAAGTTGGTGTGACTCTACCGAGGGTTCCAAAATGCAACGAGACTGAGAAGAGCCCTCAAGAAACACAGCTCGGCTTTTTTCAAAATATTTCATCTTAAATCTAATACAGAGTTATTTAGAAAGGAGCAATTCGTTACGTTGTTACAACCAGGCCGCCTTGTCATCTAAGAAATCATTAATACTATAATAAGCTTTATGGCACAATTTACTTTTTATTAGTTTTTTAAATTTATTGACAGATAAATTTGCTATTTCGGTTGGCAATGTATTGTACATTCGAATAAAGTTCCCCGCAAAAGAATTACTCACTTTATGAAGCCTAAATTTAGGAACAGCCAGTTTATCCTTATTTCTTAAGTTTAGATTATGATTATCACTATTTTTCACAAATTTACTTTTGTTCTTGTGGGTATACAATAAAATTTCATAAATATACTGTGAATACACTGTAAGGATGTTAATATGCTTAAACTTATCTCTTAATGACTCCCGAGACCCCATTCCATAGATAGTCCTGATAGCCCTCTTCTGCAACACAAAGATGCATTCAATATCGGCAGCGTTACCCCACAGTAGTATGCCATATGTCATGATACTGTGGAAGTAGCTGAAGTAGACAAGACGCGCCGTTTTAATGTCTGTAAGTTGTCGGATCTTTTTGACAGCATAGGCTGCTGAACTAAGCCTGGCCGAAATTTTCCCGATATGAGGCCCCCATTGCAATTTGGAGTCTAACGTTATGCCCAGAAAGACAGTGTCATCGACCAATTCTATTATATCATCCCTAACCTTAACACTGGTTTTAACAAGTCTTACATTAGGTAAGGTGAATCTTACACATTTAGTTTTATTTTCATTTAATAATAAATTATTAGCACAAAACCAGTGGACTATCCTAGAGAGGGTAATGTTTACATCGTCAAGTTCGCGCTGTCCACGTTTAACTTTAAATATTAAAGAAGTGTCATCAGCAAACAAAACTACCTCGTGGTCGTCTCTTATGAGGTGAGGGAGATCATTAATATATACTAGAAAAAGAAAAGGTCCCAAAATTGAACCCTGCGGTACCCCCATTGCTACAGGAGAACCAGGTGACTGTTTACCATTGATCACTACTTTCTGGACCCTATCACTTAAGTAAGAATTGACGAAATTCAAGTCCATTTGAATTAAGTAATTATTTACGAGTTTTAAAGTTAGGATACGGGTTAGGAACTATATATAGCTATTATCTACTTATTTATTGAATGTTTTTGAACTCTTTATATTTGAATGTATAACATTTCAAGTTCATACATATAAAACCGCGCAGAGAGGCTCGTGGTCTAGAGGTAACCGCCTAGATCTATATGGTCAAATGGACCTGTAGCCAATATCAATGTTTGTATTTAAGAACGTATGTGGTGGCAACACCACTAAAAATATGTAACCGTTCTCTCTATAACCCTCTTCTCTTCAATAAAGACGTTGTAAAAGTTTAACGCTATAATTTCATTTGGATCCGCCCCTATCTACACCAAAATACAGTCTACTACGTAGTCCATCTGGGCAACGAAAGTAGGAGCAAGGCGAATTTTCGAATTCCTTTTTTCGTTCAGTGACCATTGTGTAATACCAACAACTATGTACATACCTAAGTCTGTCAAAATTATAGTCGTATAGTTGGTTCATTTCAGTTCTTCAAACGCAACTTTCACGGTCAAACCGCGAAGCTATGACGAAACAGATATATCCTATGAAATACTACTTCCCCTGAGTTTTATTTTAAATAACACACAACACAAATATCTACTGCATCGTTCACGTTACACTAAGCATATGTTATACGGGAAATACATTCGATATTATATCGCGGTAACTATTTTTGTCGATACTTATACTACGTTAGTATTGCAAGTACACTGCTAAAACTTTAGTTGGCATAAAAACCGGGCAAGTGCGTTTCGAACTCGCGCACAAAGGGATCCGCACCATAACGTTTGTTCTATGCCACTTGAAATATTTATTATATTCTGTTTTTTTAGTATTTCTTGTTACACAGGCCCCAGAATTACATGAAAACTTCAACGTTCTAGCTATCGCGGTTCATGAGATACAACCTGGTGACAGATGGACGGACAGATGGACAGCGAAGTCTCATTAATAGGGTTCCCGTTTTACCCTTTGTGTACGAACCCTAAAAAGAATCATAATCATCTCAGCCTATGTCCACTGCTGGGCCTGCCCCAGAGGGGGAAATACAGCCTACATAATTAAACCACGTTGGCCAGACGGGTTGGTATAGGGTGTTGTGTCGAGTTTTTTTCCCTATCTCTAAATAAAGGTTGACCATGAACGTGGAATAGGGCAAAGATCATAGACTTATAGGTGAATTTTAATTTTTTATTGAGCTGAGTTTACGAAGCTCTTTCTTAGGCGACTCGTATATTTCGTTCGTGATCGAACTCCTCCTAAACGACTGGACCGATCTTTTTGAAATTTGGCACGGTCATAGTGACCATCACCGTGAGTGCATATATCTGAATTCATAAAGATCAGTCCAGTCGTTTAGGAGTTCGACCCGGATCAACCAACTCAGCTTAATTATTGCAACAGTAGAATGTATTGCATACCTAGTATACTTATTAAGTACGCCAAATTGACGCCGCCCGCCTGATGGTAAGTCGCGACGACTTCTAGCGATTGTGGGCGACTCTTACAGTACACAATACTATAGAGAGTGGCCCTCAACTTGACGACTTAGTGATAGGCCTCTTCACGCCCCGCTTAAAAAACTATTATAGGCAGGGCGTTCCAGGCCACTATCGTTCGGCAGAGAAACGAACGTTTAAAACGTTCGGTTCTCGCGAATATGTTTTCGAGATATATTAACTTAACCTAGCGTGCACCTATGTCCTTGGGAATATTAGAAGTGTTCTACATTATTTATCTGCTAACTTTTAGTATTTCTTGTAAAAATTAATACCTATTCTGTACATGTTTATTTCAACACACCACACAAGTATAATTTTAGAAAGTTAACAGGATATATTTTAACTAGGCAATTGCAACAGTCCAGTCAGAAACCATAAAAAATATTAAATTACTCAACCTTAATGTTGGCAGGATTGACAAACAACGAAATCATAAAACAGTTTATTTGAAGTAAGTTTAGTTCCATTCGTATTCCCAAAAGAGTTTTATACAAAATACTATTGTAATTTTTAATTAAAATATAGAATCTAACAGAACAGTAGTTCCGCGACCAAGGCCGCGGCCGCTCTAACGTCCGTTGCCGGGCGTCTCTGGTTACAAGCAGAACGTATTTCCAGTGGCGCCCGGCGGAGAACAGCCTACTGAACAAAATCCTTTGAAAACGTTTTTATGAATATTTTGAATGAAAGTGAAGGAGAAACGGATGTTTCTTCGTAAAGCTTTAAATCTCAATCGAAAAGGGTTTCGATGGTTTCTAGCTATCAAATAGTAATGGGAAATAGGTTATTCGATTGAAGACAGACGACTACCGACAGATTGTCGGTAGTTATCGATCGGTTAAGCGTAGTTTTGTGGCGTACGTTTTTACGAGTCACGTTTTTTACATAATGTTATTTGTATCACTGTAAAACAACTTTGTTTTACAGCATTATATGCCTTTAAATACAATACACATACCTACATAATTAAAAACTTAAAATATTACAATAGGTACATACCTACCCAC
This sequence comes from Nudaria mundana, assembly GCA_963556515.1. Lineage (NCBI taxonomy): Eukaryota > Metazoa > Arthropoda > Insecta > Lepidoptera > Erebidae > Nudaria > Nudaria mundana. Next base: position 18,204,446 of record OY748305.1, on the reverse strand, counting down.
ACATTAATATATTTTTTATCGATATGTCAAACTAAGTACCCTATTTATAGCTCAAGAGTGGTTGCAGCTATTTTAATTGCCTATTAATTAAAATATATTAAAAAAAATACTCAACAACGTAAGCAGCTAAAAATCATAATTTCATGATTTCAATCATTTGGGATCGGTAGCACGTAGGTATTCCTCCTCCACACATCCCTGTCAGACGTCGTCTCTTCAATCACCTTCATTGTCATGTCCTCCTACCTAAGCTTTTAAAGCCTGCCCTGTTTTTTTTTGAAAGCTACTACTACTTCCTAAGTGTTCATTTCAATTTGGTTCCGTTCTAACAATTATTTTGGTCATATTTTGTTAATTTGTAGTCGTTTTTTGTGTTCCTTTTTTTAACAATTTATTGATGTATTTATCTTATCTCTCTTAAAAAATTGTACAGCAACCATGTCCCTATTCATACAATGGCTTAATACGATCACTTCTTCTATAAAGGAAGTTAATCACAGGAAATCATAAGGCTTATTAATAGAAAATATATTCTCCGAAGTCTCATCACAAAGAAATAATCTCGTCGTAGGTAATCATATCAGCTTCGAGTAAATAAGATTTCGCCGGTAAACTTCTCTTTTGTGCGTCTTATTACTATCTACTACTACTATCGCATTATTGCATTGTGTTTGGCATTTGATGAACTTCATTTTTAAATAAAGAAGTAGATACCTACATACGTAGGTCACACTTTAAGTTTTGCGTAACTTAAAAAAACAACATGTTAAAACCCAAATATTATGTTTATTGCTTTTCAAAATACTCTACTTTACATATTAAACATTTTTTCATGCGATCGAACAACTTTTTAAAACAGGAGGACCACAGATCTGAAGGCATGTTTTCTACGTGCTGATTGAACGCTATCACGGCCTCTTCGGAGTTGGTAAAAGTGAAACCTCACATCAAATCCTTAATTTTGGGGAAAATACAGAAATCCCAGGGTGCTAGGTCGGGGCTATGCGCAGGATGGGTGACGAGTTGTACTTTTTCGGAAGCTAAACATGACTTTGTTTTGTTGGACGTGTGTGAAGAAGCGTTGTCATGATGTAGGAGAACGCGGTTTTTGGGTCGTCTTTCGCGAACTTTTTCTAACACCCTGGGTAAACAAATGGTAGAATGCCACTCGGCATTAACACTCTTTTGATCTTCAAGTGGAATTGTTCAGATGGGACCCGTAGCTGAGAAAGAAAACGCGATCACTTTTTTACCAACGTTTCTCGCCTGCCTCACTTTTGTTGGCTTGTTCTCATTTTCAAACACCCATTCATAAGATTGCTGTTTTTTTTCGGGTTCAAAACAATAAATCCACGTTTCGTCTCCTGTGACAATGTCATAAACAGCATTAGAATGTCCGTGGTCGTACTTCAGTAGCATCTGTGAGCACCATTCCACGCGAGCCCGCTTCTGCTCCGCTGTCAGTTCATGAGAGATCCAACGACAACAAAGTTTCACTTCTTTTCGTTTCTTCTTCGTTTCTTCTTCTTTCGTTTCGTTTCACACAACTTTCAATTTTTCGTGTAAAATTTTCTGGATTTGACTCATACCAATCCCCAATAGTCCTCGAATTGTCTCATAGCTAATCCACGGGGTTTCTTCAATTAACCGCTTAACAGTAGCCCCATTATTTTCGTTGACGGCAGTTGAAGGCCGCCCTTCACGAAATTCGTCATGTAAAGAAACTCGACCTCTCTCAAATTCAGAAAACCATCGCCTCACGGTGCTCAAACAAGGTGCTTCTCTCCCAAAAGCATTTTGAAGACGAGCGGCACAGTCTTGCGGAGAGAGAGTGGTTTTAAAATCATAAAAAATCACCGCTCCAAAATCTTTTCGACTTAATTCCATTTTCGTTGCATACGTACGTGTGATAAAAACAATTGACAAATGATTTCCCGCCAATTGTTTTTTTTAATACTAAGAAGGTTGCAACGTTTAAAAAAATGTAACATTCGAAATTCAAATAGTTCCGATTAGCTAGAAGTGCAAAACTTTTAGTGTGCCCCATGTATTAGGTACTAAAAATATTTACCCTACAAAATATAGTTTAAAAAATCCTTCGTGTAATTGTCGACTGGCAAGGTTCCCGGAATGCTGGCTGTGTTGCCACGTTGGATGGCCTTATTCTTTGATCCAGTAAATAGTCCTGAGAAGCGTCGATTAAGCGCTCAGGAAGGTCTCTATAACGCTTCGGCCGCCCTCGTGACTACAGGTTCGTAACCAGTTGAGAACGAGGAAAAAAAGAACCGTGTTCGAAACCAGTTTCGAGAGAAGAAGGATTTTTCCTTACTCTAAACCACGGTTTCGATCAAAGAATTTTATTATTTGTTTTTTTTTTCTTTTTTTTATATTGGGTTCGTCAAATTGACGCCGCCCACCTGGTGGTAAGTCGTGACGACGTCTAGCGATTGTGGGCCACTCTCACAGTGCACAATACTATAGAGAGTGGCCCTCAACTTGACGACCTACTGATGTGCCTCTTCACGCTCCGCTTAAAGAACCCAGGGTTATATGTGGGAGAAAACACGTGCACAGGCAGGGCGTTCATGGCCACTATCGTTCGGCAGAGAAACGAACGTTTAAAACGTTCGGTTCTCGCGAACATGCTATCCACTGTGTGGGGGTGGCATCTCTGCCCGGCACGCGTTGTTCGGGATCGGAAGGAAGAGGGTGGGATCAGATTGAAGAGCTCTTCAGAACACTCGCCGTGGTAAATACGGTAGAATGCGGCCAAGGAAGCTATTGTTCGGCGCTGAGCTAGCGGCTCAATGCTTCCCGTTACCTACGGACAATCTATAATACGGATAGCCCGTCGCTGCATAGCGTCGAGAGCGTCCAGCAAATACTTCGCGGAGCCGTCCCAGAGGTGAGAGCAGTATTCGACGCAGGGTCTAATCTGCGTCTTGTACAGCAGACACCTCTGGTGCGGTGTAAAGAATCGCTTTACCTTATTCAGTATTCCTAGTTTCCGCGAAGCTAGCCCTATACATCTTTCGATGTAGTTTTTATTATTGAGCTCTCGACGAACGTCTATGCCAAGGATGTCAAGGTTGTCCATCATTGGTAATAATGCATTCTAAAGAGAGGGTAGGGGAAGGAAAGGGGATTTCTTCGCTGTTAATGCACACGCCTGTGTTTTGCGGGCATTGAACTCGACCAGGTTCCCGGTACCCCATTGAGAGATATAGTCGAGGTTCCTGTCGAGATCAGCCACGAGTTGTTGTCTATCCTCCTCAATCTCCGACCTCCCCGCCGCCGGACAAGCCCAGTAGCTCCCGTGCAATGTGCTGTCATCTGCATAACAATGAATGTTCCCGAGGGATACATATCATTGATATGCAGAAGGAAGAGTGATGTGTGTGAAGAATGATGTGGTGACAGCACGGACACCTGCGGCACCCCAGCATTCACTTGCAAAAAGCGAGAAGCCTGGCCATCGCAGAGGACCCGCATTCGGCGTTCGTTCAGAAAGCTGGCCATCCAGCTGCACAGTTGAGGAGGTAGACCATATGCCGGAAGCTTGGAAAGGAGCGAAGCATGCCAGACTCTATCGAAGGCTTTGGCGATGTCCAGGCTAATCGCCAAGGACTCGCCGTGCCTTTCCATAGCCTCACCCCAGACATACGTTAAGAATGCCAGAAGATCACCCGTTGATCAGTTTGGCCTGAAACCGTATTGCCGATCATTAATTAGCGAGTGATCTGTTTGTTGGTTTTTGGAATAAAAGACAGGAGCTCGTAATAATACGTGTCGTGTATTTCAGTCGGCCATGTTACAAAGTGAGGAAGGAAGGAAGTGAACATAGACAAGACAATATTGATATAATCTAAGCATAGACTAAACTAGGCTATGGCTTACAAGCTAATATAATATTATGACATCTTCCCTTTAACTTTATTATAACTTATATTTTAGATTCTTATATAAAAATAACAAAACGCATTTTAGTGTTTTGACACGAGACAATTTGACGTTTTAAAAGATTCTGACAGTTGACATAATTTGACGTTGTCAATTCGACGATTGTTTCTAAATGTAAACAAACAATGGTTTACAACATTTTAGTTTACTAATTAATTACTTATAACTAAGTACATGACAATGAATACGAAACAATGTTTATAAGACTGTGTCTATAAGACGTTGTGGTTGCCTTATCTCTCTTCCTGAACTAGAATATTTCTTAATTGGTTGACTGCTAGTACGTTGAGGAGATTGACTATGAGAAATTTTAGAGTAATCATTTGTATAACAAGGAGTATAACTGATATAAGTTTGATTGGAACTGACTGGTTGAGTGTGAAAATTATTAGTCTGTGTGTTATGTGAATGAAAAGAATATTGAGACTTTGGTCTAAGTGTTATGTATTGTCTATTGCGACGATATGTACCAAATTTACTTTTTATGATATACGACCTAGGTTCAGGACTAACTTGTTGTATAATACCTGGAAACCAAGACGATTGTGGATGTTTTTGAAACATAACATGACTATTTACCTCCAAGGGTTTAAGATCTTTGGAATTTTTGTTGTAATACTCTTTCATCTTATGTAAATTTTGATTATTGACTTGTTTAAGATGTCTATAGTTACACAATTTTGGTTTTAAAAGTTTTTCTACTATAAGTAGCTTTGTACGAAGTCTACATGACATGGAAAGTTGTGCTGGTGAACATAAATTGTTTTTGGGAGGATTGCGATATTGCAGTAATGCTAAATATGGATCAGTATTATCAAGTAAACATTTTCTAAGCATATTTTTAATTATGCCTACTGTCCGTTCTACCATACCATTTGAACGGCTGTGATAGGGACTGGAAGTGACATGGTGAATATTCCAATCTTGTGTGAAATCATGAAAAGATTTGGAATTCATCGGTGGACCATTATCTGACATTAATGTATGGGGAATACCATGACGAGCAAATATTGATTTTAACTTGATTATGACTTGGTCTGCACTGTAACCATTACTTAAAATTGCTATCTCAACATATTTTGAGAAATAATCGACTACAATTAAGTATGTATGCTTGTTGAACTCAAAGAAATCTATACCAACCTTATGCCAAGGAATGTATTTATAATCATGTGGTAATAGACTTTCTTTAGTGTTACTCTTTCTTAAAGTGAGACAAATTTCACAATTACTGATGTAATTATCTATATCTTGACTAATATTAGGCCAGTAAATTGTATGTCTTGCCAAATTTCTACAACTATTCAAGCCTTGATGACCTTCATGTAATAGTTTTAAGAAATCTTTTCTTAAAGAAATAGGTATAATAACTCTATCTGACAAAAATAAAAGGTTATTAGCATAATGAATATCATCTTTAACAGGAAAGAAAGGTTTAATACAATCTTCTACTTTATGCTTTGAATTTGGAAATCCATTTTTACAGTAATTAATAAGAGTTTGAAGAGTTTGGTCAGACCTGGTAGCTTGTTCAATTTGTTGTAATTTGAAAGGACTAAGTGACAAATTAGCAGTGAGTAAATTAACATGAAGTTTAATATCTTCATCCAATTCTACTAATGCATTTTCTGGTAATGCAGCACGGGACAATGTGTCTGCGACATATGAAGAACTAATTAGAGACTTTAATTTATTGAATTCTTTCTCATGACTGTCATTCCATGACCATATTGTGTTTTTATTAAGTAACTGTCTTATGTTTGATGTTTCTTTTGATAAATCTTTTATGAATGAGCCAAGAAAATTAATCATGCCCAGGAATCTCTGGACATCTGTGACATTCTTAGGCTGTGGCATGTTGCAAATTGAATTTACTTTAGATGGATCTACAGACACTCCATTTCTATTGAATATAAAACCTAAATACTTGACTTCACTTTGACAAATGTTACATTTATTACTATTAAATGTTAGACCTATATCTTTTGCACGACAAAGAACTTTTTCTAGGATTTGATCATGTTCTTGAATGGTTTTAGCATGTATAAGAAAGTCGTCCATCATTATTTTAATGCCTTGTATGTCACCAAACCGGGAAATCATTTCTTTATGAAAGATTTCTGGAGATGCATTGACACCAAACGGTAGCCTTAAAAAACGAAATCTGCCATAGGGGCTTATAAAAGTACATAGTTTGGATGATTCTTCATCTAAGACAAGATTCCAAAAGCCTGACTTAGCGTCTAAATTTGAAAAATAACATGAACCATTTAGTTCTGCTTTAATTTCATCAATATGTGGAAATGGGTAATGTGAACGTTTAATAGCTTTATTTAACTTACGTGGATCTAAACATAATCTAATGCTTTCATCCTTTTTAGAGACAATTACCATAGAGTTGACCCAATCAGTTGGTTCATCAACTCGAGCAATAATACCAGTGACTTCTAACTTATCAAGTTCTGCCTTGACTTTATCCTGTAATTTAAAAGGAATTTTTCTACTTGCGTCTACCGACGGCTTGACATTTTCGTTGAGAGTTAAATGACATTCATAGTTTTTAAGAGCTCCTATTCCATTAAAAACCTTACTATATTTCTTTAGTATTGACAGACTGTTTGACTCTGCTGGGACTTTGTGACACATTGACTGTGATATGACTTGACTTTGACTGTTATACTGACTTGACATTGACTGTAAATTGTTGTTCTGGCTATGCTGACTAAGTGTGTAGTTTGGACTGTGTTCAGATATGTTTTCATCAAAGGTTACTGAATGTATTCTTTTTATGACTTTTAACTGTTGACATGACTGTCTACCCAGAATATTTTTGCAATCTAACGGTGTAATATGGAAACACAAGTTGTATGATTTGTCATTATACTTACATGGTAATGTACAATAACCGATTGTAGGTATACTTTGACCTGTAAATGTTGTCAAGTTAAATGGTGTTTGTATAAGATTTATCTCTTGCAACGCTAGTTTTTCAAATGCTTTCTTAGACATCAAATTCACATCTGCACCTGAATCAATAAGTAAGCAAACAGATTGACTACAGATACTTAGGGTTATTGACCATTGGTTACTACATTTTACAGAATTACATTGATAAACAGCACCTAAAAAAGCTTGATCATCATTAGAAAAATCTTCTTGCACATAATTAACATATTTTTGCTTGGACTTACACATCTTTGAATAATGATTAAGTTTTTGACAGAAATTACATTTTGCACCAAGAGCAGGACATTTAAAACGATGTGTTTGACCACACTTTGGACACATTGAGTTATTCATAGACTGATTGTTACCTTTATAACCATTGGGACTGCTATAACTCGATGAATGGGATGTATTGTATGACTGGTTAGGATTGTACCTTGACTGTTGACTGTGACTCTGACTTCTTGATTGACGATCCTGTGACTGCGGATTGTACCTTGATTGTTGACTGTGACTCTGAATTCTTGATTGACGGTCCTGTGACTGCGGATTATACCTTGATTGTTGACTACGACTATGATTTCTTGACTGATTTCTTGACTGACTATGTTGTGAATGACTTCTACTGGACTGTTGACTACTTCTGTTATGTATACTATCTATACTAGCTATAGATGAATTGGGATTTGTGCCTGATAATATTTGAACTTCTTTCCGGGACGATTCTAGTGACTTAGCAATATTTACAGTGGCATCTAAAGTGGTAGGCAATTCTTGCAAAATTTTCTCTTTAATGTATTGATTCTGATCATTTAGATTTCAACTAAATATATCTTTTAGTAAATCGTCTTGCAATTCACCAAAATTACACTGATGGGCTATATTTTTGAGATCTGTTATATAACTGTCCAGCTGTTCATTTTGCAGTTGCTTTCTGTTAAAAAGTTTATGCCTTATCATGGTTATATTGACTTTTGGGCTGAAATAACCTGCAAATCTGTCGATCAATACTTGTAGCTTGACTGTTTCGACATCTAGGTTGAAAGAATAAAATATGTGAAGGCAATCTGGTCCTATATAATGTAATAAAAGTGCAACTTGCCTATCTTCGCTTTCTTGATCATATTTAAATGCTTTGAGATATATTTTGAATTTGGTGATCCAATTTTTCCATGTGAGCGGCATGTTGGATGCATGAACGTCCATGTGCTTGAGGCGACCCGACGACGTTGAAGATTCGTCCATTTTTTTCTTTTGGTTGATCCAGTTCTTCCTAAGACACGCCAGTTTACACCACACCTGATGTTTGTTGGTTTTTGGAATAAAAGACAGGAGCTCGTAATAATACGTGTCGTGTATTTCAGTCGGCCATGTTACAAAGTGAGGAAGGAAGGAAGTGAACATAGACAAGACAATATTGATATAATCTAAGCATAGACTAAACTAGGCTATGGCTTACAAGCTAATATAATATTATGACATGATCTTCGAGGTTTCGCATGAGCTGCTTGTTGATGATGAGCTCAAACACCTTGCAGATGACTGAGGTGACAGCTATGGGTCGACAGTTGCCTGGATCAGACCGATCCCCTTTCTTGGAGATCGGTTGTACGTTCGCCTCCTTCCAGACCTCCGGCACGATTCCTGTGTAGTAAGACAGGCGGTACAGACGAGTTAGTACAGGAGCCAACTCAGCTGCGCAGTTCCGTAGTACCACCGCTGGAATGCCGTCAGGGCCACTGGCTTTCCGCGTGTCGAGTGATCGCAGCACTGCTCGTACATCGCATTGCCTGAGTACAATGTCAGGCATAGTGTGGCCACAGTTGGCGATGGCGGGGGGCTGCAGACCACGGTCGTCGACCCGGGAGTTAGCCGCAAAGAGGTCTGCGAGCATATCCGCTTTCTCTTGGGCTTTGTGAGCCAGTGTTCCATCTGGGTAACGCAACGGTGGCAGCGAGGGCTGACAAAAGTTAGATTGCCCGGCTTTGGCCAGTTGCCAGTATCCACGGCTGTCCGTGGGATGGAAAGTGAGCTCCTGACTAAGCCGCGCGACGCGCTGGGCATCCGCTATCTTAAAGGCCCTCTTGCTGGATTTTGTGGCCCGGTTGTACGCTGCTTTGAGGTGGCCCACGTTTTGATCGCGCACAGCCCGGGCCCTGATCCAGGCGCGATATGCCGACTGTTTTTGTCGAACAGCTTTGGCACAATCTCGTCTGGTATCCGGGTGATCCCGCATACCATCTGGGTCAGACCGTGGGAGAGAGCGAACGCGTGGGCGGTCCTACCCGCATGATCAGTCCTGAGGGATCCCAGCCATTCAATGTGATGGCCATTGAAGTCCCCCAGAAACACTAGGTCAGCGTTCGGGAACCGCACCTGCGCATCATCAGCCGTCTCGCTGAGGTACTGGAAGAGCTCAGTTGTCTCAGAATCCCCTGTGTGGGAACGGTAGACGCACTCGTAGATCTGGCTCATAGAGCCATGGTCTACGTGCAGCCAGAGGACGGAGTTGGAGGGGTTATCTAGACAGCGCAACCGGCGACAGCAAACATCCGCCCTAACGAACACGCACACCCCGGCTTTATCTCGAAATTGTTCCTCGATGACATAGCCAGGGTAACACAGGTAAGACGTGTCGTCAGGGCGGCGTATTTGTGTCTCCGTGAGGAACATCACAGCGGGCCGTGCCGTCTCTAGGTGATGGTGGATGGCATCGAGGTTCGCATGGAGTCCACGGATGTTGGTGAACTCCACCTCGAAAAGTGAAGTTGTGGGGTTTCCTGGGACCACTGTGGAACGTTTTCTTTTTTTATGTTGCACTGTCATAATAAATTTGAAGAAGAAGCGTGAAGACAAGGTGACATTTGGTGCAGCAGTAAGTGACAAAGCGCAGGGGCTAGCTTCGTCTTCGAACCGTGTGGTTAGGAGAGCCGACCCGCCGAACGGAAGGGCTCCCAAACCCCCCTGATGCAAGGCCGCCGCTACCCCACACCGGTTACCACCCGGAGTGACGATCCCACATCAGGATTATGCGCAACATGTGGGGCAGCCTCCTGGGGTGATTGGACCCAGGCGGGCCCCATGACTGTTGCGGGCGGCCGCGGCAACGCCGTTGCTAAGGGTCTCCCTGGCCGGCGAATCGACCCACACCACCCACACTAGACTCCGCTTCGTCCCCACTGGTCCCATGCCTGCTGCACCATACATCGCCCCGGGCCCGGCGGTGCAGCTGCTGAACCCCTAACGCAACCCAGCCTGGGCTTGGTTACTTGGGGGGCTTTAGCACAGCTGCACGGTGGTACCGCCCCGGACTGTTGTACCACCTGGTACCCACGTAGGGGCCGAAGCCACTCCATGGGTACCGTAAATTAACGAGCCTCGTCCGTTGATCAGCAGGTGCACCACTAGCAGGTGAGGTCGCTGGGGCCCTAAAGATGTTGGTAGAGCCCCTTTGCACCCTTTGCACCTTGTGTGTGTCGATTGAGAGACATCCGTAACTTTGGTCTCTTTAGACAATCCTTCTAATAAATTGGCAAAGATGCATTGATTGCATGGGTGATTACTTCGATTAATACAAATAACGTTTCATTTTTTTCATAAAAAACGGCTATTTCATAGGTAAAGACCTAATATTTATTATTCATTGATTCCTCAATATTAACTGTTTTTTTTTCGTATCCACTGGGTTTCGAGTAAGGAAAATACCTTCTTCTCTCGAAACTGTTTTCGAACACGGATCATTTTTTCCTCGTTCTCAACTGGTTACGAACCTGTAGTTACGAGGGCGGCCGAAGCGCTCTATAAAGGCGGGGAGCGCTCGGACACCGTGACCCCAGTGTCTCAACCGCAAACGGCTCAAATATTTAATCACTTGCTAAGAAAAGAAGAAAAGAAAAAGAAAATAATGTTTATTCGAAATGTATTGCATTACAGTGATTATTTACTTCTGCCAAACTGCAGCACAGTTTGTTGGCAGACGTAGCTCCTGATTAAAATACAGAAAAAATATTTAAAAATAGTTTTACATTTTTTCTTGGCCGAGGTAATACCTCTAAAAAAAATATTAATAAAAATAACAAGTTGGTTATAGTTGTATGTACCACAAGTAGTATTGTCTTTAGTATTGGTACCATGAACATAATAGGTATGTAGCCTTACTCACACCTATAAGTTGCGCAGATGACAGTATGTACATTCTCAAGAAGATACTTTTTCACTTTAGTTTTGAAGCTTCCTATCGTTTGACAATTATTACATACATCTGGTAGACTATTGAATATTACTGGCACGAGATATTTACTAGTTCTTTGACCGTAGTAGTTGTTACAAGTTGGCACCTCATATTTAGGCTTACCTGACCTTTGTGACCTCTCCCGAATTATGACATTCTTATGCTCCTCCCCCACAAAGTGCGCCAGTGCCACCAATAGTACCGACTTCTCATGGACCGGCAGTACTTTACACTCACAGAATAACTGCTCGTAGTTGCTATTTTTGGAACGCACTTTCGTAGGTTTGTCTACCAATAATTTTAGAAATCTTATTTGTAACAACTTTATCTGTTCTAAGTATGTCGTGAAAGTGCGCCCATAACAAGCCAGTCCATGGGAAATCACTGACTCCACTAGGGCATAGTAAACGGTAAACAAAGTAGCCCTGTTCAGTGCAGAACTCAGGTGATGGAATTTCACAAGCACAAATCTTAATTTTTCGCAAAGTTGGGTTATATGAAGTTTCCATGTAAATTTGCTATTGACTGTCATACCCAAGTACTTGTACGCTTCCACCACCTCAACATAAGCACACGTGCACTCTACAGGGCCGGTGCCGGCGTTATTGTATTTATGCAAGCACTCAAAACTATGACCCACAATGCGTGGCGGCCGCCCTTTATTCTTTAGGTAAGGTGAACGAATATACATACATTTAGTTTTATCTATATTTATAACAATACCATTATCGTGTGACCATTTTATGATATTAGTTAAATCAGCCTGCACCCTACTTTCGATATCACATAAGTCTTTATCCGCGTATACCAGACAGGTGTCATCGGCATACATATATACACGGCAATTATGTACCACATTACACATACTGTTGACGTGCATGATGAATCCGACGGGTCCAAATACGGAACCGGTCGGCACTCCGCATGTGATCTGTTCAGATTCACCAACGACTCCGTTGACCTTGGTTCTTAGTTTTCTATCCGTCAGGTAGGCTCGGAGTCACCTGTTGATTGGTCCGGCAATACCGCACTCCTCCATAGCTTGATGCAGCTGGTGATGTTCCAGGGTATCAAAAGCTTTTTGAAATCAATGTAGACCACCACCACCTGCTTCCGCTGGTCTAGGCAATTATTTATATCGTCTGTGAACCGCGCCAGCGCAGATGCTGTACCCCGTCCCCGTCGGAAACCATGCTGAGCGTCAGATATTATATTGTAGTGTTCTAAAAAAGTGCTTATCTGTTCAACTATAAATTTTTCTATAATTTTATTAATAACCGAGAGTATTGCAATTGGTCTATAATTCGTATAATCTAAGTGACTGCCCTGTTTGAAAATGGGTCTTATTAACGCTGTTTTTAATTGATCAGGATCCCGATTCTACACACAAATTTATCAATAAAGCTATTACAGGACTAAGCTTAAGTTTGAGGTACTTTACGTCTCTTACACGGATACTATCTATACCTTCAGCTTTGTCGCAACTTAATGAGTCTATAATTTTAATTATGTTTTCCGAAGTAGCCTTTCGATACCTTAATGACACTGTACTACATTTCACATAACTATATCTATCCAAAAACTTATGAGTGCAAATATGTTTAATATCTAAAATTTCTTTGGTAAACGTCGCGGAAAATTTATTACAAATATTTAAAGTGCTATCTGTCTTGCCAGGTTAGCGTATTTACGCCGTTTGAGGCCTTAAGCAGATGCAGCAGCAGGGTCGGCACCTTCAACTGTGCTTGGAAGTCGTGAAGGTGCTATGGTGCATGTAGCGTCCCACACCTAAGGCCTTCCCATCTTCCATGGTACATTATTTATATTTTGTATTCTTTGTTTTTAACAAGTTAACCTTGGGATTATCCTTTCAAGGGGTATACCCGGGACGCCGGGCAATGGACGTTGGGATGGTAATTTAAAAATAAATTAAAGGTCCTATATATATTGCGTTTATATTAAGTTTTATACCGTCTTTAAATCGCAAAGAATAAATAATTATTTTAGGACGTTATCGGAACAACACACACACACATATATCACGCCTATATCCCCGAAGGGGTAGGCAGAGGTCCATTACACACCCACTATTTGCCAGTATTTTTAGTCCCCGGTAATAGGGGACAAGCCTATTGCCGTCACCGGGAACATTTATAATGGGTTATCCAAAATAGCCGAATGAATTTAATAAAAAGTGGCAGCTATATTGTAATTTTGAAAAAATTTGAAACCCGTTGCCTTGCGATGAAATGTTGATGAAAGGCAACAAAATCTTACGTGCCAGGTGATGGCACAGCCAATTACAGTCCTGGGCGTCTCGGACTATTATCGTTATCAGAACAACGGACATGAATTCTGCAGACTACAGAAAGGTTATTGATAGTATTGAATTATGCTATTCTATCTATTATAAGTTCACGGTAACGCCAATTAATCAGCATGCTTCCTATTATACCCCCAACAACAAAACTACGGATCTAGTAAAATGTGGGTGTGTAATGCACATCTGTCTACTCCCCCGGGTATATGTAGGCTTGAATGTTTATATCTGTTTAAATGGAGTTAATTATAAAAATGTTAGACGTTTGCAAAACTGGTACGTACTATTGTAGTGGTGTCCTAACTGGGCTGAAGGGCCGAATCTACATACCAACAATCAGTAGGTGTGCGTTCCCATTGAGGGACTACCTCTTAATTTCAAATGTAATGATAGTCAACCTCTAGTAAAAGCTCTCAAACACTTGTAAATGGAACCATTAGTTTGTAAAAGTAACCACTCAAAAGTTACAATCGATTTAAGAAGATCCCTCAATCGTGCATACCAGACACCCATATCTTGTAACCTGGTTAAAATTTGCAACTACTATGAATGAAAACTCTTAGTAAAAGATTTGTAAAAGTGATCTAAATACATATCAACTTATCCCCTTCACTGAATTAAAAGAACTAACAATTAGAAGGTGGTTCCTCAATCGTACACCTTGTGTTCACTGTGAGTGTAAACCACATCGAAATTTAGTACCGATATTAATATAGGATCCTACTATCACTGCAGTCAGCCACAGTCTGGGTACACAGTCAAGTTTTATGACAAAAAAATTGATGTATAGAAAATTTACCTACGTCCACCATTATTGACACATAATGTAAAACTAGGTATGCAATGCATGCTGCTAATTGCAAATGTTGAGCGGAGCAAATGTTTTTATTACATAATAATATCAGAATCAGAATCGAACACTTAAATTAATTAATCGATTGAAAAAAAAATCTATTTTCATTGTTGACGCACGTGTTTCCATGGCAACCATTTAATCATGTGGTTTTTCGGTCCAGGATATTTTCGGTGATTATTCCTCCGTGGTCAGCTCTATTATCATGATTTCAGAGATATGCACTCCCGGGTATGATGTCGACCAGCATGCCAAATTTGGTCAAAATCGATCGAGCTGTTTCGGAGGAATTGGCACACAAACGATTTACATTTGTCGCCTAAGATTGAGCTCTGCTTCGCTCCGCTCAACAACTCCGCTGTCTGTCCCTATATATATACGTAAAATTGCGGATTCACACATGTAACTTCACTGTTGTGAGAACCACGCAATGTGGGTGCGAGGAAATTGGACGTATAAATTCTACCAAAAATCTAGGAATATTATTAGATCAACGACTTTCCTGGCACCCCCAAATAGAAGCTTTAAATGGTAGGATCCGTAAACTCATATGGGTCTTTAAGAGGCTGAGACATGTCTGCTCTAAAGACCTCTTAAAGCGTATCTACATTGCTTTGGCGCAATCTGTTATGAGTTACTGTATCTCTGTCTGGGGTGTGGCCTCAAAAACTAAATTTCTTGAGGCAGAAAGGGCCCAGAGATGCTTGTTAAAGACAATGTTTTTTAAACCTTTTAGATTTCCTACGGACGAACTATACCTAAGCCATAACATACTGTCATTAAGAAAACTTTATATTGTCAACTCAGTACTTAAGCTACATAAAAAATTACCGTATGTGTATAAAGTTCAAACTGGTAGAAGGATATCTAAAGTAGCCGCTACTCCTTCTTGTAGAACTCTGTTTGCCAGGCGACAATTTCCTGCACATTCTGCCTACCTTTATAATAAGTTTCACAGCAAATGTACAATATATAACATGCAATTCCGTACATGTAAACAAACCCTTGTTCAGGAACTTGAGTCGCTTGGATACAACGAAACTGAGAACTTATTATTTAAATGCGAATGTTAGTTCAAGGTTGTGCAACTCATTCTTGTGGTATTTGGAACTGGTTTTTAGTTTAGTGCTCGTATGTACTTACGAGCATTGCATTGGGAACTAGTTTCAAATAAGAACATAATCTACACAAACTACGAAACACACACACTCACGTAACACACTGTTCCATATAAACTCACCGTCACTTGCACTCATATCTATAGGTGCCTTCTCACATAGGTACACACACAAATACACATATACTCACCCTCACACACATACACACATACACAACACACATACACAAACACAAATATGCAGATGATCACGCCATCGCCAGTACTATTCCTATTTCTTTCACTCATTTTCTACCTCTGTCAATTTAGTTAATTACATAAAATTAGTTTATATAATGTAGTTACCTATAATACTACATCTTCACTATATAGTCCTAAGGAGGAGCGGAACCACCCAACACAAGCATTACCAATGCTTCCTGGGTTGTTCCAACTAATTAATTAATTTTGTAAATGAAAAGTTAAAGAAATAATATATTTATTATTATTATTATACTTGAAATTCAAATTCAAATAGCCTTTATTTCTGATACCATACATTAGTTTTAACAATTGTTCATCTTTTTTTTTTTCAATATACAAAATAAACATAATTATAGACGAAAAATATTTACATTACAAAATATCGTTTAAAAAATCCTCCGCGTCGTTGCCGACTGGGAAGGTTCCCAGAATGCTGGCTGTGTTATCATATCTGCTTTGTTCATCACATAACTAATTTAATTCACAAGCAAGCACATGCATATTCTTATTATATATGACGGAGGACGGTCTCCGTAATTATTTTTAAAAAGCGTGACACCAGCATTGCTGGCGTCACAACTTCCATGGTCAAGGCTATCGCTCATCTTCGATGATCAAAGTAAACACAAGTAATACTTTCTTGAATTTATTCTCGAACTTTTGAGGAGGTCCGATCACTACGACGGCTCAAGCGAGAATGACTTGACTGAGCGTGCGCTCGGCCTTTTATAGCAAAACTATGTGAGTCATTCATTTGAACAAAACACCTATCCTTGCATAATAAAATAGTTTTTACATTACAAAATGTTACAATTTGATAATCAAAACGTTTTAAAATTATTTTAAAAGCTATTAGCATGTGTGAATCTATTTGTAATGTTAACACGTGATAAAACAATAACCACATGTTTTCACATCAGAAATGCAGCTCTCTTACAAGCAGAATACATCAAAAATAATCTGTATCTAATTATAAGCAATATTAATCCGTTACTCTAATGTTTTTAAACGCGATTTATTACCCAATCACAATAAACAAATCTGATTTGATTTTGAGGTTATTCCGGACACATATTTCCGTTCCCTATTTGTTTTGAAGTGTAGCAGCTCGCCGACATATACTATACCTACATATAGTAATATTAGTTTTAACCATGCAATTAACTCACTATTATATACATACATATTATATGCTTGTATACTGAGCTCTTTAAAAGTACACAACGAGTTTTGATGTGGTTTTTTTTAATAGATAGACTGATTCTTGATGAAATTCTTAGTATACTCGTAGTATAGTCAAGTGGGTGAAACCGCGGGTGTACGCTAAAAATAATATATAGCACATTATGAAGAACAACGTTTTATATTGCTCTGTCAAAGATTAAAGTTCTCGGTTTTTCGAACAAGGAAAGACTTTTCTGGCATAATGCCATTTGTTCACTGCGGAAATTAAATCGGTTTTCCAATAATGCCCCCATAATAAGTCGTGTGTAGAATTTTCGATTGATAAACAATAATTGAACACCAAATTACGCTATATTTTGATTTTAAATATTGCCAATCTTTCAAAATTATATAAGCTGTAATCAGTTATAGGTAAAAAGGCGTAAGCTGAGCTTTGCATTCGTGTGAGTGAGCACGAAAAGTAGAGTAAAATGCTGTGTGTAGCTGTTTGTACAACACATGTGTGTGTAAAACAGGTCACATTATACGTTCACGTACGTGCACTCACACAAATGCAAAGCTCAGCTTACGCCTTTTTACCTATACCTACGTATGCTAAGTATATTTCGGCACAAGCGCCATTATTACTGAGCAAATAGTGAACATGTCAGTTTAAATAACTACCTCTAAAATCTGATCCTGCGTGCAATAGTTTTATTGCATTCCCAATTCCCACGGGAAAACATCACAGCTATGAAAAGTAGCATATTTTTATTATTCTGATGCTATTTTATTATGAAGTTTCATTAAAATTCGTACTTATAGCTTTTTTTGTGAGATACTGTAACAAAACACCCGTGAAAATGTTTTTATTTCTTTCCATGTATGAAAAAATACACGCACGAATGCATACATTCACACACACACACACACACACATATCACGCCTATATTCCCGAAAGGGTAGGCAGAGGTGCATAACACACCCAAAATTTGCCAGTATTTTTAGTCCCACATAATAGGGGACGAGCCTATTGCCGTAACCGGGCACATTTAAATAATGGGTTATATCCAAAATAGCCGAATGAATTTAATAAAAAGTAGCAGCTATATTGTAATTTTGAAAAAAATTAAAACATTGCGATGAAATGTTGAAATGTGAATTGAAATGTGAATCTTACGTGCCAGCCGCTATGGCACAGCCAATAAGTCCTGGGCGTCTCAGACTAGTTTGGAAATAGTAGGTACTCACCTGTGTATCTCTGTGTATGCTGTATGTGGACCAGCAGCACGGCTCCACCTGGTTGGAGTCCAGCCCCCAGAACTCCAGCTCCTCTTCAAACAATGGTCCACACACATTTGTTGGGTAATGGAGTTTGCCAGTTCTGAAACAAAATAATAATATTGTACTTTATAATATGGTTTTCGTGGGCATGAGTAAAGAAAACTATCAGGGTCCATTCGTTATACAAAAACCCGCAGGGACGAAATTCGTTGGACTACCTATGTACAAAAACACATTCCGTCGTACATCTAGTTAAATATAATTATTTGGAGTTAAACTGTTCTGTCAATAAGAACAAAAAAAGGCCAAGTGCGAGTCGGACTCGCGCACAATGGGTTCCGTACCAAAACTGCTTATTATATTTTTAGTTTATGTTTTTGTTGTTATAGAGGCACCCGAAATACATCATCTGTGAAAATTTCAACTTTCTTATTATCACGGTAATAGGGTTCCCGTTTAGAGTTCCCGGGTAATAGGATTCCCGTTTAGTGTTCCGTACTCAAAGACTACTAAAAAAGAATAGACACAGGCATCCATTATCCCTTGCGTCATTGTTCCAATGGCGCAAGGAGGCGCTGGAGCGGGACCACAGGCCTGCGTCTCGAGAAATCGATGACCGGCGGTCCCAACTCCGACAGGATCTCATGGAGTCATGGAGGGTGTGACTTGAGCAACCCAAGTGGGGTGCCACCATCATCGCGGCGGTGAGACCGATCATGGACGATTGGCTGCAGAGGCAGCATGGTGACCGCACGTATTGTGCGACGCAGATCGTTACCGGGCATGGATGCTTCGGTAGCTATCTGTTTCGCATCCGTCGTGAGGTCACACCCCGGTGTCAACACTGCGAGCTTTCCAACGACGACACTGCACTCCACACGTTGGTGGAGTGCTCAGCGTGGGCGAGTCAGCGCCGGGACCTCGTAGTGGGTCTGGGCGTGGATACCCTCTCGCTGGAGACCATGCTTCAAGCTATGGTCTCCAGCGGTAGTAGGTGGAACGTGGCCGTGTCCTTCTACGAGCAAGTCGTGCTCGCGAAGGAGGCGGCCGAGAGGGAGAGGGAGCGTACCCTCCCCGCCGAGTTCCGTAGTCAGCGGCGAGGGCGCCGCAGACTCATCTACGCCTAAGACCATCGACCTCCATGATCGGGGCCTGAGGACGGCGGGATCGCCACCCGTCGTCCTTACAGAAGCAGACTAGAAGGGTTGCGTGCTGCGGGGCCTTTGCCCCATAGCACGCAACCAGATTCACTCACTGACGCGGGATAAAACCCGACCCCAACGACGCGGGATTCTCATCGCGACCCAACCTCTGTGGTGAAAGTCCGCCGGGCGCCACTGGAAATACGTTCTGCTTGTAACCAGAGACGCCCGGCAATGGACGTTAGAGCAGCCGCGGCCTTGGTCGCGGAAATAAAAAAAAATAAAAAAAGGCATCCATTATCGGGAATAAAAAGTAACCCAATAGGCCAGGGTTTCAGTCTCCGCACCAAGTTCAAGATAAGGATACCACCCACCCGTAGACAAATTATATCTAAATTTTCTGTATGTAATTCCAAGTTTCAAAGCTTTTCACCAATTGGATATGAAAGTCAGTATATTTTGGGTGTCTTTTTGCCTGTTTGTTAGAACTAGTATAACGAAACTTTTACTCGCTGGTTAGTTTTTATATCTACTATAGATAATAAAACAGTATAATATGTATGTTGTTTATTGTGGATTTAAAAAAATATCAAAAAAGAGCCTAAACAATGTAACCTTCCTTTCCTAATGAACCTTCCTTTGAATAAATTCAAAGTGGCTGTTAAGACACACCTCCTAAAAAAGGCATATTATACTATTAAAGATTATCTAAACGATACAGAGAAATGGCAATGAGTTGCTTGCTCAGCACTCGAGCTACATAGGGGCTACTTCTGTTTGAAATGTTGTTTTATTGCTGAAACTCACTTATTATTGTTAAATTATTATTATTATGATGTTGTAAGGTATGGGTACTTTGAGATTATGTGGCACCTTTAACTAGTATTTGACATTTTTTTTGTGAATAACAGAGATTCATAATTTTTAAGTTCACTTGGTCCACACATGGTCACGTACTGCCCTTGCTCTCTTTTTATTGTTGTAACAGAATCATTGTATTTACTGGCGAATAAAAAGAGTGGCCGTGAGTTTTTCTTGCCAGGTTCTTTCCTCACAGGCTCTACCTATTGCCTTGCGAATCTGGCGGTAAATGTAAATGTAGAAGCATTTTCTTTTTTTGACGTTTTAAGTGTTACTTTGTGACCTACATGAATAAAGATATTTTGATTTTGATTTAAAAATAAAATCGCCGAAGGTACTGAACGGATTTTCTAGAGGTTTTCATAGAAACATTAAAATCAACTTTGTTTCATTAAAATCTGACGGGCGGCGCGGCGGTAGAACGTTCCTATGATACTTGAAAGGAACGATTAATTTCTGATTCAAGTCTAGCCCAAGGCACAGAATAGGGAATAGTACTCCAGGGCTATATTATTATAGTTTCGAGATCCATATTGTAATCAAAAGGTCATTTTTGACATATGACTTGACAAAAATAACATTTTTATTGCTCTCCTTTACTCGTGTATTATAAACGTGAAAGGCCGTAGAAATTATATTACGAGTATACGAGTACACTTAAGCATAGCTATCTATACTTATAATAAATCTGTAGAAGTGAAAATTCTGTACATTGAAAATATCATAAAAATAAATGGCAGGGGGTGTTACTGGGGCGGGGCCCCAAGAGGGGCGGGGCCCCAAGAGATTAGACTACGTCCTCGCCGTCCGCCCTGGACCCCAACTTGACCACGGTAACGCAGTGGCAAGTTGGGTGACCGAACGTCGAAATCAAAACTTGAGTGGCCAACACAGAAGGAATTGTGCTTACTATGAAGCCTGAAGAGACCCCCGGTCCTGACACTGCCCTTCCCCGGGCAGTCTCAGCCGACGACATATTGCGCGAACAACGGACTTCGATGCCTTTAGATTTGGGGGCTCGCGTCGCGCCGCCTAGTTGCAGCGCGACGTCGACGCCCCAAGGAAATGTTGCTGCTGGGACTGACGATGGGTCAGCTCCCAGTAGTGTGAGGGGTAAGGGCCCTTCTTCTTCGCAGAAGAGGACCCTCGAGAAGGGGGGGCTGCCGCGCGACCGGAGCACTAGTTGCTCTGGGTGGGGGTCCCTCCTCTCCAGCGATTCGGAGGAGGAGGTGCCGGTGAAGACGGTGCGCACGCGTCTCGACGCCTACAGAAAGCGCCCGCCAACACCACCCCCGTCATCTGTGCCGTCCCTGCGCAGTCGCAGGGATATCGGTGTGCCGCCCGCGCGGGAGATAATGAGTATTTTCTCCCGCATGAACGCGGCCATGCGGGGGAGTAAAAACATGTCGGGGAGGAAGAAGATTGTGGCTTCACTGGTGGATGAAGCCCAATCCTCCCTCGACAAGCTCCTCGAGCGGAGCGTCACAGAGGAGGAGGCGAAGCTCCGCAAGCAGGTTGCGAGCCTGGAGGTGGAGCTCACTGCCT
Organism: Nudaria mundana; assembly: GCA_963556515.1. Classification (NCBI taxonomy): domain Eukaryota; kingdom Metazoa; phylum Arthropoda; class Insecta; order Lepidoptera; family Erebidae; genus Nudaria; species Nudaria mundana. The sequence continues at coordinate 18,182,780 of OY748305.1, read as the reverse complement.
CCCGAAAGGAGATGGAAGATCTCCGTCGGGAGGTCGCTGAGCTAACCAAAGCGGTCAAGACACCTCCAGGTCCCATGCCGCCTCCTCCTCTGACGGCTGGACCAGCGCCGAAGACGGCGCCTAGGACCGCGCCCACCATGGCGCCCGGCTCGCCGCCGAAGCCTGTACCGACTACGGTGCAGGTCCTGGCAGCGATCGAGAGGCGCCTCGCGGTCCTGGAGGACCGGGCGTACCGCCCTCCGCTAGCGCGTCCCGCGTTTTCATACGCGGCGGCTGTCGGCGGTGCTCCCGCTCCGGGTCCAAGCGGCACACCCGCTGTCCGCCGCCCCGCTCCGCCCCCGTCCGCTTCGGTGAGCCGGATACCGGCCGAGACCGCGGCCCAGGCGCGGAAGGCCAAGGGGCGCGGCAAGAAGAGTGGCACCCCTGCCGCCTCCTCTTCCTCTATCGTCGCTCCCGCTGCTTCCTTACACCCCTCCAGACGGGAGGGATGGGAAGTAGTGGGAGCCAAGAAGAGGAAGACGAAGGCCGCAAAGAAAGCGGCCAAAGCCGCCGCGGCGAAGGCGCCGAAGAGGCCCCGCCCTCCTCGCTCCACCGCCGTCGTCCTGACGGTGACGACGGTAGGTGTGGAGAAGGGGGTGGGGTACGCCGACGTACTGAGGACTGTGAAGTCCTCAGTCAACCTTTCGGCCCTCGATATACAGGGGGGGCTCCGGTGCAAGAAGACACGCACCGGGGCTCGCCTCCTCGAGGTCTCCGGCGCCTCCAGCGGCCCTAAAGCTGACGCCCTAGCGGCTCAGCTTAGGGACGCGCTGGACCAAGAAGCCGTCCGCGTCACCAGGCCCACCAAATGCGCCGCATTGCGCATCACGGGTCTGGATGACGCGGCCACGACGGAGGAAGTTGTCTCCGCCGTCGTGGAGGCGGGCGGCTGCCCCCGTGACCAGGTGAAGGCTGGAGATATCTCCTTCGGCTCCACTGGTCACGGGATGACAGTCGTCCAGTGCCCCGTCGCGGCGGCACTGAAAGTGGCGGACGGACGAAGCCTCCTCGTAGGGGGCTTCCTAAAGGCGCAGGTGCACCTCCTTCGTGCCCGGGAAACCAGATGTTTCCGGTGCATGGTGGTGGGGCACTTAGGAGTGCAGTGTACAGCGGAAGTCACCGTGGGCGATCGGTGCTTCCGCTGCAGCCGGCCCGGTCACAAGGCAAGTGCCTGTGACGCCCCGCCTCGCTGCTTTAGATGCGAGGCGGAGGGCAAGACCGCGGATCACCGGGTCGGCAGCACAACCTGCGCCGCCTCGAGGCCAAAACCTCGTCCGTCCGCTGAGAGCGGTGGGGGTGCCGCCCTTGCGCGGCCAGTTGTTTCGCGGCGGGATGCGGTTATGGACGTCAATTAATGTCTGACGCCCGTATCCGTATCCTGCAAGTGAATTTGAACCACTGCCGTGCTGCTCAGGATCTTCTGTACCAGAGCATCCGGCAGTGGTCCATAAACTTAGCCGTGGTCGCCGAGCCGTACTACGTCCACCCGGGAAGCCCGGTGGACGAGGACGGCTCGGCCTGTTGTATCTTTGGGGGGTCCGCCGCAGACAACTCGCGCCTTGCGATCATTGCAAGGGGCCGCGGGTGTGTTGCGGCGGACTATGATGGGTTGGCAGTCGTGGCCACCTACATCTCGCCGAACATTGACGAGTCTCAGTTTGAGCTACGGCTCACTGAGCTCGACGTCGTCTTCGCTGCGTGCCGTCCTCGCCCTGTCCTGCTCCTGGGAGACTTCAACGCCTGGAGTGAGGCGTGGGGCTCCCGGGAAACCAGGGACAGGGGGAGGCTTCTTGAGGACTGGACCAGAACACGTGGTCTGGAGGTCCTCAACCGGGGGAATGTCGCCACCTTTTGGCGGCGGGGGGGGGAATCGATCGTGGACGTAACGTTCGCATCCCCTGACCTCGCCGCCCGTATTACAGGCTGGCGCGTGGAGGAGGGTGAGGAGACGCACTCGGATCATCGGTACATCCGGTTCGATGTCGTCCCCCCACCTGACCTCCCACAGCCGGTGGCAAATCCCCCGGATCCGCGTTGGGCACTTCACCATCTGGATCGGGAGGCTCTCCTGGAGGCATCCATCGTGCAGGCCTGGATTCCAGCGCCGGACCGGCCTGCCGATGTGGATGCCGAGGCGGAGTGGTTCAGGAGAGCCATGTCGCAAATCTGTGATGCGGCGATGCCTAGGGTTACACCCAGACCGGCCAGGAAGCAGGTGTACTGGTGGTCGCCGGAGATTGCAGAGCTGCGCGCAGCATGCATCTCCGCCCGCCGCCGGTACACCAGGTTTCGCCGGAGGCGTCGCCGCCCAGACGACGCGGCAGCCCGAGAGGCGGAGCTTTTTCAGGCATACAGGGAGGCTAAAGGTAATCTCCAGGAGACGATAAAGCGGGCCAAGACGGCGGCCCGCGAGGAGCTCCTGGAGACCCTGCAGCAGAACCCATGGGGGCGCCCGTACCTACAGGTCAGGGAGAAACTCCGACCTAGGGCGCCCCCACTGACCCAGAGTCTCCAGCCGCAGCAGCTGGAGCGGGTCATGGGCTCCCTGTTTCCGACGAGCGCGGAGGAGCACGTCCCTCCGCGCATGGCTCCGTCTCTGCCCGACGCGGATAGCACCAGCGAGGACGACGTACCCGAAGTCAGGGTGGGGGAGCTAGGTGCGGCAGTACTCCGGCTTAAACGCCGGAAAATCACTGCCCCCGGACCCGACGGCATTCCTGGCCGTGCATGGGTCCTGGCCCTCGAAGAACTCGGGCCTCGACTGATGGGGCTCTTTAGCGCATGCCTCGAAAGGGGCCAGTTTCCCAAGGTGTGGAGGACGGGGAAACTGGTCCTGATCCGTAAGGCGGGGCGGCCGGTGGACTCACCGTCCGGATACCGGCCGATCGTGTTGCTCGACGAGGTGTGTAAGCTCTTTGAGCGAATTATCGCGGAACGCCTCGTCGAGCATCTCACGAGTGTGGGGCCAGACCTGGCGGATAACCAGTTCGGTTTCCGTCGGGGACGCTCCACCGTGAGCGCGATCATGCGCGTGAAGAGCCTGACGGAGGAAGCAGTCTCGCAGGGCAAGGTGGTGGTGGCGGTGTCTCTTGACATCGCCAACGCGTTCAACACCTTGCCATGGAGCTGCGTTAGGGAGGCGCTCGTGTATCACGAAACGCCTCTCTACCTCCGTCGTATTGTCGGGGCCTATCTCTCGGAGAGGGCCATAGCTTTCCCCAGCTGGCTCGGGCCAGCTCGGCGAGATGTGTCGTGCGGTGTTCCGCAGGGGTCGGTCCTGGGGCCGCTTCTGTGGAACATCGGCTACGACTGGGTGCTGCGGGGTGCGTTGCCTAGGGGTGTCGGCGTAACGTGCTACGCCGACGATACCCTCGTCACGGCGCGGGGTGCAACGTACCAGGAGGCAGCACTCAAGGTCACGACGGGTGTTGCTCGAGTCGTGGGTCGGATACGGCAGCTGGGACTGGAGGTGGCCTTGCACAAGTCCGAGGTTCTGTGTTTTCACAGACCTCGGAACGGTCCACCCGAAGGTTCCAGCATAAATGTGGGAGGCGTTAGCATCGGCATCAAGCCCTCGATGAAGTACCTAGGGATCGTACTTGATAGCCGATGGAACTTCGGACCACATTTCCGAAGTTTGGTCCCCAAGGTGACGCAGGCATCGGTCGCGCTTTCGCGACTGATGCCCAACCTAAAGGGACCCAACGCCTCCTGCAGGAGACTGTACCTGGGGATCGTGCGGAGTATGGCCCTATACGGGGCTCCCGTATGGGCGGATAGGTTGGCGGTCAAGGGGAACGTGACTCTGTTAAACAGACCACTTAGAACCTTGGCCGTCAGAACCGTACGGGGGTACCGCACGATCTCCGGAGAGGCTGCATGTCTCCTAGCCGGGACCCCTCCATGGGACCTGGAAGCGAGAGCCCTTGCGTCATTGTTCCAATGGCGCAAGGAGGCGCTGGAGCGGGACCACAGGCCTGCGTCTCGAGAAATCGAGGACCAGCGGTCCCAACTCCGCCAGGATCTCATGGAGTCATGGAGGGTGCGACTTGAGCAACCCAAGGGGGGTGCCATCTTCATCGCGGCGGTGAGACCGATCATGGATGATTGGCTGCAGAGGCAGCATGGTGACCTCACGTACCGTGCGACGCAGGTGGTTGCCGGGCATGGATGCTTCGGTAGCTATCTGTTTCGCATGCATCGTGAGGTCACACCCCGGTGTCAACACTGCGAGGTTTCCGACGACGACACCGCACTCCACACGTTGGTGGAGTGCTCAGCGTGGGCGAGTCAGCGCCGGGACCTCGTAGTGGGTCTGGGCGTGGATACCCTCTCGCTGGGGACCATGATTCAAGCCATGGTATCCAGCGGGAGTAGGTGGAACGCGGCCGTGTCCTTCTGCGAGCAAGTCATGCTCGCGAAGGAGGCGGCCGGGAGGGAGAGGGAGCGTACCCTCCCCGCCGAGTTCCGTAGTCGGCGGCCAGGCCGCCCCAGACTACGCGACTACGCCCAAGACTATCGTCCTCCATGATCGGGGCCTGAGGACGGCGGGATCGCCACCCACCGTCCTTACAGAAGCAGGCTAGAAGGGTTGCGTGCTGCGGGGCCTCTTGCCCCATAGCACGCAACCAGATTCACTCACTGACGCGGGATAAAACCCGACCCCAATGACGCGGGATTCTCGTCCCGACCAAACACCCGCAGAGACCACAGGGGTGGTCAAAGTCCGCCGGGCGCCACTGGACATACCCTCTGCTAGTAACCAGGGACGCCCGGCAACGGACGTTAGAGCGGCCGCGGCCTTGGGCCGCGGAATTAAAAAAAAAAAAAAAAAAAAAAAAAAAAAGGGGGTGTTACTAGACCGACACCGAAACCATGAATATGATTAAAAAATTTTTGTCTGTCTGTTTGTTCAGGCATCTCGCAAAATCTAACGGTTCGATTACGATGAAACTTGGTATAATTATTCTTTAATATCCTGGGCACCACGCTGGGTACTTTTTATCCCGGAAAAGTACTTAATTTTGCGGTTCGATCCCTAGACCCGATTACTGTACCAATCGCAAATAATAAGTTAGTTGTAGGTCACGTCACCCGCAGTGGAGTTCACTAAGGGGCGCTGCACACGGCTAAGACACTAATATATTTTATTTTAAGATACAATATCGCTCAACAGCTATACATAATAAATCAGTAACTGGTGATCAAGAAAGCTATAACACGCAGGCGGAGCTGCGGGCAACAGCTAGTAGATAAATAAAATTATTTAAATGAAATTATCATCATAAAAACTATTCTACACGGGCGAGCCTGCGGACCTCAACTTGTATTATAATAACTCTTGAATTAGAACCCGAAAATTGAATTTTCATGTAAACTTAATTTAGTCTGACACCGACGTCATCAAAATGTTGGATTTAATGCTGTATAAGCAGACGCTAACGGCTTCGCTCGTAACTAATTATATACTAAAACCTTTCTCGAGAACCACTCTATCCGTTAATGAAAGCAGCATGAAAATCGGTGGAGTTGTGTTTGAGTTTATCGCGAACAGACAGACCGACAGACGCTGCGAAGGCTTTTGTTTTGGAGAATATAATAATAGATTAAATTAGAACTGTTTTGAATTACTCTTTAGTTGCTTTTTTAAAGTTAAAGCAAGTATGTACCTGCCTCGGTGGCGCAGTGGTATGAGTATGCGACTGCCGTCCCTGAGGTCCCAGTTTTGATTCCGGGTCGAATCAAATTATTTGTGTGATACACAAATGTTTGTTTCGGAGTTTGGGTATTTTCTAGGTACAATATGCATGTATTTAGAAATATATAAGTATGTTTATCAGTCGTCTAGACCCCATAGCACAAGCTTATATTAGTTCAAAAATATTAAAAAATAAACTAAAATATTACCTATAGTTATTTAAGCGTCAAGCACATAGCAACATAAGTGTTAAAAAGACTTCACAACGTGCCAAGTGGCAACTCATTTGGTTAATAGCTCAGTAAAGTGAGGGAAACTCTTTTAAAACGCGCAGCGCGTAGCGCAATATGAATTGGTACCTGAAAATTCAGGCTTTTAGTTTTATCTACAACAATCCACAAGGTTCCGGTCGTCATACGAACATTTATGGCAGTTGTTAGGGGTAGTTGGAGCCCCAAATCAAAAATCCGACCGGTCTAACCACAGAACTTCAATATCGCCCATGGGTTGTGGAGGGCAGATGGCAGTCGCTTCACGGAAAATATCGAAGTTCAGCCGAATCGCAGTTACGACTGGAAAGCCGACCCCAACCGCGTTGGGAAAAGGCTCGGTGAATGATGAGTTTTATCCATAACGAAGTTATACAGTGTCGAAAATGGCCTGAGCTGTATTGAGAAAATAATGGTACGACCGTGCCCAGATGTACGAGTACCTACACGACGCCATAAGTCGTACTTTAACAATATGATCAAAGTTTCGAGATTTTGGGCTAGTGCAGTGTTGTTCAGTTGGTAGAACCTTCTTCCTGGAAACGGAATAGCCATTGGTTCGAGTTCAGCCTAAGACTATGGTTTTTGTGATTCATATTCTGCTCTAAACACATTTAAATATTTTTGAATTTCTGATATTGAACGTATTTCGTTACATTCTTGGAAAGTTTAAAAACTAAGAAGAAATGCATATTTAATTGTTCCTTTTATTTATTCTGTAATAAACAAAAACCGGCCAAGTGCGAGTCGACCTCGCACACAAAGGGGTTCCGTACCATTATCTCTAAAAATTACAAAAAAATCACGTTTATAGTATGGGAGAAATATTTATTTTCTTTAATTTCTTAGTATTTGTTGTTATAGCAGCAACAGAAATAATACAGTCTTAGTAATAGGATTCCCGTTTTACCCTTTGGATACGATCCCTAAAAAAGAAAGTGATTTCATTTGACAGTACCTTAAGTACCTTATTCTGTTTTGTTATACAGTCTATAGCAGTCAATAGCAAGAGCAAAAGGGCCGTATTGTATTACTCAACAGGAAAGTCAGTGAAATCAACTAAGTGGGGTGCGTCTTCAGTGTTTGCAACTTCTTTACATCATGTCAATTATTAATTTGTAACTCCTAAATTATTATTATATTATGATGATACGTGAACTTTTAGTACGATGTCATTATAAAATTAAGCTCAAGTTTATACCAATAAGTAATGTAATAAGAGAGTAGAAATCGCATTCAATCTAACAGAATTCACAAAAAAAACTAAGTACATGTCAGGCCAAGCGTGATACGAGAACGCTGTGGTGTGTCAGAAGATGTAGTGAGTAAGATAGAAAAGGGGATGCTTAGATGGTTCGGGCACGCAGAAAGAATGGATAAAAGGTTGACGAAACAGATACATAAGGCGTGCGTGAATGGACAGCCAGGTAAGGGTCGACCTAGGTGAACGTACTTCGACCAAATCGGAGATGTTTTAACCAAAGGCCAGGTCAAGAGTACCCATAACCGGAGAGCGTGCATGAAGATAGTTATGAAAATGGAAAAAACGAAAGAAGTATGCCAGGATCGTAGCAAGTGGAATTCCATAGTCTTTGCCTAACCCCATGGGAAAGAAGCGTGACAATATATGTATGTGTGTATGCAGGCCAAGCATAGAAAAGGGTTCCGTAGTCACCCATTACTTAGCTTACTTTATAAGGGATAAGAGCGATGTACTAATAGGGCGATAACTGAAGGGTTTAGCCTAATAAGGGAAGGTTAAGGGTTAAAATCTTTGCCTTCAATTTATTATACAGAAACATTGGACGGGGGCTGTTTAGTTTGGGGCATTTGTGTAAATATCTAATCATGTTTAACGCTAAGAAAATGTTGTTATTAATTTTGTAATATTTTTGTGTACGAGTAGTTTGTTGATTTTTAGTCCGAGACGCCCAGGACTTTAATTGGCTGTGCCACAGCGGCTGGCACGTAAGATTTTGTTGCCTTTCATCAACATTGCATCGAAAGCAACGGGTTTAAATTTTTTTCAAAATTATAATAGTATAGCTGCTATTTTTGTTAAATTCATACGGCCATTTTGGACATAACCCATTATAAATGTGCCCGGTGACGGCAATAGGCTTGCCCCCTATTACGTGGGACTAAAAATACTGACAAATTGTGGGTGTGTAATGTACCTCTGCCTACCCCTTCGGGATATAGGCGTGATATGTGTCTGTCTGTCTGTCATTGTTATTTTTTCATTTTTGTTATTATAATCAATTGAGTCGTAAAAATCTTTACATTTAATAGAATTATCAAAAAAGTAGTTTTCGCGTTCCCACTTTCCACGGGATTACATTACTGGAACAAAATTAAGCCTACAGCACTCGGTAATAATGTAGCTACATATTAGTACGAGTATTAGTAAAATTTTCGCAAAATCAGGGCTGAAGTTTCGCAGCTTATTGCAAATCCCACTGCAAACAACAAAAAATCAAGCTCGCCGCCTTTATAGAGACATTGCTAAACGCCTAATCGATGCTTCTCAGGACCAGAAGGCTGGCTATTTTCTGGCCCAAAGAATAAGTATCGCCATCCAATGTGGCAACACAGCCAGCATTCTGGGAACCTTCCCAGTCGGCAATGACGCGGAGGATTTTTTAAACGATATTTTGTAATGTAAATATTTTTAGTATATATTTATGTATATTGTAATTCTTATTACGAATTTCAAGACAATATAGTATTTTTTTAGGTTTTTGTCAGTCCATCTGTCTTCGGCTTAAACGGTGAGTGCATGGAATATGTACGAGTATTTATTACTTTGACAAAGAGCCAAAAGAAAATCATGTATGATATTTTTTGGGGGAACCTCCCCTACACGTAACGTTTCTTTTTCTTGCGTTTACCCCGGAGTGTGGAGTATCATTAGACAGGTATTTAAAAAAAATTGAGAGGTTGCTAAAATGATTTTTTGATTTAAGTATCCGTTTGTAAGATATTTAGCTTTGAAGACCATGTTTTTGCAAAAACGGGGCGTCTCACATTCTGAAATCTAAACAACTGGAATGAAGAACCTGAAAAAAATCATGATGATAGTCTATGTACTGAACTTTGAAGGGAAACTATAGCGGATTAGATAGCCCTGTTAGTTCAGGAGTTATAGAGGTTGTTACGGGTAAATACGGAACCCTATTCTATATGTCTCAAGGGGTTAGACAGAGAATTTCCGGCAACTTGGATGTTTTGCCAAAAAATCATTCGTCTATCAGCAAGTACACCACACGCAGGTCAGAATGTCATGGGCAGACAGAAAAATACCCTTCACATCACATAATATTACACAAACAAAAACCTTTGGTACCTAAAATATTTACAAAGATTCGTAGAAAGATTCCTTCGCATCATCGCTGAGTGGAAAAGTTCCGAAAATGCCGGCAGTGTTGTCACGCTGAATGCCAGTATTTATTTACTACGAAACATACGGTATACATAATAGTAAATCTTTCTCTCCAGTAAATCTCCTTTACTATGTGTGTGTTTTCTATTACATTGAATCGATTTGTTTTAAGTTAAATTAAAACAAAACCTTGCTTGTAGTCGTAAACATTATTTATTTTAACGTTAATATTTATAAATATTTGTTGTGAAAAATAGTTCAAACGAATATATACAGTAACTATGTAACAGATAATAGGTTGTATTTACTTACAGCTAAATTATAGTGAGCACTTATATTACGAAACATAAACGGGATATTTACCATGAATTTTATTGTTGAGTTTCCGATATTTTGACTCTTACGTAGTATTGTATTCTCTTTGATCGTAGTATCCTCCTTCCTGCGTGCGTACCAGAGACTGCGTGTGACTGATTGTGTGCGTGTGTGCCGCGGAATTGAAAAAAAAACAAGTACCACAGCTATTGTCCGCACTGTTTTCACAACACTTACACTATCTAAGCGCGGTTTTGGTTCAGGTTGTTTATTTGTTTTATATAAAGAAACTTCGGTGATCGAAAAAGGATAGTTAAATAGATCATCTATTTAAAAGCAAGTACCAAAACGAATGTCGTTCAGCGGGAATCGAACCAGCATATTTCCCTTTCAGTGGGAATGTCTTACCACTAAGTTACAGACGTAATGTTTATGTGAAATATACTTTAAATAATTAGAAAGGATTTTTTAAATATGTCCGTCTTCACAGATTAATTATTATCCCCTATCTTGGAGCTTCAAGCCAACGTCACCTGCCGATCAACGAACTAAACCAGATTCAAAATGAAAGTAATCGATTGTCAAGTAATATAATCGTCTTATAACTTATATCGATTACCAAATAATCGATATATAAACATAAAAGTGCCTATTTACGGCAATAGCTAAGTATCTACTAATATAACCACAAAAAAATCTTCAACGAACGAACTGCTTAAAAGTGAAACTTGTTGATGGCTACACTGTATTGAAATTAGGACTACTAACTATTCAATGGTAAGTATGATGTTCAAACTTTTTCAAATATTTCCATTGCTTTGTCATGGACTTTCGCCAGGTAACGCCTGATTCTATCCAATATCTACTAACGTCTCGGTTCAGCATGATACTATAAGACTGGAAGGTTGATTTTCAGCTGAGAGTAAAACCAGTACACTTCCCATCCAATAATTTTACTGGTTAAAAACTTACAGTCCGACTAATAGTCTGAGACGCCCAGGACTTTCATTGGCTGGGCCACAGCGGCTGCACGTAAGATTTTGTTGCCTTTCATCAACATTTCATCCCACGCAAGGCAACAGATTTAATTTTCTTTTTTAAATTACAATATAACTGCTACTTTTTATTAAATTCATTCGGCCATTTTGGACATAACCCATTGTAAATGTGCCCGGTGACGGCAATAGGCTTGCCCCCTATTACGTGGGACTAAAAATACTGGCAAATTGTGGGAGTGTAATGCCTACCCCTTCGGGGATATAGGCGTGATATTTATGTGTGTGTGTGTAAAAACTTACAGCTTAAAAAGCGCTTTATCTTGTATCCGTGACATTTTAACAACCGAATGCGTAAGTAGGCACAAGATAATGTAGCGACGTGGAAAATATCACGCTTCAGCGAACCGGTCACTGAAGCATCTCACTACATCATGTCACTCGCTCACAGCTCTCTCAAATTAAGGTCAGTATTTAACGTACTTGCGTTATTATTGTTAAAAGCACTTTACTTCGAAATGCTTTTAGTTACAAACGTGTTGTTATTTGTGTCGGTTAATTTATTCTGTTACTTGTTGTTTAGGCGTGATAGTAGTTTACCCTAACCCAATTCCCACGGGATCACGCCTAAAGCACTCAGGGATAATGCAGCAATTTTGAGAAGTAATGGAGCCTATTGAGAGAGAGAGCCAATGCAAACATAACTATCTAATTCTTCCTCTTTGGCTAAGCGAGCGAAGCGTCTACATTTCGAGATTGATCAAATCTGTATAGATGTAGGTATTATAGATTCATTCTAAAACATGTTTAATTAAATATTGACGTCACTTGTGATTAGTCCCTTCCACTGATCAGTGAATAAAATATATACAAAAATCTTTTACGTGGGTAGTTCTATTGAGTTTGTCGACACACATTCAATTATTTTGTTTTCGTAAGACCTTGGTCTTACGAAAACAAAGGTGTCTTGAAGAAATGATTCTATTTTGCACAAAAGGTAGACACAAAAAGCTTTGCAAGGATAACCGTAGGTTACGTACAGTAATAGCTTTTCAGCTACGTGTTTACCATATAATTTTATAACTAGTGGTCGCCCTTCGGTCAAACAGTAGACCTCACGAACATTAAAAACAGTATTTAGGCTTTACCATAACTAGGTCCATGGGCCCCCAATCAAAACAGGCGAGCCTACCGCTACAAGTCACTATGTATGGCAGAGTCCGTCTGTCAATAGCTGCACCGTGCCCGATTTTGATAGGACCCTTTAGCAATCATCCACTAAACTTTTTCCAACCCACTTTGAGTCGGCTTTCCAGTCTAACTGCGATGTGGTTGAACTTCGATATTTTCCGTGAAGCGACTGCCATCTCATCTCCACAAACCATGGGTGATATCGATATCACCCATGGTTTGTGTAAGACAATATCCGACTGGACTAACTACATAGCCTCGAGGATGTTCAACTGAGACCGACGGCTTCACGTGCTTTTCGAGACAAGGAGGGGAAAAAGCTTAGCATTATTAAATTAGCACTATTAAATTGAAGACTCCTTCGACTTTGTTAAAATTGTAACAATTCTTTAACTGTACAAGCCCTTTGATCCTAAAAGCGACTAATAGAAGAAACAACGCAGATATTAGTTTTGTGTTTGCTTCTGCTGGTCGTTTCTTTTCCAAAAAACAAGTTACTTGTTGTTCTTTACCAAACACCTTTTTTCATCACCGTTTTTCGTCACTCGCGAATAATGCTAATTAATCCTCTAATATATCTAAAACCGGTATATTTAAGAATTTTATTATAGCATTTTGTCGGCATAGTAAATATACATATCCACGCAAAGTTTCATGTTTCGTACACAAACCGTTTGGGAGCAAAGCTGATGCAGCCGAGCATTTTACTACGGAACTCTAAAAAGGAATGTTTGTAATTCCATAGAACAAAGAACGACCCTAATTCACGTTACCGAACTGTCCGGCAAAAAGAAAAATGTCATGCGATTTCTGGTTGTGTTCGGACGTAATAAAAATAAATAAAGCCATGGTACAATACCCACGGGTACTGAGGACTTCTAGCTGCTATAAATTACGATACACACAAAATAGGTTGGTACAGATGACGTGAAAAAGGTTTGACATGTAACAAAATTACTTGATAACAATATACTTACAGCTCATGGCTTTTTTGTACTTTATCTTTACGTGGTATTGTTTCCTGGGACTCTGACCGCGTCGAATAGTGTGCAACATTTTTCCGCTCCTATTAGCTGTAGCGTTATGTACGAGTAAATGTAAGATATAAAGGGTTACCTGGCAAGTCGTGCGAACCCCGTTCAGGGGTGGTAGTTCCCACCATTTCTGACAAATTTCACTTTGGACCCCCCCCCCACCCTAACCCTTTTCAAGTTGGCTTTGAAATTATTTTGAAAAAATGCCGATTTCTTGTCTATTGGCCTAACTTTTTCGTTTATTTATGTTCAAGCTTTTATTTTTATACGATTTTTGTGTAGCAGATTAGTTTCTTCATCATTATGAAAAATAAAATTAGAGTTACCTCAACTAAATGGGTCGTAGATAGAAGATTGATAGTTATAGCATCAATAAAAAATCAGTACAAATCAAACTTCAACCAGCAATAGTAAAAAAAAACTACAACACCTAGGCTGCAGACACGCTAAAAAATATCTACGTTTCATTAGCAATGCATTTTTCATTAGCAATTATACAACAAGGTATAACAAGCTAGGCTGCTATTGGAAGTCTTGGAATAATCTTTGATAAAAGTCTTAAAAGTAGTAGTAAAAATTACCGTAAAATTTATCAATTAGGTTACAAAATAAAATAAAACAATTCAAACATGACGGTTTCTCTTTTTTTAATTCCGAGAGATCGCGGCCGCTCCCATGTCCATTGCTGCGGGCGTCTCTGGTGACACTGAAGGCATTTCCAGTGGCGCCCGCCAACATAACGGTTGCCCGGCACATTATAGCAGAAGTGTCCGAGAATGGTTGGACAGAAACTATTCAAATAGGTGGATCGGGAGAGGTGGACCTATACCGTGGCCATCGAGAAGTCCAGACCTGACCCCCATGGAGTTTTATGTATGGGGGCACATGAAAAGCATAGTATACGACGAAAACCGCCCAATTGAGTCTGTAGACGTGTTAAAGGAAAGAATTATAGTGGCAGCAAATCAAATAAGAAGCGGTTTAACAACATCTGTGGTGAGTGGGCGAGTCAGCGCCGGGACCTCGTAGTGGGTCTGAGCATGGATACCCTCTCGCTTGAGACCATGCTTCAAGCCATGGTCTCCAGCGGGAGTAGGTGGAACGCGGCCGTGTCCTTCTGCGATCAAGTCATGCTCGCGCAGGAGGCGGCCGAGAGGGAGAGGGAGCGTACCCTCCCCGCCGAGTTCGTAGTCAGCGGCGAGGGCGCCGCAGACTCATCTACGCCCAAGACCATCGACCTCCATGATCAGGGCCTGAGGACGGCGGGATCGCCACCCACCGTCTTTACAGAAGCAGGCTAGAAGGGTTGCGTGCTGCGTGGCCTTTGCCCCGTAGCACGCAACCAGATTCACTCACTGACGCGGAATAAAACCCTACCCCAACGACGCGGGATTCTCATCCCGACCTAACCCCCGCAGAGACCACAGAGGTGGTCAAAGTCCGCCGGGCGCACTGGAAATACATATTGAACACAAAAAGATAAAATAAAATACATTTTTTGTATGTACCTATTTGAATTGTTTTATTTTATTTTGTAACCTAATTGATCAATTTTACGGTAATTTTTACTACTACTTTTAAGACTTTTATCAAAGATTATTCCAAGACTTCCAATAGCAGCCTAACTTGTTGTATCTTGTTGAATAGCTAATGAAACGTAGATATTTTTAAGCGTGTCTGCAGTCTAGGTGTCGCAGATTTTTTTTTTACTATTGCTGGTTGAAGTTTGATTTGTACTGATTTTTTATTGATGCTATAACTATCAATCTTCTATCTACGACCCATTTAGTTGAGGTAATTCTAATTTTATTTTTCATAATGATGAAGAAACTAATCTGCTACACAAAAATCGTATGAAAATAAAAATTTCAACAAAAATAAACGAAAAAGATAGACAAGAAATCGGTATTTTATCAAAAAATCTTCAAAGCCTTATAACTTGAAAAGGGTTAGGGTGGGGGCCAGGGGTCCACGGTGAAATTTGTTAGAAATGGTGGGAACTACCACCCCTGAACGGGGTTCGCATGACTTACCAGTACAGTAATCCTCGATAAATTAATTATTCACCACAAAAATAATTTGCAATTATTTTTGTATAAGGTCGTATACCTCGGTACGCTATTCTAAACGACATAATTCGTGGAGCTCTTTCCACCGCAGGTCTTTTGCTGAACACAGGTAAATTATTACAAGGTTATCCTAGATGATACAGGAAATCTACTTCCGCTGTGCTCTGCCTCACCGAGCATGCAATATTTATAGGACGATAAAATAATGTATAATACTTCCCTACATATTAGAATAAATTAGAAAAATTTCAAAATTACAAAATAAATTGAATTACAAATGTCTATAGCTATAAAATGTCAGCGAACGTTTCAAAAATGATATCAAATTACAAAAATAAATGTCAATAATTATAGGTGTAGATATAAAATGTCAATGAAAAATTAAATGTCCTAAAAAGCATAAATTAAATAATCCCGCACTAAATAATATGCCTTCCTTTTCAAAAAAATAGCAGTTCTATTTTAAAACTGTTTAAATCTCCAATTTCCAGAACAGACACTGGCAACTTATTGTATATCCTTGGAGCCATTACCAAAAAACTCTTGTCATAGACTGCTTTCTTATGTGACCTGAAACGAATTTTGTGTTGGTGCCGGGAGCTTTTCAACTTATCAAACAAATGAATGTTACTTTTAACAAACATAGCTACTTCAAATATGTATAAAGAAGGCATTGTTAATATACCGAGACTAAGAAACAAAGGTCTGCAACTGTCCGTACTTTTCTTGTGGAACATAGCTCTAATGCATCGTTTTTGCGCTCTGAAGACTAATTCCACATTTGTGGAGTTACCCCAGTATATAATACCATAGCGTAGGGCCGAGTTTACATATGCATGGTATGCGGTCATGTGTGGTCTCATTCACCACCTTTGACAGATTGTATAGGGCATATGAGTACTGACTCAGGTGCTTACATACACTTTGGGTGTCAGTTTTCCACGACATGTCACGATCCAAATCGAGACCTAAAAACTTAGTTGAGTCAATTTCTGTTATTTTGTTGTTGCCGTATTGAACATTCGGTATTATGTTTTTAGTTTTTTGCTCAAATGTCATTATTTTTGTTTTACCGGGGTTGATACGCAGATTATTCGCTGTTAACCAGTCTACTAATACCCTTAAGCACTCGTTTACTTCATGCTCGGATGTACAGTCGTTGTTTCCACTAAGAATTACGGTACTGTCGTCGGCAAATAAAATCATAGGATGCGGCGTTACCCTGGGCATGTCATTAATATATACGAGAAACAAAAGAGGGCCCAATATACTGCCTTGGGGAACA
This sequence comes from Nudaria mundana, assembly GCA_963556515.1. Taxonomy (NCBI): domain Eukaryota; kingdom Metazoa; phylum Arthropoda; class Insecta; order Lepidoptera; family Erebidae; genus Nudaria; species Nudaria mundana. The sequence continues at coordinate 18,166,503 of OY748305.1, read as the reverse complement.
CCGTAGTTATTTGATCTTTGGACAGAAGTATACGCTCGTTCCGTTTTTGTTTTAGAACACACCCTGTTAACCTGTGTTACTTGTTTTCTGTCAGTGAGATAGGATTTAACGAGTTCCAAAGCGTTACCCCTTATTCCACGACCCTCTAACTTACAGAGAAGTATGTCACACAGTCAAATCTATCCACATATCTAAATCATCACATATCTAAAACATCTATCAAAATGTATCCACATAGTCAAAAGCCTTGCTCATGTCCATAAATAGAGCCGCTACAGGGCGTCGGTTATCAACGTTTATTATTAAACGCTCGAATACTTTATATATAGCCATGTTAATATTTCTTACCTTCCTGAAACCATATTGTTCATCCGCGAGTACCTTGCACCTTTCAAAGAATACCGTATAATGCGTTATAAATAACACGCTCGAAAATCTTCGAGAATACGGGCAAAAGTACTATAGGGCTATAGTTCGAGAGTTCATGTGTATTTCCTTTTTTGTACAGGGCTTTTACTATTGACATTTTTAGCTTATCCGGAAATACACCTGATTCCATACATAAATTAATAATGTGACACAATACAGGGGCAATCAAATCTGTCACTGATTTAATTATACTCGTTGAAATGTCATCGTAGCCAGCACTCTTTGTATTTCTTAAAGACCATATTATTAATACAATGTCCCGCGGAATGACTGGATTAAGAAAAAGAGATGTACTGTTTATTTGTTTTATTAAGTTATTATTATTTCAGTTAATTGTTGTTTTATTTTTGGAATTATTTTCTATTTCGTCAATAAAAAAGTCATTAAATATTTGCGCAACTTTTTGAGGGTCTGTTATTTGTTCATTATTAAATAAAATTTGCTGTAAGCCGTCTACTGGTTTATTATATTTATTGTTATTAATTACTTGCCCTAAAAAGCACATTATTAATTAAATATTGTGTCTAAGGAATATCTGCACATTAGGTCTATATTACATTATATTATCACAATACATAAACTAATAAAACACAACTATAAGCTATTTATATACTGCATTAAGTACAGGATAGGAAAGTCAAGATCAGAACTGACTCTGTTTATGAGTCGCGATATAGTTCATATACCTTCTTCCTGAAAACGAAGCGGCTGGTTGACATCCTAATTTCCAACGGAAGCACATTCCAGAGAAGAATAGACTGTACGTAGAATGAAGAGTGAACAAGGCTAGAAGTGTGAGAAGGACAATGTAAAAGTAGATTGTTTGAAGAGCGCAAGTTTTAGGATTCTTAAATTCTAGATTATAGGTTGTTATTAAACAATTGCTAGTTTAAAAAGTACTTTGTAATCAAAACAAAATTACCAAACAATAACACCAAACTCTCGTGAATATTTCGTTCAGTAATTTATCAAACGAACATCGTTTCAAAAACCTCGTCCTCATCAAAGTTTCGAACATTATGGAAACAAAATGTGGCCGAGAATTCGTCGTAAAGAGACACCAACTTTGTCTCATTAGCAACACAAATACTAAACGTTAATCAATAATGAGTTTACTCAACACAGTAGAGAATGCGTTTTTGTCCATTGAGGCACACATTTGTCTCTGGTACGCACCAGAAGGTATTTCCAGTGACGCCCGGCGGACTTTGGCTACCTGTGTTGAATCTTCGGGGGTAAGTAGAGAATGCCTTAGGAAAACAAGACTAATTTAAATTACATTTTTAAACTTTCGCTTTTTGTACACATTATAAACTTAAGACTAACGGGTCTTTTACGCGATTATTGATAGGACATCGACTATCTACGTCGTGGAATCCGGTGATCAGCAAATGTACTCGCCACCTCACCGAACGCCCGCGTGCTGATACTATAAGTGTGGTATGCCGTAGTGGCTCTCCGAACATAATATTTAGTGATGACGAAGTGAGGGTAGTTGAACAAACCCGCACTCCACGAAGACGACAATGAGCTGAAGCCAGTCCACCCGTGACCACGGCTCTTGTAACAGGGCCGAAACGTCGGGTAATAAAGAGGTATGTAAATATCTCAATAGTCGCGTAAAAGACCCGAGTTTATAATAGTTTAAATTATTTGAATCCATATAGATCTCAACTAGATTTCTTAAAATCTAGTCGACGTCCTCACCAATCAACGAACAACAGACGATAGACATACATCACGCCTATATCCTGAAGGGGTAGGCAGAGGTGCATTACACAGCTACACTTTGCCAGTAATTTTGTAAGTCCCACGTAATAGGGGGCAAGCCTATTGCCGTTATCTCCTCTGAAAACCAGCGCTGGCAAATGTGGCTCTGCCCACGTCCGCATAAGTTGACAGGAGGTCGAGTTCCATGCAGATGTGGTGTGTACTAGCATGCACCGACGATTTTCCTGTTTACACCTTTACTTTCTCCGAGTTCTCCTTGTGTATTATCTGTGAATTAAACGTATTTTCTTTTCTTTCTTTTTTCTTCATCTTTTTACCGAGCGCTATAATAAATCCAAAACTACCTGTTATTCATTCCAAATTTCCTACAGCCAAGACAGTTATACCTAAATAAAATTTCAGCAGTCCACACCACCAGACATATAATAATTATCTTGCAATATAAGAGTACAAAGGATTGTCTAAAACATCTTCCGCGTCTTTGCTAAATGTGAAGGTTCCCAGATAATGGCTGCGTAGCGTTGCGACGTTGGATGACGATACTTATTCTTTGAGCCCGGTATTAACAAGCCTTATGGTCCTGAGAACCATTAAAACCCTGAGTTTGAATTCGCATCCGTCACGAACATTACCTTTTCCATCTATTACGTACCGACTCATCGTCCACTTCCACTGAGCCTTTTCCCAACCTACTTAGTTTGGGTCGGCTTTCCAGTCTAACTGCGATGCGGCTGAAAGTCGACATTTTCGGTGGAGCGACTACCATCTGACTTCGATATTGAAGTTCTGTTTTTAGACCGATCGGAGTTTGTTTAAACTCTACATATACCTGTAACGACTGCCATAGATGTTCGTATGACAACCGAGACCGACGCGACAACGTGCTCTCCGAGGCACCAACCCATGTGAAATCTTTCATCTTTCCATTTCTATCCAGCACTACAGTAGTTACCTACTACAGGGGTCTCAGAGTACTTGCATATTATTATGAGAATGCGAGCAATTCTCATTCCTGTTTCTATTTCATCCATCACATGTACAAAAACCGTAGAATTTTACTCACACAATTTCACGAAAGAAATGAAAACAATTGAAAATTACATGCCCAAATATCTCTACAATTTTGGTTAAATAAAATGTTCCCTACTCTGATGGTATTTCTAATATGTACCTTAATCAAGTCGGATGAAAATATAATTTTGCTAGGCGGAAATTAAAATGATGAACTCTATAGGTCGTTTAGAAAATTCAACTTGAAAAAATATTATGTTTTCTGCAATTTCAAGGCAATAAAGGATTTGGGAGAGAAGTCCAAAATAATTACACACACACATATATCACACCTATATCCCCGAAGGGGTAGGCAGAGGTGCATTACACAATCAAAATTTGCCAGTATTTTTAGTCCCACGTAATGGAGGGCAAGCCTATTGCCGTCACCGGGCACACATATTGTAATGGGTTATATCCAAAATGGTCGAATGAATTTAATAAAAAGTAGCAGCTATATTTTTTTTTTTTTTTAAACTTTGAAAACCGATGCATTGCGATGAAATGTTGATGAAAGGCAACCAATTTTCTAATGTGCCAGCCGCTATGGCACAGCCAATTACGGTCCTGGGCGTCTCGGACTTATAAGCGAATAATAAGCGAAGTTTTATAGGCGTGTCGCTATGGAATAAATCTACCAGACATATTTCTTTTGTCCACACTAATGGAATATCGAGACAAAAAAAATTGAACCAAATATCTGTAATGCACAGAGGTTTTGTGTGATTAAATATTTGCTCTGTACAAAGGTATCAGTATCAGGTAAAGGGGATTGAAAGGTAATGATTGAGGTAATGTTTACCTTTTCGTATGTCAGTTGGCGGTTATTGATATGTGTGACTAGGAGTCGTTCGGACCCCTATATGTTACATACCATTGAATAGAATCTCTGGAGTCCGAGCGAAAAAAAACCGGCAAAGTACGTGTCGGGCCACGCATAATATAGGGTTCCGTAGTTACCCATTATAGGCTCTATAACTCCTAAACTAACAAAGTTATCTGGTCCGCTATAGTCTTCCTTCCAAGTTCATCATATGGACTAGCATCATGATTTTTTTCAGATTGTTCGAGCTAGCCGTATAGATTTTAGAGGAGGGGGGGACGCTCTGTTTTAACCAAAAAATGCGCTTTAAAGTTGAATATTTCGCAGACCTTAATCAAAAAATTATCTTAGCAACCTCCCAACGTTTTAAAAGACCTATCTAATGATACCCCACACGATGGGGTTAACGTGAGAAAAAAATCCTCCCCACTTTACTTGTAGGGGAGGTACCCCGGCAATTGGCTCGCCCTCTATAACGTGGGACTAACAATGTGACTGTCTAAATTTAATAGAAGCATTTGTCTACCATTTCGGGGATCAAGACCTGCATTTTTCTACGACCTTTCAGCCGGTGTGTATGAGGTCTTTTCGGCCTCACAAAATATAAAATCTATTAAAAACAAAACCGAGCGTATTTGCTTTATTGTCCTATGTGTATGTTAGTTAACAAAATATTCAGAACTGAATATTCATTTATCAAAGCATTATTAATTCAGATCATTGATTAAGTCAATTTATCATTCAATTAAACAGAGCATTGAACCTTTCCGTTTCGGGCGTGCCTTCGAATTGTTATTTGCATTGTGTCTTCTTGTGGTCTTTTGTTCATAAGAGATGTTAGAGTTAGAGTTGGGAAACATTCTATTACATAATAGTTAAAGGTATACAATCCTAACTAATATTATAAATCTGAAAGTGTGTCTATTTGTTTATTTATTTTAAACGGTCAAACGACTGAATGGATTTGGATGAAAATTTGCAAAGGGATAGTTTTGGAAATGGAGAGTAAAATATAATACTTTAAAACTATTCCACGCGTGCGGAACTGCGGATAATTACAGCTAGTTAAGACGGAGCGTAGCGGAGTCTTCTTTAAGATGGGCCCGATGGAAAATGTATGTAAAACGATACCGGTCGCAATTTTAAACCTATCGACTTGAAATTTGGCTGCAGATAGATCACATTACGTGCTTTGCTGTATTGTTTATGGTATATGTGGCTTTTATAGTTTTTGAGTTATTAATTAAGTTCTCCGTCTTATTTATTTTGACGTAACCGCCCGCGTTCCTGCGAATACCTAGTATTATTATTTTCTTCTTCTTCTTCTCGTGTCGATGGTGATTAGTAGTATTATAATTTGAAATTATTGACTTAAGTACCTACCTAACTCGTTTCACCGTGAGACTAGATAGGAACCCAGCAGTGAGGGTTTACTCCAGCTGAGTCACCCATGCGAAAAGAAATCTTATTCTTGTGTCCCAATATCACTTACTAGCAAATCATACTCAAAATATTACTTAATTTGATTTTATGTTTAGACTATTCCAATTTTCGAAGTAGATATTTTCCAATAGCACAACTGAAAATACATTTACGACGTAAGTATTTGCTGCAATGTTAGAGAATTTTCTATTGAAAATTTTTCAAAGTATTTCCAATATCGTCGTGATGCGTAACATTCCAAAGATATTATATTTTACGTCGTTATTATAAGAAGAACTACTTCTTAGAATTCTAGAAGTAGATACTATCGATTTTAAGGCTCTAGTCTAGACAGATGAACGGCATTTCAACTGCAACTCAACTGAAATTTGCAGTTTAAATGCAGTTAGAAAACCCCGGGCAGTCCGATTGCAGTTGGTGTGCAGTTCCAATAATAGTCAAATAAACTAAATAGTATATAATTTTTTTGGACATTGTCACACAACGTCATCTAGCCCAAACTAAGCTATAAGCTTGTGCTATGGGATCAAGACAATTGATAAACATACTTATATATTTCTAAATACATATATAACACCCAAACTCTGAAACAAACATTTGTGGATCACACAAATATTTAATTCGATCCGGGAATCGAACCCGAAACTCCGGGAGTAGAAAGCCGATGCACTACTGACCATGCCACCGAAGCAGTAGTGTTCCAAGATCTCCTTATATGTGCAGCATACAGATGAGGATCACTTGGGCCCTGTAAATTTTTATGACCCCTAAACAACCAAAGCAAATTAAACACGTCTGTTTCAAAAAACGACTTAGGTATCATCCACTAAGCCTTTTCCCAACCTATTTGCGGTCGGCTTTCCAGTCTTAATGCGAAGCGGCTGAACTTCAATAATTTTCCTGAAGCAACTGCCATTTGCTTCACAACCCATCGACGATATCTAAGTTCTGTGGTTAGAACAGTCCGATGTTTAAGGACTCCAATTACCCGTAGCGATTGCCATAGATGTTCCTATGGCATCCTGTTGCGACGCGAACGGCTTAACGTGCTTTTCAAGGAGAAAATTACTATTCTTAATTCACACAAAACTCAAATAACAAACAACAAGTCTAAGAAATGAATAATCACAAGGGTGAAACTGAATTCTACCCTCACAATCGATCGGCATAATTAATGAGCTTTTGGATATATTCCTGTAAACTGTAAACCACTACCAGTTGTCTGTTTGTCGACCTCTCTCGGTTCAGTGAAAATGCCCATTGGACCGCAAACACAATAATTTATATTGTTTTTAATCATTGGCATTGGCTGTCTTTTTTGTGTATATTAATCATCTCGTATAAAAAAAAACGAGTTTCCAGAGGACATAAATAAATCTAGAATGATTATCACGATGATATTATATAAATTATCTCTATATATTATATTTATAATCTAGGTTGTGGCAAAAACGATTATGCCAGCGTCGCCCAACGTCAACTCGTATTTCGGAAAGAACAAAAAGCTAGTTCCAACCACATAGCTAATATTTAGCTTGTGCACCACATGTAGATACGGTTGACTTGGGACCCTTTGGTGGGCTCCCTTTACACCATGTTTGCTTTTGTTCGTAACAGTAAGTCTACCTAAATTGTTTCAATATATTACCCGTGAACTCATAAGCCAAACCATATAATTTCTATTTCTAAAGGGTATGCCTTTTTGTTTCGATAAACTCTATAACATACATGATTTTAGCTAGCTACGCAATTTTCGAATATAATCATAATGTAAGTAATGCAAAAACATTGTTATAAGAGCGAACGTGAGCATTTAGTAGCAATATACATTAGATTGCCCATTTTGCCCACATGTTGAACCTTCATAACATTGAAACATTATAATTATTTTACACGAAATCTAATCGTTGCTGAGCGTGATACGTGATACGTTTCCAATTCCCACGGTAACACATTACCGGGATACAAAATCGGTTAGGTAGTTTCAGAGCCTGTTCAATACAAACAAACAATCAGTAGTTATAGATAAACTATTTGTGAAAACTAAATCACGCTAGTGGCGTTGCCGTAATCAGCCAGGAGGTACAAATCTCTGCTTTTCTTAACCCTCCGCATGCCTGGTGACCAACAGTTACACGGTATGCCTTGTAGAGTCTTACGGACCCGGACTATTAGCCCCCTATAAACATGTAGTAGTGTATTAAACTAGTGTATTAAATTAATTGATAAGCTAGCAGTATAATATGCTACAGTATGTAATAAAAATAATCCAGAATCAACATGTTTTGTTATTTATTCTTATAATTAAACGTAAGCAGCGATACACGCGCACTTAAATCACATCTTTGTTCTAAAGAACCGTACCCTGGACTGAAATGGCGGGTGTCGGACGTCTAGAGACTCATAACGGTCAGCTACTGCAGACGGTTGCGTGCAAAATTCAAATTTGAATGAACTGCAGCAATTTATGTTTAGTGATGGGTCTGTGGGACCCTACCAGGCATGCCAAGGGTTAAAAATATTAGTGTAGACAATTAGACAACAATAGGCTGGTTTTGGGGACTCTGAAGCTTAAAACACACTGGTCCTTCACATACGACATATGCCACACGACGTAGGAAACAGCGACGTCTGACGTTTACATTTTCTGCGCGCTATGACACTTTAAACGTGTGTGACAGCGTCGTTCGCGTGGGATAGCATGGGAACACGTGAATCTGGCGTGGTGACGCGTGAGACAACGTGGTGAATGACCAGTGTGTTCGTTACCATATAAATTGTATAGGCCAGATCCTGTTCAGATGTCATAATGCGTGGTGTACGTCGCATGTGAAGGATGAGTTTGCCCGAACCTTGAATATGGGTCTTTTATCTTACGAGAAAACATCTCAAGCTAAGCTAACAAGCCGCGGTCTGACAAAACTAACTTGTACGTCTACGTGATAACTAAGTAGGTGCCTTATTTTATCAAACTCGTATGGGAAGAAAACGTATATCGCGAATAATAAAAAACAATTTGAGGATTTTCCCCTTTCCCTCCCAATCAAAAAAACTCATGATGAAAAAGAAAAATTGAGTCACAATCGTGCCGAGACTCTGGGTCAGTGGGAGCGCCCTAGGTCGGAGTTTCTCCCTGACCTGTAGGTACGGGCGTCCACATGGGTTCTTCTCCAGGGTCTCCAGGAGCTCCTCGCGGGCCGCCGTTTTGGCCCGCTTTATTGTCTCCTGGAGATTACCTTTAGCCTCCCTGTAAGCCTGATAAAGCTCCGCCTCTCGGGTTGCCACGTCGTCTGGGCGGCGATGCCTCCGGCGAAACCTTGTATACTGGCGGCGGGCGGAGATGCATGCTGCGCGCAGCTGTGCAATCTCTGGCGACCACCAGTACACCTGCTTTCTTGCCGGTCTGGGTGTAACCCTAGGCATCGCCGCATCACAGATTTGCGACATGGCTCTCCTGAACCACTCCGCCTCGGCATCCACATCGGCAGGCCGGTCCGGTGCCGGAATCCAGGCCTGCACGATGGATGCCTCCAGGAGAGCCTCCCGATCCAGATGGTGAAGTGCCCAACGCGGATCCGGGGGATTTTCTACCGGCTGTGGGAGGTCAGGTGGGGGGACGACATCGAATCGGATTTACCGATGGTCCGAGTGCGTCTCCTCACCCTCCTCCACGTGCCAGCCAGTAATACGGGCGGCGAGGGCAGAGGTCGCGAACAATACGTCCACGACCGAGCTGGTCCCCCGCCGCCAGAAGGTGGCGACATTCCCCCGGTTGAGGACCTCCAGACCACGTGTTCTGGTCCAGTCCTCAAGAAGCCTCCCCTTGTCCCTGGTTTCCCGGGAGCCCCACGCCTCGCTCCAGGCGTTGAAGTCTCCCAGGAGCAGGACAGGGCGAGGACGGCACGCAGCGAAGACGACGTCGAGCTCAGTGAGCCATAGCTCAAACTGAGTCTCGTCCAGTGTCGGCGAGATGTAGGTGGTCACGACTGCCAACCCATCATATTCCGCCGCAACACACCCGCGGCCCGTTGCAATGATAGCAAGGCGCGAGTTGTCTGCGGCGGACTCCCCGAAGATAAAACAGGCCGAGCCGTCCTCGTCCACAGGGCTTCCCGGGTGGACGTAGTACGGCTCGGCGACCACGGCCAAGTTTATGGACCACTGCCGGATGCTCTGGTACAGAAGATCCTGAGCAGCGCGGCAGCGGTTCAAATTCACTTGCAGGATGCGGCTATGGGCGTCAGACATTAATGGACGTCCATATCAGCATCCCGCCGAGAAACATCTGGCCGTGCAGTAGCGGCACCCCCACCGCTCTCAGCGGACGGACGAGGCTTTCGCCTCGAGGCGGCGCAGGTTGTGCTGCTGACCCGGTGGTCCGCAGTCTTGCCCTCCGCCTCGCATCTAAAGCAGCGAGGCGGAGCATCACAGGCACTTGCCTTGTGACCGGGCCGGCTGCAGCGGAAGCACCGATCGCCCACGGTGACTTCCGCTGTGCACTGCACTCCAACGTGCCCCACCACCATGCACCGGAAACATCTAGTTTCCCGGGCACGAAGGAGGTGCACCTGCGCCTTTAGGAAGCCCCCTACGAGGAGGCTTCGTCCCGCTCCCGCCACAGGTCATCCATCTGCTTCCTGGACGCAGCGAACTCCGCCTCCAGGCTCGTCACCTGCTTCCGGAGCCTCGCCTCCTCCTTGGTGACGCTCCGCGCGAGGAGCTTGTTGAGGGAAGATTGGGCTTCATCCACCAGTGAAGCCACAATCTTCTTCCTCCCCGCCACGTTCCTGTTGCCCCGCATGGCAGCGTTCATGTGGGCAAAAACGCTCATCAGCTCCCGCGCGGGCGGCCCACCGATTTCCCAGCGACTTTGCTGGGACAGTTGGACCGAGGACGGAGGAGGAGTTGGCAGCCGCCTTCTGTACGCGTCGAGACGCGTACGCACCGTCTTGACCGGCACCTCCTCCTCCGAATCGCTGGAGAGGAGGGACCAACACCCGGAGCAGCTGGTGCTACGGTCGCGTGGCGGCCCCCCCTTCTCCTCGAGGGTCCTCTTCTTCGTCGCAGAAGAGCGGCCCTTCTTCTTCACACTGCTGGGAGCTGACCCATCGTCAGTCCCAGCAGCATCAGTTCCTTGGGGCGTCGACATCGCGCTGCGACTAGGCAGCGCGGCGCGAGCCCCGAAATCGATAGGCATCGGTATCAGTTGTTCGTGCATAGTTTCGTCGGTTGACACTGCCCGGGAATGGGCAGTGTCGGGACCGGAGGTGTCTTCGAGGTTATTCATAATCGCAAAAATTGGCCAATCGCAAGTTCAGACTAAATACGTTCGGTCACCCAACTTGCCACTGCGTTACCGTGGTCAAGTTGGGGTCCAGGGCGGACGGCGAGGACGTAGTATTTAATCACTTGGGGCCCCGCCCCAGACAGATGGACTATAATAAACTCAGGGTAATTATGTAAGTTTGGTCTCATGAAAATCATAGTCATATGGGAAAGTTTAAGCTATTCTACGCGTGCAGAACTGTGAGCAAAAGCTAGGATGTCTGATAAATAAAATTAAAGGAGGGTGGCATGTGGACCGTGCTAAAATAAATATAATATAATATAATATAGAAGCAAGGACCCTAATATGCTTGACAACGGTCGTTTAGAAATTTGTGCTCGAAAATCTTGCGACCTCCCTTTGCACATTAGATATAGATAGATAGATAGACATTAGATAGATATATATAATAGATATATATATATATGGCCGTTTATATATATATACATATATATAATACACATTAGATAGCTTTGTAGTTCATTCTAATGTAGTTAACGAATACCGCAATATGTTTTTTTTGTAATATCATTATAATACAAAAAAAACATATTATAAACATCCAAAGCTATCTAATAGTGAGTCAACTGTTAGTTAAACCGGAAAATATCTACGATGCTGTCTAGACGTCTAGTCAGTAAATGAGTAAGGGTTTTCCTGAACAAACGTCTTTTGTGAACTGAAGGGCCAACTGGTTCTGACATATCAGAGCCAGATTTTGACTGATGTTCAGCGTAACGTAATGAATAGTACCAGTAAACTGATTCTACTATTATTCTATTATACCCATACAAGGGAGTCAGCCGGTTGGTACAATGTATATAGGTACAAAACAAATGTAAATTGAAATAGACCAAGCATATTCCATCAAGTGTCGTCAATCGACAATAAGCTGAATTCACAGTACCTACACCGTGCCGTGTCCCCGAACGAGCACGGTAATGCATATTTATTATACGTTTTGTTCGAATTGATCTCCATTTCGACCGGGTCTTCTAATTTTTCTTCGGCTCTTCAAAACCACGTTCTTATATTTTGTTAATTTCATGTCTGCTTGTTAAATTAAGTAATACTTACGTGTGTAAAGCCGCGAGCAATATACTTTTAAAAAACGCTGTGCTGAAACCCTAACTTATAAATCAACCTGCAAGTACAATATTGGTGATTCATGACATTGCCCGTTTTGTGAACTAAAATGGAATATCAGACCCCGGTATTTAGACTACGTCTGTATCCGAAATAATATATTATCTAAAAGGACTGCCTAGGTAGATGCGTAACATCTGTGACGATCTGAGATCTCACATCAGAGATCAGAACCTAGGAACATTGCCAAAAATTACAGCTACTTGATTCGTTTGACTGAAAATTTCTGATTTGCGATGTGAATACTGGAAAGGGCAATAAAGATAAAGATAAAGATGTCTTTCTTTAACGTGGGACAACATTGTAGCTTGTGATATCTGGCCGTGATGACACAGAGTGTCTTCGGGAATAGGGACTTGATTTTGTACGGGACCATGCGTTGAGTAAATTGATTGACTATTGTCAACGTTGTCGTAAGGTCAAGTCAAAAAATCAAGGTTTCATACTTGGAAAGGCAAACAGATCCGCCGGGGCCACTGAAAATTCTCTGTGTGTTCACCAGTGGCGCTCAGCAATGGACGTTTAAGCGGCCAAGGCCTTAGCCCATGGAATTAAGAAAAAAGGGCACACAGATGGATTTATTTCGCCAATTACATTCTTAGTTCCACGTAACAGCAAGTAACAGGTCGAGTCTATTATATGTAATTAGTTTCTGTAAAAGATTTTAAACGCTCGCTGACTCAGTCGGGTAAAAATAATATTATACAGAAGCCCTATCAGCATAATTAATTTCATTAAACTGATGTCAGGTGGCTGACATGACATTCATTAGCATGAATGCAGTTTACTTATAAAAATAATAGCTACCTTTCGGCTTTTAGACTTGATTGACCCGGTGACTTTTTGTTAGAAAAATGTGGTGCCTACCTTATTATTTTATCAATATTTTTTTTAAAAACTGCCCGGATTGCATAGTTTGTAGTTATGTAGTTAGGTTCTGGTTGGAATATATTTGGTTCAGATTAGGTACAGTAATTCACAAATAATCATCATTCACCGAGCCTTTTCCCAACTCAGTTGGGGTCGGCTTTCCAGTCTAACTGCGATTCCCACAACCCATGGGCGATATCGAATTTCTGTAGTTAGACCGGTCGGATTTTTGATTTAGGGTTCCACCACCCCTAACGACTGCCATAGATGTTAGTATGACAACCGGGACCGACGGCTTAACTTGCTCTCCGAGGCACGGAGTAATTCACGAATAATATAATTTAATAACCACTGATGCTAATATCAATAAAAAAGATAGTACGAAACACAAAATACAGGAAAAATCAATGCAGAAAACAGTAGTCGGAAATATGGTGAAACTATTTTTAACTATGTAACATCTCTGTACGTACCTACTTACCTACCTGTATTTCGCAAATAATAAAATGAATTGAATTGAAACATAAACTACAAACCAAACTAACTAAAACTAAAAACTATAATAAATATACAACACAGGGTTTCCTAGGTAGAGTACTCATAACACAGACAGCATTCCCGCACTGAATTGCTAATGATATTCTTTGCGCGAGAAAGCTGTCTAGTTCAGAATGGTTACTGAATTTCTATTGTAAATGGTACCCCGCTACGGCAACAGGCTTTCCCCGTACTATACGTGTGACAAAATCAAAACTTTGGTAAAAAGTAGATTTTTAAATAAATAAATACGTAAATACGTTAGGGCACTTCACACAACGCCATCTAGTCTCAAACTAAGCAGAGCTTGTGATATGAGTTCTAGATAAACTGATATAATTACTTATATACATTTTTTTTTGTAAATACATACATATTATACATAGGAAACATCCAGACTTTGGTACAAACGTATGTGTATCACACAAAGTTTGCCCCGACCGGGAATCGAACCCGAGACACCGGCGTCGAAAGAGGATGCACTACCGACCACGCCACCGAAGCAGTCATTTCTGCCAAGCACATCCTGCCTCCCACTAATAACACTTATTACGTGTGCCCAATAAATTGATTGGCGAAATGTGGGCATAAACAACGCCTCCGTCTTCCCCTTCAGGCAAATAAGAGTGTATATAAAAAACAGACAACATACACACATCTTTTAACGCAGTTCCTTGCTAGATCACGAAATGTTGATGGTAGGATTATATAAAATATTCCGGCCACATAATACGGATTTATATTCATAGAAATCGTTGGATCGCTTAAGAAGAGATTAGTGGATTTTATGATGGAAGTCACTATGTATGAAAGGACACATTGGACCTACTAATAAGTTAAATTAAAAGTAAACTACTTAAGTGCAAGCCTGTAAGACCCCAAAGACAGACCTGACTTTAAGTACCCGAGTAACATGATTACATGACTCACGTTTAAAATTTTCACGATGCTTAGTTTTAAAAATCATGGTATTCCATATTAGGGAGGATTTTTTTCTCTTATGGCAATATTTGACCACAACCACTATTGCCACGTTCCGAGTCGCTGCTAATAATTGAAATTTATCTTAGAAAACTCTAGTAATAGAATATTGGTACCGAGTTTTCTTTCTAAAGCCAATTAAAGACTTTCAAGATAAATCGGCTTAAAATCCAACAAACATCGTAAATTGAAAGATATTGGAGTCTTTAAATTTATTGCGTGTTTTAATAGAATCTGTTTTCACGCACAGTTTATTCTGAAAAAAAACTAGTATTAATATAGGTATAGGTAGGCACCAAACCCCCGAAAAACTGCGTAGAAATGAAAATGACTGACCAATCACTAAAAATGTGATTGCGCCTATATACAAGTTTGTACTTTTTGTAAACCTTGGACCAAAAGGAGTCATATTAAGTAATTGTTATGAACAAATTATTTTGTTAACTGATAATAAGTTGGTATTTATATTGGAAAAGGATTTCTACTGGCAAAATAAGACACTTTAATTCTTGTGGTTTTTTCGAAAAAAATGCGTTATAAAGAAGTTACAACCATTATCTCAACAATGGTCAAATTCAAATAAATTATCTCGGCGAGTTTTGGTCGAATTCAAAAAAATCCTGCGGCAGAATACTTCGCAGATCTTAAGCTTCAATTAAATATTGGTCAGTCATTTTAGTTTTTCAGGGGGTTTGGGGCTTGCCTATATTTATTTAGTTTTTTTGTACAATATTATCTGTATATAACCACAATTGCGCCTCAACTAATTTGACAAGATGTTTTTTGACTTCAGTAGTTCTAGTCAAAAAATTACTTTCAATTTCGTTAAGGCGTCTTCGGGTAATCGGTGAACAAACAACAATTGCAACGAATTTAGAACCAATCCTTTTTTATTAA
Organism: Nudaria mundana; assembly: GCA_963556515.1. NCBI lineage: Eukaryota > Metazoa > Arthropoda > Insecta > Lepidoptera > Erebidae > Nudaria > Nudaria mundana. The sequence continues at coordinate 18,151,270 of OY748305.1, read as the reverse complement.
GTCGTTGAAAAACTAACCTTATTTCTGCTCTGATAATAGGTTTTCTTTCGGGAACAGCAAACTATTTCACACCGAGAGAGGCCGAGTCCGATTTGCTTTATAGCATTATAAAAGGTGCTACACCTCTAACAAGCTCTAAATTATATAATGTACTATTCAGATTGTGTTAAAAGTTTATAAAGGAGTGAAAGAGTGCAACATTTAATACTGAAAGGCGTCAGTATTAAATGTTGGCGTTCAGGCGTTCCCTGACGAAAGTCCATGATAAAACAATGGAAAATATGATGTTGAATTTTAGATAATTGCAATGAATTTGCTAAATAAAAGACATTATAAACGTCGACATATGTTTCACCTACTCACGAGGCATTATCAAGACTGTCTCAAAGAGAACAGCTATTTAGCGACAACATTTCAACGTCATACAACATTTAATTAATTTTTACCCGACTACGTCAGCGAGGGTTATGTGTTTTGCGCGTATGTATCAGTTCAAACCAACTCGTAGATACAAAGTTAGTCCCGCATGCTTATAGTTAAATATCTGGACATGTGCAGTCGGGTTTTTTTATTGTTTAATTATTTCATAACCTACAACAATATCTACGAGGTGCCTGGATTGCAAAGATTGCAATAATCTCTGCAGTCCGAGCACTGGGTAGATCTGTGTAACTGTAGACTAAACTGTTGGAATTTACGATCGGATTACAGAGTGGGCATTTATTTTCTATTGTGTATTAGTGCCCAGTAACGGCGATAGACTTGTGTCCTATTTCGTGGAACTCATATAACAACTGGCAAATTGTGTGCCAACTCTTACGTGCCAGCCGCTATAGCACAACTAATTAAAGTCCTGGGCGTCTCGGACTATAATGTCCATTGCAAGACTGGATAGTTTTGCTTTCATCTGTCTGTATTATGTGTTTCAGCCTAGCGGCCACATTTTTATCCCATCTCAACGAAACTTTGAACAAGTGTTTCTTGATTTTAAAAAAAATGTCGTTGTGTTTTTTTATTAGGTTGGAAATAGAGGAAAAAAGGTCAAATAATGTGGCGCCACATTACATTGAAAAACGTCAAAAACGATATTTCAGAACAATAATTCCATACATAATATTATTAGTTCTATTTTTTGCCACACACCAATATATACTTGTAGAGTGTATGTATATGTATGTAAGAAATACCACATGTGAAACTAAGACGGGGTGGCTAGTACATAATACATGAACTGGCAAGTTAGGATGATGTCTTGAAACTGACCAATTTGTTCAGTTGATTGTTGGTGAGCTGTTTGTACCTACTTTGAAAGGTTAAGTGCGTACTTTGTACCTACTTTGAACGGATAAATGAGTATTTTGACTATTTTGTACATAGTTTGTATTTTAGATGAAGGACTGACAGTTTATCTTTATCAGACCCTACAATTCCATGAAGTGTTTGTGGTGTAATGGTAACGGAGCCCATACTCGAGTGTCACGGAAACCTATAAGAACTGGTATATTAGATGATAGGAAGAATGAATCGTCAATATATTTCTACTTATAGTGAATATGCAAATATGATCACGTTTCTGAATTTCGCCGGACGCTCAGGTGGCTCCCAATTCGCCTTCGCCGTAACACTCATATACTCTCTCTCCTTTACAACGTACTGTTCAATCCTTCTACTCCTCCTTATCTTAAAGAACGTTTTAAGTTCCTTAGTGACTCACATTCTAGGTGTCTGAGGTCATCGGAGAATATGCTGTTGCAAATACCAGTGCATTCCACAAATTTCTATGATAGCTCTTTTACTGTTGAAGCCGTACGTTTGTGGAATGCACTGCCACTGCAGGTGAGACGCTCACAGTCACTGTCGTCCTTCAAGACCTTGTTGAGAGAGCATTACTTGTCGCTTGTCTTATGATATTATGTTATGTTAATCCTGTAAGTCTCACTTTTTTATTATTGTGTACACTACCCGTATTAGTTTAAGTCTATTATTTTATATTGTTTCTCCTTTTCCATCCTAAGGTTGCCTGGAAGAAATCGCTGTTAGCGATAAGGCCGCCCTTTGTACATGTAGCTGTTTCAATGTTGTTTTGTTATGTGGTGTGTTATGTGTGGTACAATAAAGAATTTTTATGTTATGTTATGTTATAGCGGCGGGGTAAGCAGATACAGACTTTTTTCGAAATGTTGGGGCTATTATGATTTTATGATTAACGTTTAGTATGGTAAACTGATGCGCTCGAGTAACTCTCAAAATTCTCTCTCTAGTATATTAGTTACTAGAGAGAGAATTTTGGGTTCTAGTACTAATAAGGTTCTTTGTTAAACCAAAAATTGTGAACCAGGTACTTACTACTAATACGGTTGCATGTGTTCATGTTCGGTAGTAGTGCCGTAGTTTTGGGTTCAATCATTGGTTGGAAATAAAATATGGGAGATTCGACAATTTTAGTTTTAGTAGGGGTGTTTTCTAAGTATCACTGACGTTGTAGGTGTGTAACAATGGTCCTGGCTGTTTGAATCTAGGTTCGAATTACAGAATAGTTTTTGATTTTTTTATTGCATAGTGTCTGGTGATGGCAATTGGCTTTCTTCCTGTGGGACCAATAAATCATCAAAACCAATGGTGGCTGAGTAGTTTAATCGCTCGGGGATATAGGTTTTGACTATACAATTACCTCCGATAGTCCGAGACACCCAGGGCTTTAATTGGTGGTGCAAAAGCGGCTGGTACGTAAGATTTTGTTACCTTTCATCAACATTTCATCGCAAAGCAACATGATTAATTTGTTTTTCAAAATTACAGCTGCTACTTTTTAATAAATTAATTTAGCCATTTTGGACATAGCCCATTATATGTATGCCCGGTAACGGCAATAGGCTTGCCCCCTATTACGTGGGACCAAAAATACTGGCTAATTGTGGGTGTGTAATGCACCTCTGCCTACACCTTCGGGGATATAGGCGTGATATGGGTCTTTCTGTGTACTTTGAAAATCACCCTTTTATTTTATTGACACACCATAACTTAAGATAGTTTTATTTTCTGATTTCTTACGATTTGTTAAAGTTTTCTGTTGTTTACGTAAAATAAATAAGAAAAATGCGTAGAAAAGCAGATAATTTAAGTAAAGTGGGCAAAAAGTGGGTAAGCTTTACTGGTATTGAATATAAATCAACCAAAAACGACAAGCTAACCGGGCTAAACGTATATTCTTGTATCAATAATGTACCAGCAGAAAAGGGATGTTCACTTATAAATAAAACATGAGCTCTCGATACAAAAATGATAGAAACTGCTGAATATAGTGAAATATTAAATACGTCATGTTTAAATAAACTACTGTGTTAATTTGTAGATTTCCACAAGTTACACATCTCTATAATATAAAAATGAATCCCTATTTCCCTTGGTCACACCATCACGCGTGACCGGCTGGACCGATTTCGCTTATTCCTTTTTTGTTGTGTTCGTAATTATCAGGAGAAGGATATTATGGAAGAAAAAAAAAGTTATGCGCAACATTAGAAAGATGAATGCGGTACGAAGTTCGCCGGGACAGTTTGTTTTACACATTAATCGCATCCTATATACACGTACATGGGGCGCACTAAAAGTTTTGTACTTCTAGCTAATCGGAACTATTTGAATTTCGTACGTCGTTTTTCCTTACCGTTTTAGGTTTTAATAGTAGTAAGTTTGAATGTGCAAAAAAACTAAGTTTTTTTGGTCCCAGGTAACAGTTAAATGAAAAGAGAGCCCTAATTGAAAACTTATCCCTAAAAATCAAGGGAAGGACATAAACAAAAAAACAAAATTGGTTATAGCCACAACAAACCCTTATTGAGCCCGAGTCGCTAAACTCGTAAAATCCGTTAAGGTCGTAAATCAAAGCTGAAGAATACCCCGCGTGCACATTCGCTGTCAGTTGCCTAATGCCTGGGAACTTAGAATTTACGATAAAGGGCCTTTTGGATTGAATTCAAAACAAAGGTATTGTATATAACCTAATACTCGTAACGGCTTTAGGGGTGGTGTATAAACATACGCTTGTGTAAATCACGCTTAATTATGTGCCCACTTTTCATCAGTGACGTTCAAACCACGCGATAGGGAGCAAGCCTGTTGTAGCTAATCGGAAACTGTTTTAACTTATAATCTTTTGCGTTTCATCATCTTTATTTTACGGGAAAAATACGGATATTACTACCAACCTTATTGTGCCAGGTGGTGCCTCTGAGAGCACGTTAAGCCGTCGCCGGGACCGACCCGGTTGTCTTACGAAGACAGTCGTTAAGGGTAATTTGAGCCCTGAAACTATGAACCCTTATGTCTGATGCCGGGCGTCTCTGGTTCACACGCAGAAAGTTTTTCAAGTGGCGCCCGGCTGACTTTGACCACCTTTGTGGTCTCTACGGAGGTTTGGTCGGGATGAGAATCCCGCGTCGTTGGGGTAGGGTTTTATCCCGCGTCGGTGAGTAAATCTGGTTGCGTGCTGTGCGGCAAAGGCCCCGCAGCACGCAAAAAAAACAATAAAAAACTCCATAATGACTCTGTAATTCAAACCAAAATTTCAACAGCCAAGACAGCTATTACATAGCTCTAAATAGAATCTCTGCAGTCCCCCTCCATCAAATAAGTAGGTACTTAATATTAATGTACAAAATAAGGAAATAATCCACAAATCATGGTGGTACTAACGCACACTTGACAACAATTCGAGATATTCAATACTATGTAAATAGAAATATAGTGCTCAAGTGTCAATCGCAATATACTTGCCTAATTTAGTAAATTTTTGTTAAAGTTATTTTTTTTAAATACTACTAGTATTTTATATCCTACTATCCCATGGTACCTTTTTGGGATACCTCTCCTACACGTAACCAGATTTCTTTTTTTATTCCGTCTACCCCGGAGTGTGGGTTATCATAAGATAGGTCTTTTAAAAACATCGAGAGGTTGCTAATATAATTTTTTGATTTAAGTATTCGTTTGCGAAATATTCAACTTTACAGCTAATTTTTTTTGGTGGTTCTACCAAAAAAAAATTAGCTGTAGCGTTGTCGTCTCTCTAAAATCTAAACTGCTGGCTCGAAAAATCTGAATATATTTTTGACGGTAGTCTATGTTATGATTTTCAAGGAAAACTATAAAGGATTAGACGACTTTGTTTGCTCAGGAGTTATAAGACGCTACCATGGGTGACTACGGAACCTTATTTTATGCGGGGCCCGACACGAACTTGGTCGGTTTTTGTTTTTATGTTTGTTACCACCGGGTAAACCGATTAAATTTTTTTGTTTGTTTGAAAGCTACTGTCGCTTTCAGAAATGTTTTTGGTGTCATTCCGGTAATAGGAAGTTGATTTTTGTATCAATGTTTGACCTGTTTTAATTATTTCAATGTTCATTATTCTATGTCATATATCACACATATATCAGACCTATATCTCCGCAGGGGGTAGGCAGAGGTGCATTACACACCCACAATTTGTCAGTAATTTTAGTTCCACGTAATAGGGGCAAGCCTATTGCCGTCACCGGGCACACCTATAATGGGTTACGTCCAAAATGGCCGAATAAATTAAATAAAAAGTGGTATTGTAATTTCGAAAAAAAAATTGAAACTTGTTGCCTTGCGATGAAATGTTGATGAAAGGCAACAAAATCTTACGTGCCAGCCGCTTTGGCACAGCCAATTAAAGTCCTGGGCATCTCGGACTATTCTATTCTGTGTCATAATAACTCATAATGCAGCTAGTTAAGAAGAAGCGACACAACAACTACCTATTTCTATAGTTAACATCAGTAACCGAGACTAAACAGAGCTTAAACAGACAGTCACGTCGTGAGGCTCCCAAAGTATTCAATTACTTGTAGAACAAACCTTACTCAATGTTAAGTTAGAACCCAAACAAATTCCATATTATATTTGAGCCGAATAGTTGCTAACAATCAAGCAGTTTTGGGCTGTTAGAAACACGATTTGCTTATCCGGTTTCTACTAACTTTAATATCCAAGACCTATCTAATGATACCCGATACATGATGACACATAATGGGACATGATGGACATGACATGATGGGATAGGAGCGAGAAAAAAAGTCTTCCCTCTGTACGTGTAGGGGAGGTCCTGTAAAAGAAAATGTTTTTCATAATTTTATTCTATCACTTTGTCGGCGTAGTAAATATACATACTCGTATTTATGCGAATTTTCAGTTTTCTAGCTCTAACCGTTTGGGAGGAATGCTAAGGACGGACGAACAGATATACGAAACTATAAAGGGTTCCGAATCTCGGACTATGGATCCCTAAAAAGAAAAGAACAATAGTACAACGGAACTGCCCCCATCAAAATAAGTTTGTACATTCAACTATACACATGAATACATGCACATATTTTTAAGTTATGAGACTATTTTTTCTGAATTCGTCACATCATTGTTAAGCAAAAAAAATGTATACTTTGATATCCGCATGAGATATAATCGTTTCAAATATTCTCTCTGTAATAAAATGCAATAAAATATCTTAATCCTACACCGCAGTAACTAAACTTTTACGATACCGGCAAAATGAAAATTCTTTAACATTTGTAAGCAGAAACACCAAATGTTATTCTTGATATTTATTTGCTGTCCAGGGACATGCCTAGACGTTCGGAAATCGAGCGTAAAATAACCAATATCACCGATACAGTATGGTCGTTTGGTCGTTTGTGTTCGAAATGAATCGTAAAAATCCTTCAGCTGAAGATTTTTGACTTTTATGTTTAACATTTTATGTTCGCGACCATAACTTTCTCATTTAGGGGTTAGTACCGGTAATTAGTTGGTTAGATAACTGGTTAATGTGATCATTACTAAGGTCATATTTTAACCCCTGACGGAAAACGTCATTATAAGTTTAATCTGTGAATTTGTACATAGCTATCTGTGGCGGCAGCAGCAGCAGGAAAATAACCGTAATAAGTGTCTACGTAAGCAGTTTACACTGAACTGCTTTAGTCATTCACTGAGACGTTTCCCTATCCAGTTGGTCTAACTGCGATGTGGCTATACTTTGATAATTTTTGCGAAGCGACTGCCATTTGACCTCTACAATCCATTGGCGATATTGTTAGTTAGACCAGTCGGATTGTTTAAGGGTTTCAACTATTGGTAATCCTGGTAATGCTTCCAATACCCGATGTCATTATTTGGTTGTTGTGTAGTATAATGTATTGTTAGGTTTCATTGTGTGACCATTTTGAACCAAATAAATGTTTCTTTCTTTCTTTTTGGTATCAACTGCCATAATGTTCGTGTGGCAACTGGGACCGTTCGGCTTGAGGTACTCTCCGATGCACGGAGGGGTTTAATTAAGTGTCTTAAGAAATGGTCACTCGTTTTTAGGACCTGTGTGTTTGTTTGCAATGTGTTAATCTAACTGGTCACACCACAGCCAGGAGCATAATTATTTTATTATTATATCTACAGTAAAGTCAAAGCTAAAAGATCCAAAACCAACCTCTGAGTTCTTCAACTCATATTTACATTGAACATAAGCATACGCTTCATCTATTCATATCCTAACAAACTCTGTTTATTCAATTCCTCACATTATACGATAAATACCTTGATATAAATAATGTATTCTATTTTAGATAACTTCGCCTTTTGATATAGAATTGATAGCTTTAGAAATCCGGCTGTATATCTTGAAAATCTTGACATTCAGTAATCCAATCTGTACGGATCAGGGGCTGTTTTGATTACGTCCGGCTGTGATCTGTACATTTAATATTACTTTGATTTCTAATTCACAAGATAAGACTGTTATGAATAAATGTATAATGTACTAGTTATTGACCGTGGGTTTGTCGCAGAGATTGTATATAAATGTGGCTATGTAAGTCCTTTTTCTCTATTCTGTGATGTAGCATCGGTCTTGACCGTTGAAATTTGAGTTCGGGTTGCAGAATGATTCTTGATTTTTTATTGTAAGTATATGGTGGTCGGTATCGGCAATAGGCTAACAATAGCACATTGTTAACCAAGGGATAATAGTTCGAGGCACAAGTTGGTGTTTTCACCCAAGTTACACACTCTACTTTTCATTTCAAATACGAGGAAAGCAAATAAAAGTCAAATAAAAAACTTATAACAATAAAGATTGATCACGTATCAAGTATTGTGCTTCCCGCCTTTTTTTAAGTTTTGTTTTTCATTCGCACTTTTTTCAGGACAGGCTTAGTCTTTTGATCATACCACCTTGTTATTTGTTATATTTTTCCATACAAAATAGGCTTCAGTTGTTTACTTTCTTCAGTTAATTTTTTTAAGCACATATTTTTTTGAAGCGCTGTAGAGTATTTTTTGTATGATTTGACGGCGGGCGATTTAGTCAGGTTTAGTCGGAGTCTCAACCACCTTTAAATACTGAGTATTTCACTCAGTTTTAAGGTATAACTGTCCAAATAATTATTGTTTGTGATATTTACGTTTTATTTTATTGTAACTCAACTCTTTTTTGTTTATGACCATTCAAAACCAGAATGTTTTGTTGACTTTATCGAACTTTGGCTGTTTATATTTTTGCCATCGCCTCAAGATATGCTGATAATTTTTTTTTTTATACTAGCCCTAGGGCCGAAATGTATCACATTCAACCCGCATTTTAGGTAAGCAATGACACACTTTCAGAGCATGAGAGATGAAATCCGACTTGCAACATTCGGTTACCTGAGTAACGCACTTTTGCTTACTCCTTTTCTCACACCCGCTCTAATGAAATGCTACTGAAATAACTAATTTTAATTCTTTCTAGGTAGAATGAAGACATCGTAAAGGTCGCAGGTAGCCACTGGATGCGTGAAGCTCAAGACTGATCGTTGTGGCGTTCGTTGGGGGAGGTCTATGCCCAGAAGTGAGCGTCAATTGGCTAAAATGATGATGATTTTATCCGTGGAAAGTCTTCAAAATTATATGAAATTGAGATGGATCTTGACTGATGTAAAAATAACATTTTTCTTTAAGTTGATTTTATTTTATTTCAAGGTTAAATTCGCTTACTATTCGTCCAGTAAAAAGACTATAAAAATGTTCAACTAACGGAAATAAATTTCAATCTTCCGTTTACATTTACTCAATGATTTCTTTGAGATATATTCATTTGGCTATTTTTGTATGAACCGAATGATATATGGAATGTAATATCAATTGCTTCCCACGTAAAATCTTCAAAGAATTGTGTATGGAGAGATAACAAAATTTCGAGAAAATTGTGAAGCAAGTATGCTGGTTGTCTATTTTTTCAATAAGGTATAATAAATAGGTATTTTATACGGTTTCCATCCTACGGTTGCCTGGAAGACCGAATAATAATAATTTTGATACGTTTTTTTTTAAGTATACATTTGTAGTAATATGTAATGATTTTGACACGAGACCAATTTACAATGACATTAGTCCATATTTAGTCTTAAGCAAATATGTTGTAGAAAAATATGGCCGTATGGTTTTATTGCCAGGTTCTTTCTCATAGGCTCTACCCATTTACTTTGCGAATCTGGCTGTAAATGTAAATATAGAAGCAGTTATATTTTTACTCTTGTAACTTACAGACGTTCATAAGCGTCATTTAATGAAGTGAATAAAATATTTAAGTGATTGATAGAGATTGTTATACATGTAGATAAGATTAAGAAAGTTATCGAAAACAGATAATTGTCCAAACTAATGCTAAAATTATTGCTAATATTTTTCAGTATTTAATACTCAGCGAGTACATGGTGAAACAATTCCTTGAGGAATTTAATACGTGTAGTAAGTTATTTCAAAGTAATTTACTCAACTTAGTAAGTTAATCGCAATATGTCTGAGTAAATTTGTTTCTGCCAAGGGAAAAGTCCTTTTTACGTAATTTGTATGGATACACCCCATAAAATACACCTATATAAAATACCATATATTTATGGAGGGTGTCGCTACCCTTATCCGAATTTGTGAATAGAAAACTACAATACGCTCACTGCATAATGGTATGTCCTCTTTTTAGGGTTCCTTAGCAAAAGTCTCGGAACATAAGTTTCGTCATGTCCGTCCGTCCGTCTTTCCTCGGCTTAACGGTTCGTGCTAAAAAGATGAAATTTTACACGGATCTGTAAAGATAAAGATAAAGATAAAGATGAATTTATTTTTATTTACTATTCCGACAAAGTGCTACAATAAAATTATGAAAAATATTTTTTTTCTGGGGTACCTTTGTAACTCCTGAACTAACAAGCTTATCTAACCCGTTATAGTTTTAATTTAAAGTTCAGTACATGTACTATCATCATGACGTTTTTTAGATTTCTCGAGCTACCCTTTTAGCTTCTAGAGGGGAGTTTTATGTTAGCACTTTGTCGTTGTAATAAACCATGCACGTTTCTAGCATCAACCGTTTTGACGGTAGACCGAGGACAGACAGACGGACGGACATGACGAAACTATAAGGGTTCCGAGACTTAAACTACAGATCCCTAACAAGTACAAATTAAACTTTTTTTAAATTTTATTATTAATTAAAACGCTGAAAGAAATAATCGGCGAAGCATCTCAGCCAACTTGGACAGTTTCCAGTTGGCGGATCTTCACAGTGCAGTGAATTTAGCTGTAGTGGCTGAATACTACTTCCTAGATCTTTACATACGTAGAATAGGTACAGGCGCTTTCTGTTCGTTAAGATCTGTAAAACAACGTAACGGATTTTAATATAGTTTTTAGCAATAGATAGAGGAAATCAAAATCAAAATATCTTTATTCATGTAGGTCACAAAGTAACACTTATGAACGTCAAAAAAAGGAAATGCTTCTACATTTACATTTACCGCCAGATTCGCAAGGCAATAGGTAGAGCCTGTGAGGAAAGAACCTGGCAAGAAAAACTCACGGCCACTCTTTTTATTCGCCAGTAAATACAATGATTCTGTTACAACAATAAAAAGAGAGCAAGGGCAGTACGTGACCATGTGTGGACCAAGTGAACTTAAAAATTATGAATCTCTGTTATTCACAAAAAAAAGTCAAATACTAGTTAAAGGTGCCACATAATCTCAAAGTACCCATACCTTACAACATCATAATAATAATAATTTAACAATAATACGTGAGTTTCAGCAATAAAACAACATTTCAAACAGAAGTAGCCCCTATGTAGCTCGAGTGCTGAGCAAGCAACTCATTGGCATTTCTCTGTATCGTTTAGATAATCTTTAATAGTATAATATGCCTTTTTTAGGAGGTGTGTCTTAACAGCCACTTTGAATTTATTCAAAGGAAGGTTCATAATGCTTAGAGGAATTTTGTTATAAAAACGCACACCAAATCCTGCAAAGGAGTCATGAACCTTCTGTAAACGATAATACGTCCCAACCAATTTATGCTTATTTCTAGTATTTATTGCATGTATGTCACTGTTCACACTGTATAAATGTATATTCTGTTTAACGAACATAATATTCGCATATATATATATATTGTGATGCAACTGTTAAAATGCCTATTTCTTTAAATCTTTCTCTAAGAGAAACTCGTGCATTCAGTTTATAAATCGCACGTATAGCTCGCTTTTGGAGTATAAAAATGATCTCTATATCAGCTGCCTTACCCCACAGTAAAATTCCATACGACATGACACTGTGAAAATAGCTAAAATAAACCAGCCTGGCAGTTTCTACATCCGTGAGCTGTCTGACTTTACTAATAGCAAAAGCCGCAGAGCTAAGTTTCCCTGCAAGACCTGATATTTGGGCGTTCCACTGTAATTTACTGTCTAGAGTAATACCCAAAAATACGGTTGATTCTACAAGATTAAGGGTAGATTAAGGGTTCAAAATAATATTAGTACCGTAGTTCTGAACATTAGGCATACTAAATCTAACACACTTCGTCTTTTTTGCGTTCAGAAGTAAATTGTTGGTTGTAAACCAATCCAAAACTAGTGCAAGTGAACTATTTACTTCGTCAAAATGGAGCTCGTGGTCAAGTGGTAACCGACAATATTAACACATTGCAAAGGTTAAGCAACATCTAGTCAGGCCGGTCTTAGGATGGATGACCATTTCTTAAGATACTGAGACCCCTCCGTGCCTCGGAGAGCACGTTAAGCCGTCGGTCCCGGTTGTCATACGAACATCTATGGCAGTCGTTAGGGATAGTTGGAGCCCTTAATCAAAAATCCGACCGGTCTAATTACAGAACTTCGATATCGCCCATGGGTTGTGGAGGTCAGATGGCAGTCGCTTCACGGATCGAAGTTCAGCCGAATCGTAGTTAGACTGGAAATCCGACCCTAACTGAGTTGGGAAAAGGCTCAGTGAATTATAATTTTAGCAGTAGATAGAGTGATACAAGAGGAAGGTTTATATGTTGGCTGCTGTGTGGTATAGCCATAAACACTTCGAACACTTAGAACTTCTCTAGGCTTCCCTGCTTTGCCAAATTATATACTCAAACCCGAGAATCACTCTATCCATTGGTGTAAACTGCATCAAAATTCGTTGCGTAGTTATATCTAACCATACATATGGACGGACAGACAGCGTAAACGACTTTAGGCCCTATCCATCATCTTCACGGTCCAAGTTATCCTGACTTGCACGCGAAGCACCTGCTAACAAATGGACGAGGCTCTGGCAAATATAGGTATTTCCAGTCCTTGGATACGGCAATAGGCTTGCCACCTATTACGTGGGGTTAACGAAGTGACTGGAGCGTTATAAGCGCCTCTGTTCACCTCTTAGGGGATAAAATACACCCTCAAATAGTTGTTAAAAAAGAAAGCATATTTTTGTTTGTCCTATAGCCTAAACGAATCAACCATCGGGTACCTACCTCTATTACTCAGGATTTTACTATCGCCAGTGTACGACCGCCATTTTGGGTTCTGGTTTTTGTTTTTACACGTACAACCTTTAATCAAGATGAAATGAAAAGGAAACATTTTTAATACATTTGTTATATAGTTAGTGGAACGTTTAACCTACTGTGAACGTGTGACTGCAAATAGTTCGTCTAACTAACACTTCGGCTCTGTCAAAAATTTATGAAAAAGTGGTGCAAATGAAACTGTACCTACTTAAATATTGGATGGAACCAGGCGTTACTCGGCGAAAATCCATGACAAAGCAATGGTAAGTAAAATATTAAAAAAAAAAACACTTTAAACTTATTTTAAATTTCTTAATAGCACTATTTTTCGCAGGATTAAAAAGACAACAAAACGTTGACAATTGTTTCGCCTCTAAACGAAGCATTATCAAGCTGCTGTTCTGTGGAGTTTGATCAATTTTATGTATAGTTTGGCCTGGATAGTGATGCTTACTGATCTTTCGGAGTTTGGGTATTTTCTATGTACATTATGTATTTATTTAAAAATATTACTTCCCGAACGGTGGATGCTAGAAAGATGAAAGTTTGTACTGATATGTATTGTGTATTTACCACTTTGAAAAAGTGTTTTTATTTTATTTTTTTATTCTGCGGCCGCACCCGCATCTTCTTCGGTTGCCGATCACCTCTGGTTAGCACTAGGAAGAATTTCCAGTGGCGCCCGGCGGAGCTTTGGCATCCCGCATCGTTGGGGTCGGATTTTATCCCGCGTCGGTGAGTGAATCCTTCAAGCCTGCTTCTGTAAGGACAGGTGGCCACTCCGTCGACCTCAGGCTCCCTACGTTCCCTCTCCCTCTTGGCCGCCTCCTTTGCGAGTTTAACCTGCTCTTAGAAGAACACGGCTACGTTCCACCTACTTAAGTCCAAGTAAAACTAGGAGCTGCGGTCGCTGCCGTGGTACTGCGCTGCAGCATGCAATTGAGCGAAGCGACTATTTCTATTAAGGCATTTATCAATCTATAAGGAGCAGGTTTTCAAAAAAAATTATTGACCAAAAAATATGTCAATAACTTTTTTGAGGGTCCTAAATTAAAATTCGGTCTCGAACAAAACCTGTTCCTGAGAATGCTTGATTTTTCAGTGAAAAAATCGGTTGTTGACATATTTTTGGTCAATAACTTTTTTTGAGGGTCCTAAATCAAAATTGGATCTCGAACAAAACCTGCTCCTGAGAATGCTTGATTTTTGAGTGAAAAAATCATGAAAATCGGTTGGGTAGTCGTCGAGAAACAATTTCACATTGAGTTGCATTTGAGTCACCTGATAAGGAGCTCCGCTCGCTATGCTTGCTTCGCTCAATAAATAAACGAAAATTATTTTCTTGCCAAAAAACGTATCTTACCTGTAGTAGTTGAGTATTTGTGCGAAGACTCCAGGGTGTCTGTCGAAGAAGTATTCGTTGAGCACGGGATCGTAGTTAGCGAGGGCTTCAGTTAACCGAGACAGTCTCGTCGCGGGGATCTTCTTCAACGTTGCTTTGTAAGTTTCGTATCTGCGAAAAATGGAGAATATAAGTTATTAAGTTTTTACCGACTTCACAAAAGAAGGTTTGTTGCCTCATTATCTTTTGACTGTGTGAAACGATATTGATATTTTTTTAAATTAAATAAATCTAACTACTTTGCAATATTCCGCCACATGCAAATTACCCAACTCTCTTATTTATTCATGCACAAGTCCGCCCGCCAAGGAGATGTTGATGGCTCGGCGCACGGCGACGGTCGCCGTGCGCCGAGCCATCAACATCTCCTGATGATGCCCCTGGTTGGGGGCCAAAAACGTGTCGAGGTTTTTATTATTTTTTGCACGATAACACAACTCTCATATTTATTCTATTTTCAAAATTATTTCTCTATTCTTTCGGCCTAAGTGGGTTTGGAGGGCGGACTTGTGCATGAATAAATACGAGAGTTGGGTAATTTGCATGTGGCGGAATATTGCAAAGTAGTTAGATTTATTTAATTTAACTATGGACTTCCGAAAAGTAACGCCTGATAATATTAACTTGATATTTTTTTAATTAAAAGCCGTAGTGCTATTGCGATTTGGTCCCATTCTGACACTTATTTGGTCCCATTACGAAAATTAGTCAGTTTTTGTGGCAATTCTTGACGTGTTTTTAATCTATGCTATACCTACTGATATTATACCTGAAGAGTTTATCTCAGAAACTATTGGTTTCGAGACAACTTAAGTCGATCGACTTATTCAATCAATAATATCGCAAAAAAACATTACGATATCCCATTAACACATTTTCTGTAATTTCCTGCAATTTCATTTGTTATGGACAGTCGACGTTGGTTGTACTAGCCCTTTTTGGACGTTTTAAGGGAGTTATTGTCTTTATGGGAAGTGGTACCTATTTATGGATATTTAGTTGTCTTTATGGGAAGTTGTCATTTTGGGATGTTGTCCTTTTGGGAAGTAGTCCGTTTGAGAAGTGGTCGTTGTTGAAAGTTATCCTTATGAACCCCAGGTGGTATTTCATAACATTTTAGAAATGTTAAAAAGGGAAATAAGGAAAATATAATTGGGAACCTCTTTCTTTTGAAGTCGTTTTACGATACGAGTTTAATGTCAGTTTCAGCATTTCTTCTTCCAAGCGCTTTCAGTTATCCAGTAATATTGGTTTTCCGTCAAGCTTATTACCCTTACCTTCATCATACTACTCTTAATTGTTACTACCAACATCGTGTCAAGATCTATTCTAACTTCAAATTCAAATTCACTGTTCCACGGCCGTTTTAGAGATCCGTACACAAAAGATAAAAACACGACCCTATTACTACTATAACCACATAAATGTCTACATACGAACATTAAAAGCATTAGATAGGCTATTTCCACCCAAACCAAAACAAAACGATGACAAAATTGTTTTAAATCAAGAACCACTTGTTGTCTATCACCATTGCAGGTTATTGATATAACCTGCAATAGTGATAGACAACAAGTGACAAAATTTCACAGATGATTAGTGTTTGTTGCCGCAGTAACAACAAATATGAATAAAACAGTATAAAATAAACATAGTAGGGCTCCCGCATTTCGCCTCTTTCCCTTTGCTGCGAGTAGGTGTACGTCATTCAAACAACGGTGGTGGCTAGACATAAAATAATTTGGTGTAATGGTTGTGAGTAGAAATAAAAAACCTTAGGATATAAATAGGTGCTGTTTACGAGTTGTGGCTCATACGGGCGCCGTGCGCCGAGCCATCGACATTTCCTGATGATGCCCCTGGTTAGGGGCGAAACACGTGTCGAGGTTTTTTATTATTTTTTGCACGATAACACAACTCTCACATTTATTCTATTTTCAAAACTATTCTACTATTCCTTCGGCCTAAATTTTAAGTGGGTTTGGAGGGCGGTCCTGTGCATGAATAAATACGAGAGTTGGGTAATTTGCATGTGGCGGAATATTGCAAAGTAGTTAGATTTATTTTGCTATAATAAAGTTTGTTAACGATATCCGATAAAGACAATTTACAGGGGTGTTGTAAGACGAGGGGCTCGTGGTCTAGTGGTAACCTAAAATGTTAACACATTGCAAAGGTTAAGTAACATCTAGTCAGGCCGGTCTTAGGATGGGTGACCATTGAAACCCCTCCGTGCCTCGGAGAGCACGTTAAGCCGTTGGTCCCGGTTGACATACGAACATCTATGGCAGTCGTTAGGGGTAGTTGGAGCCCTAATTAAAAATCCGATCGGTCTAACTACAGAACTTTAATATCGCCCATGCGTTGTGGAGGTCAGATGGCAGTCGCTTCACGTGAAATATCGGAGTTCAGCCAAATCGCAGTTAGACTGCAAAGCTGACCCCAACTATGTTGGGAAAAGGCTCGGTGGATGATGACAGGAGTGTTGTAAAAGTAATTGACGTATTTTTCATAGAGATCTCAATTTTCTGTAAACAATTTTCTTCCTAAACAGATTTGTTTTTTTTATATGTATCTGTTTACTTTGTTTTCTTTATTCTATCTTTGAAAATGTGCTTATTTTCTTATTGCTTTAGATATTGGGTTGCATTAATCTAACCTTGGGATTTCATACCGAAATCTCTGATAAGGGTTAATCAAAAATCATAGGACCATTCTCAAAAACTCTTTACCCACCATAAATAGGCCGATTCAATTGGATCATTTTAAAACTCACTTGAGTCTTGCGTATTAACACTCTAACTTTCCTTCCAACAGTACATAATCATGTACCTATTTATGCCCATAAGGGTAGACTGATGCCTTCATTACACGCACATTCTGCCAGTCACTGCTGGTCCCTAGTAATAAGGAGCATTCAGGTGAGAATAACGTCCCAACATCCTAACATAGTAATGTTTGTTGGTTTTTGGAATAAAAGACAGGAGCTCGTAATAATACGTGTCGTGTATTTCAGTCGGCCATGTTACAAAGTGAAGGAAGAAGGAAGTGAACATAGACAAGACAATATTGATATAATCTAAGCATAGACTAAACTAGGCTATGGCTTACAAGCTAATATAATATTATGACATCTTCCCTTTAAGTAACTTTATTATAACTTATATTTTAGATTCTTATATAAAAATAACAAAACGCATTTTAGTGTTTTGACACGAGACAATTTGACGTTTTAAAAGATTCTGACAGTTGACATAATTTGACGTTGTCAATTTGACGATTGTTTCTAAATGTA
Source organism: Nudaria mundana (assembly GCA_963556515.1). Lineage (NCBI taxonomy): Eukaryota > Metazoa > Arthropoda > Insecta > Lepidoptera > Erebidae > Nudaria > Nudaria mundana. Next base: position 18,133,682 of record OY748305.1, on the reverse strand, counting down.
AACAAACAATGGTTTACAACATTTTAGTTTACTAATTAATTACTTATAACTAAGTACATGACAATGAATACAAAACAATGTTTATAAGACTGTGTCTATAAGACGTTGTGGTTGCCTTATCTCTCTTCCTGAACTAGAATATTTCTTAATTGGTTGACTGCTAGTACGTTGAGGAGATTGACTATGAGAAATTTTAGAGTAATCATTTGTATAACAAGGAGTATAACTGATATAAGTTTGATTGGAACTGACTGGTTGAGTGTGAAAATTATTAGTCTGTGTGTTATGTGAATGAAAAGAATATTGAGACTTTGTTCTAAGTGTTATGTATTGTCTATTGCGACGATATGTACCAAATTTACTTTTTATGATATACGACCTAGGTTCAGGACCAACTTGTTGTATAATACCTGGAAACCAAGACGATTGTGGATGTTTTTGAAACATAACATGACTATTTACCTCCAAGGGTTTAAGATCTTTGGAATTTTTGTTGTAATACTCTTTCATCTTATGTAAATTTTGATTATTGACTTGTTTAAGATGTCTATAGTAACACAATTTTGGTTTTAAAAGTTTTTCTACTATAGGTAGCTTTGTACGAAGTCTACGTGACATGGAAAGTTGTGCTGGTGAACATAAATTGTTTTTGGGAGTATTGCGATATTGCAATAATGCTAAATATGGATCAGTATTATCAAGTAAACATTTTCTAAGCATATTTTTAATTATGCCTACTGTCCGTTCTACCATACCATTTGAACGGCTGTGATAGGGACTGGAAGTGACATGGTGAATATTCCAATCTTGTGTGAAATCATGAAAAGATTTGGAATTCATCGGTGGACCATTATCTGACATTAATGTATGGGGAATACCATGACGAGCAAATATTGATTTTAACTTGATTATGACTTGGTCTGCACTGTAACCATTACTTAAAATTGCTATCTCAACATATTTTGAGAAATAATCGACTACAATTAAGTATGTATGCTTGTTGAACTCAAAGAAATCTATACCAACCTTATGCCAAGGAATGTATTTGTAATCATGTGGTAATAAACTTTCTTTAGTGTTACTCTTTCTTAAAGTGAGACAAATTTCACAATTACTGATGTAATTATCTATATCTTGACTAATATTAGGCCAGTAAATTGTATGTCTTGCCAAATTTCTACAACTATTCAAGCCTTGATGACCTTCATGTAATAGTTTTAAGAAATCTTTTCTTAAAGAAATAGGTATAATAACTCTATCTGACAAAAATAAAAGGTTATTAGCATAATGAATATCATCTTTAACAGGAAAGAAAGGTTTAATACAATCTTCTACTTTATGCTTTGAATTTGGAAATCCATTTTTACAGTAATTAATAAGAGTTTGAAGAGTTTGGTCAGACCTGGTAGCTTGTTCAATTTGTTGTAACTTGAAAGGACTAAGTGACAAATTAGCAGTGAGTAAATTAACATGAAGTTTAATATCTTCATCCAATTCTACTAATGCATTTTCTGGTAATGCAGCACGGGACAATGTGTCTGCGACATATGAAGAACTAATTAGAGACTTTAATTTATTGAATTCTTTCTCATGACTGTCGTTCCATGACCATATTGTGTTTTTATTAAGTAACTGTCTTATGTTTGATGTTTCTTTTGATAAATTTTTTATGAATGAGCCAAGAAAATTAATCATGCCCAGGAATCTCTGGACATCTGTGACATTCTTAGGCTGTGGCATGTTGCAAATTGAATTTACTTTAGATGGATCTACAGACACTCCATTTCTATTGAATATAAAACCTAAATACTTGACTTCACTTTGACAAATGTTACATTTATTACTATTAAATGTTAGACCTATATCTTTTGCACGACAAAGAACTTTTTCTAGGATTTGATCATGTTCTTGAATGGTTTTAGCATGTATAAGAAAGTCGTCCATCATTATTTTAATGCCTTGTATGTCACCAAACCGGGAAATCATTTCTTTATGAAAGATTTCTGGAGATGCATTGACACCACACGGTAGCCTTAAAAAACGAAATCTGCCATAGGGGCTTATAAAAGTACATAGTTTGGATGATTCTTCATCTAAGACAAGATTCCAAAAGCCTGACTTAGCGTCTAAATTTGAAAAATAACATGAACCATTTAGTTCTGCTTTAATTTCATCAATATGTGGAAATGGGTAATGTGAACGTTTAATAGCTTTATTTAACTTACGTGGATCTAAACATAATCTAATGCTTTCATCCTTTTTAGAGACAATTACCATAGAGTTGACCCAATCAGTTGGTTCATCAACTCGAGCAATAATACCAGTGACTTCTAACTTATCAAGTTCTGCCTTGACTTTATCCTGTAATTTAAAAGGAATTTTTCTACTTGCATCTTCCGACGGCTTGACATTTTCGTTGAGAGTTAAATGACATTTATAGTTTTTAAGAGCTCCTATTCCATTAAAAACCTTACTATATTTCTTTAGTATTGACAGACTGTTTGACTCTGTAGGGACTTTGTGACACATTGACTGTGATATGACTTGACTTTGACTGTTAGACTGACTTGACATTGACTGTAAATTGTTGTTCTGGCTATGCTGACTAAGTGTGTAGTTTGGACTGTGTTTAGATATGTTTTCATCAAAGGTTACTGAATGTATTCTTTTTATGACTTTTAACTGTTGACATGACTGTCTACCCAGAATATTTTTGCAATCTAACGGTGTAATATGGAAACACAAGTTGTATGATTTGTCATTATACTTACATGGTAATGTACAATAACCGATTGTAGGTATACTTTGACCTGTAAATGTTGTCAAGTTAAATGGTGTTTGTATAAGATTTATCTCTTGCAACGCTAGTTTTTCAAATGCTTTCTTAGACATCAAATTCACATCTGCACCTGAGTCAATAAGTAAGCAAACATATTGACTACAGATACTTAGGGTTATTGACCATTGGTTACTACAATTTACAGAATTACATTGATAAACAGCACCTAGACAAGCTTGATCATCATTAGGATTGTACCTTGACTGTTGACTGTGACTCTGACTTCTTGATTGACGATCCTGTGACTGCGGATTATACCTTGATTGTTGACTACGACTATGATTTCTTGACTGATTTCTTGACTGACGATGTTGTGAATGACTTCTACTGGACTGTTGACTACTTCTGTTATGTATACTATCTATACTAGCTACAGATGAATTGGGATTTGTGCCTGATAATATTTGAACTTCTTTCCGGGACGATTCTAGTGACTTAGCAATATTTATAGTGGCATCTAAAGTGGTAGGTAATTCTTGCAAAATTTTCTCTTTAATGTATTGATTCTGATCATTTAGATTCCAACTAAATATATCTTTTAGTAAATCGTCTTGCAATTCACCAAAATTACACTGATGGGCTATATTTTTGAGATCTGTTATATAACTGTCCAGCTGTTCATTTTGCAGTTGCTTTCTGTTAAAAAGTTTATGCCTTATCATGGTTATATTGACTTTTGGGCTGAAATAACCTGCAAATCTGTCGATCAACACTTGTAGCTTGACTGTTTCGACATCTAGGTTGAAAGAATAAAATATGTGAAGGCAATCTGGTCCTATATAATGTAATAAAAGTGCAACTTGCCTTTCTTCGCTTTCTTGATCATATTTAAATGCTTTGAGATATATTTTGAATTTGGTGATCCAATTTTTCCACGTGAGCGGCATGTTGGATGCATGAACGTCCATGTGCTTGAGGCGACCCGACGACATTGAAGATTCGTCCATTTTTTTTCTTGGTTGATCCAGTTCTTCCTAAGACACGCCAGTTTACACCACACCTGATGTTTGTTGGTTTTTGGAATAAAAGACAGGAGCTCGTAATAATACGTGTCGTGTATTTCAGTCGGCCATGTTACAAAGTGAAGGAAGAAGGAAGTGAACATAGACAAGACAATATTGATATAATCTAAGCATAGACTAAACTAGGCTATGGCTTACAAGCTAATATAATATTATGACAAGTAACATCCTAAGTTTCAACAAATACGAGTAGCAGAACAGAGGTTTCAATTAATAAACCACTATCTCTCAAATAGTACGGACGTGGTATCTCATAGTAACACTTCGCCAGAAAACTTAATATTCCCTGCAGAGGTTCCGCAATTTATTCCGATTGATTTACTAAGTGGCAAAGTTTGTGCGATTGCCCGTATGACACGGACAACTATGATTTCCCCGGAGTTTGTGCAAGAGGTTTGATTGTACTTTGATTCTTTCTGGATTAATTTTGTGTTGGTTGATGGAATTGTGTTATTTTCTTTTCTATAACAATAACATTCTTATTGAAGAGGGTTAATTTTTTTTTCTTCCTTTTATTTACTGGCCAATGTCTAGATATATCAACGTGGGTATAGTTATACAGTTAACTATAATATGCATCTAATTGCTATCTACTATAGAATATTTAGGTGCTTTCAAAGAACTATCGGTCGTATAAAACGACACATTTGATATTTGGGTAGCCATAGACTGGGTTCGTAGTGTTCATGAGCTATGAGAACGCCATAAGAGTCCATCTATTTCGGAAACCGAGTGGTTTCGGGGTTGCATAGGTATATTTTGTCCGCATAAAATCTGTATATAGCTGGCATTGTTCGATCAGTAGTTATTGGCATTTCCAAAAAGCTATTATGCCTGAAGCTAGGTTTACTACAATTTGGAACCCAATATTCGCAATGATTGTACAAGTAAGCCTATTGTAAATTGACGAAGGTTTAGGCGTTGAATTGACAGTTTCATATTGTATAGAAATACTAAGCGTATAAATTTTAATACTTAGGTAAAAAAGTAAGACTCAAGATGCCTATACATATACTTACTTATAATAATATTTTATTATATTATATTCATTTTTATTATATTACATACTTTTACTATATTGTAACAATAACTAAAAAACATGTAAGTAAGTCAATTTTAATACAATTTACCGGTTGTTTATATTTGCAATTTGATCTTGCTTTACATTCAATTTTAAAATCGTTACTTTTTTTTAATCGTTACGTTTTTTAATTCCGCTCGTACTTGCCATTGGAACAATGCCGACCGATGCCTGCGTCACCTTGGGGACCAAACTTCGGAAATATGGTCCGAAGTTCCATTGGCTATCAAGTACGATCCCACGCTTGTGACTGTCGTATAAACTGGATTTCACATAAATATTTCAAATGATACTTCAATGATATTTAGATTGTAATAGCTATCCAATAAACGTACATCATAATGTCTTAGTTTGAGAGCTTGCATTACGCAAGCTCGAGACTTGCTCTTTTGTCCCGCCACAAAATCAATACCAGAAATCCGATAATCTGCTACTCAAATACATCCTTAATTGAACCGGGCACCACATTATACCGTATCCAGTAAGTTTCAGTAACAAAACGACTGTTTGTATTTAAGATTACAGTTTCACAAACAACGGCACAAACTGACAGTGGGGATGTTGTTATCCACGCGTGGGAAATTACGGATAGAAGATTGCTGTTGTTGTTTTGCCGACGGGTAACTAATTAATATGCCGAATACGCCTGACGGGAACCAACTTGTTATAAAAAGGAGTACGAAAATGCCTTAAACATGCGGGCCCCACTAATACAGAGGCTGAACAGGTAGCCAAAGTCCACTGATGCTCTTGAGTTATCTTTTCTAGGCGTACGTTAAGGTGGTCAGCCAAAAAAAGGTGACTGTTAGTCCCACGTAGGGAGAGCAAGCTTACCGTTCTGGCGAATATGTTCTCCACAGTATGAGGGTGACACCTCTGCCTGGCACGCGTTGTTCGGGAACAAAAGGGAAAAGGTGGGATCTAAAGAGCTCTTCAGCACACTCACCGTGGTAAATACGATAGAATGCGGCGAAGGAAGCTCTTATGCGGCGCTTTGCCAGCGGCTTAACGCTTCTCGTCACCTCAGGACAATCTATGTATAATGTGAATAGCGAGTCGCTGCATAGCGTCGAGTGCGTCCAGCAAATACTTTGCGGAGTCGTCCCAAAGGTGAAATAAGTATTCGACGCAGGTCTAATCTGCGTCCTATACAGCAGACAACTCTAGTTTGCGCGAAGCTAGCCCAATACATCTCTCTATATAGTTGGGCTAACTGACTTCTACAATCCATTGGCGACATCAAAAATCTGTAGTTATACCAGTTGGATCGGTGCAAAAGGGTCTCAGTGTTTAAGAAACGGTCACCCATCCTAAGACCGCCCTATCTAGTGTTTGCTTAACCTTTGCAATGTATTAACCTAAACGGTTACCACTTAGCCACAAGGCTCTCAACAGTTAAGTATATATGTATTAATTCATTTAAATATAACAAGTTGAATGTCAAGGTACATGTCAAGCTTACAAAATTATTAATAAACTAGCTGTTGCCCGCAGCTCCGCCTGCGTGTTACTTTAGATCTACATAACTTTTTTATTTATAAAGCGAATGAAAACCAAACCGCAAATTCAAATCAAATATTCAAATCGGTTAAGTCGTTTCGGAGATTAGCGTGTCCAAACATTCAGACAAACAGAGAAAAGTTCTAAAAACCATTGTTTTGGGTTTTCTTGCGTTCATAAAGCCCTACAACAGTTTCTCTATTATATCTTCTATAATATTATCTATCATAAAAATTCATCTTAAGATACGAAAATATGATATATTATTTATTATCTAGAGGGCCTCATGGTCTAGTGGTAACCGACAATGTTGACACATTGCTTAAGCAACATCGAGTCAGGCCGGTCTTAGGATGGCTGACCATTGCTTAAGACACTGAGACCCCTCCGTGCCTCGGAGAGCACGTTAAGCCGTCGGTACCGGTTGTCATACGATCATCTATGGCAGTCGTTAGGGGTAGTTGGAGCCCTAAATCAAAAATCCGACCGGGCTTACTACAGAACTTCGTTATCGCCTATGGGTTGTGGAGGTCAGATGGCAGTCGTTTCACGGAAAATATCGAAGTTCGGCCGAATCGCAGTTAGACTGGAAAGCCGACCCCAACTGCGTTGGGAAAAGGCTCTGTGAAAGATGATCTTTGTCGTGTGTGATAGTCCATTGAATTGTTTGGCGAGCGATTTTGTATCTCAAGTTAAAATATTATAGTATCTTAGTGCAGCGCCCCTTAGTGAACTGCACTGCGGGTGACGTAACCTGTTCTGAAGAGCTCTTCGATCTGATCCCACCCTCTTCCTTCTGATCCCGAACAACGCGTGCCGGGCAGAGATGCCACTCCCACACAGTGGATAGCATGTTCGCGAGAACCGAACGTTTTAAACGTTCGTTTCTCTACCGAACTATAATGGCCTGGAACGCCCTGCCTGTGCACGTGTTTCCTCCCACATATAACCCTGGGTTCTTTAAGCGGAGCGTGAAGAGGCACATCAGTAGTAGGTCGTCAAGTTGAGGGCCACTCTCTATAGTATTGTGTGCTGTGAGAGTGGCCCACAATCGCTAGACGTCGTCACGACTTACCACCAGGCGGGCGGCGTAAATTAACGAACCCAATATAAAAAAAAGAAAAAACCTACGACAATCTTATTATTTGCGGTTACAGTTATCGGGTCTACGGATCGAACCACAAAATTAAGTTTGTTTTTTATTGTATATACTTTTCCGGAATGAAAAGTACCCAGTGTGGTGCCCAGGATATTAAAGAATAATTATACCAAGTTTCATCGTAATCGAACCGGTAGTTTTTGCGTGATGCCTGAACAGACAGACAGACAGACAAAAAATTTTTTAATCACATTTTTGGGTTCGTTGTCGGTCTAGTAACACCCCCTGCCATTTTTTTTTTTTTCATATATTCAATGTACAGAATTTTCACTTCTACAGATTTATTATAAGTATAGATATACAATGTATAAACAATTAATTAGTCAGTCAGAAATAAAAAAAAAGTCACAAATATACGTCCTGCATCGTTCCTGGTACAAAGGTGCTCATGATGCTGGCAGCATTGCCCCGCTGAATGGCAATGGACAATCTTTGCACCAGGAAAGACCCAGAGTGAGTGACCCAGAAGCATATTAAATATTAATAGCATAATAGTTCATTCAAAGAGCACAGTTTGCATATTTATAGAGTGCGGTGGATTTAGAATGAGGATACTTAGACCAAGTCATCTGCCAATATCCAAATATATTTTCCCACTTGTATAAATAATGATAAAATAGAAAGTATTAGTTATAAGAACGGCTTTTCGTATATTTCAAAGTTATTGCGCGTCAGAAAAGGGATAGATAAAAGTAAGACTAATTCTCCTATATTTCATTCATTTGAACATCAGATCTGTCTGCTGAGTTGTCTCAGGCTGTTGGGATTTTGGTTTAAATTACAGAGTGGTAATTGATTTTTTATGGTGACGAAAATATTAGTTTTGCCTCCTAGTCATAGTCCGAGACGCCCAGGACTTTAATTGGCTGTGCCATAGCACTGGCACGTAAGATTTTGTTGCATTTAATCAACATTTCATCGTGTTTCAAAGTTTTTTTCAAAATTACAATATAGCTGCTACTTTTTTATTAAATTCATTCGGCCGTTTTGGACATGACCTACTCGAATTATATGTGTGCCCGGTGACGGCAATAGGCTTGCCCCTATTACATGGGACTAAAAATACTGACAAATTGTGGGTGTGTATTGCACTGCCTACCCCTTCAGGGATATAGTCGTGACATGTGTGTTTGTGTGTGCACATAACTACGTGGACTTACAAAATTACTGACAAAGGGTGAGTGTGTAATGAAACGCCTATATTCTCGAAGGGAGAAGAAGGCTCACCTCTTGGGGATAGATTCAAACAAAATTTTATGAAATTTTCTGCGGGTGGAGCCGAAAGTGTTTCAGTTCAAGTATTAATAAATAAATTCTTTCTTTTTTAGAAGTGTGCCAGTTAGATTCTTGGTGTGTTATTCGTAAGCCATTAGCTGATTGAAATCGGTTAATGCTAGCGACTGTAATAATTTAATAGGTTGAGTAAGCACATAAATACTTAATTGATACATAATTTGATGGAATCGGAGACTTAGTGGAGATGCGAATGTTAAGATGTGTGTAATAAAAATTGACAGTAAGGAAGTTTGAAAGTTGTGAAGAAAAATTTGAACATCAAGCGACTTTCATAGTATGGACATTTATGGGAAGAGAGGAAAGTAATTTTGTGAGAAAGGTGCATCTTGTCACTAACTTAAAAGAATCAAAAAACTATCTTAGCAACCTCTCATGTTTTTATAAGAATGTAATGATACCCCACACGATGGGAAAGACGCGAGAAAAAATATAATTTCCACTTTACATGTAGGGAAGGCACGCAAACAAATTTTTTTCAAAATTTTATTTTAGTACTGTGTCAGCGTAGTAAATATAGATCCATGCAACGTTTCATGTTTCTAGCACTTTCCGTTTGGGAGCAAAGCCGAGGATGGACGGACATGATGAAACTATAAGGGTTCCGAGACTTTTACTAAGGAATGGGGTTCCGTAATAAAATATATAATAAGTAAGTAATAAAGTAGGTATACAGCAAATCACCCCAACTCCCAAACAAATTCACTACCGCGGCAGTCAAATATCTCTGAAATCCGTAAAAAAACGTTATTGGATATGCTCCGTAGCATGTTCCGATAGTAACAAAAACAGTAAAAATATAGCACGAAAAATCGATTTAACGCGAGGCAACGATGCATAGGAATAAATTATGCAAACTGAACAATGTAATGAAAGGTTGGGCGCTTCTGGAGTGAGTTAACTTAAGTTTGTTGTCACACAAACTTTGCATGAAGTAAATAAGCTTAAGTTTTTTCACAACCTGAGTTTTCCAGTGGTTAATGACACTGCCTTAAGTTAACTACTGAACTCGGAGAGGCGTTCATTAGGCCCACATATCGCCAGTCACCTTTGTTTCCACGTAATAGGGGGCGGTCACTAATGCTGTTCAGCACGGGCACGTCAGGAGAAGGACAAACTCAAGCTCAAATAATGTATTAACGTTGGTTGTAAAATTTAGCATAAAAAGCGTTAGCATAAAAAGTTAAATTTAAAGCCAGTTTCGCAAGGCAATAGGTGAAGCTTTTTATAAAAGAACCTGGCAAGAAAAACTCATGGCCACTATGACTCCTTTCCAACTTCACTAACCACATTCATAGTATCCAGCAAGATGCTGCAACGTGTGAAGTTATTCCTCATATTGGATTATTTCAATATACTTAAATCTATCTATCTTCTTCTAATAAATAAAAATTAATTGCCGTTCGTTTGTCTCACTAAAACTCGGGAACAGATTAACAGATTTGGTTAATTTTGGTCTTAAAATATTTTGTACAAACTCAGGTAAGGTTTAAAATGTTAATTTGAAGCGGTACGAAGTTAACCAGGACACCTAGTTTTAAATAAAAATTCCATAAAAGTGAGAGTGACATGGGTCCTTAGTAAACGTGTAATATGGTACTCTGTCTGAAAAGGGCAGGACATAATTGGAAAATAGAGAGCGAAGAAAGGCAAGTGGGTTTTTGATTCGAACATCTCCGCAGTGAAAACCTTGTACGCAACATAAGCTTTTGTACCAAATGTGTAACTTATATTCCACTAAGTATCATCAATCAATAGTATAAACACTACTATTTCTATTGGAACGTATTTCAGTATGCCTGAGAGGCGATGAATAAACTTGTACAAGCTATGGCTACATTATATGGTAAATAAATACATTTACTCACTGTTTACACCAAGTATGGAAACGCTTACATTTTAACCAGGTAAATAAATAAAATATACTGCGACATTTATATACGAAGTCGTTTATTCTCAAGGTAAACAATGTAGGCAACTGATACAAATATTATTCTTACATAAATACATACACTCCATAATCCATAAGTAATGTTACACAGAGACAGTCATTCTATAATCTTTAGACTCCCCGTTGGGGTAGGCCGAGATTATGGTATTCCAGTTGCTATCAGCTTATCTCACTCTACGACATCGTCCTCAACTTTCATAAGTATCCTTCTCTTACTCTCGCTAAATAAACATCAGCAAGACCAAACCTTTACCTACGAATTAAATTAATAACTAGTAGTTCTGCGAACAGTAGTGTTCGCGTTATTTTCGTTCTTCCCCATTTTCCCCCCATTTCTCCCCCATTTTCCTCCCAATCGAAAAATCCCTTCGACAAAAGTTGCGCCTTGCAACAAAGAACAATTGTGCCAAATTTCATGAAAATCGGCTGAAAAATGCGGCAACTGGCACACATACAGACAAACAACGCCAAATCGGCCAGTCCTCGAGTTGAAACTGACACGCTACGCTCGCTCGGTCAATTACACATACATATAAGATAGCACAAGCATATATTAGATTGGAACGGGCTAGATGACGTTGTGTGAGTATGCCCAATAATATTTATAAAAAAAATCTTCTAATGCAACACACTACTCCACCGAAACTGCTTTGGTACGTAAAAAGGCACATCGTTAAATGAAAACAATACAGTATGTAGAAGTATTTGGCATCGTATCCTCGATATATTAAATCATATTGTATCGTGGCACGCTTGGAACGATATACTGGCGTTCGGTATCTCTTCTTGCCAAATGAACTGGACAAACCGATGAGAGCTGAGATGCATTCTAGCACTGAAGTTACATACAAATGTGTATTTGCAATTGATTATTGTCTTACTTTTACTCGACTGTTACACGCAGTTTATTATTCTCATTGAGTAAGTAATTCTCGGAACTTAAGAAACACTCTTTCATATTTGATATTTACTATAAGAATACATAAGTTTACTACAAACTACATACAAAATATTCACAAGTGTTCTGCTGAGAAGAATAAGAAACACGCTGTAACAACACCAACCTAGAGAACAAGCAGGATTTAGGCCAAAATACTCAACTATGGACCATATTTTTACACTGACGCAGATTGTTGAGCGCTACAATGAATATAATAAAGAACTCTACATCGCCTTCATTGACTATTCCAAGGCTTTCGATACAATTTCACATAGAGCACTAGAGTCACAAGGAGTTAATATGAAGTACATAAAAATACTAAAAAATATCTACGGGAATAGCACGGCCTCAGTGCGAACGGAGCGCATTGGAAAGTCATTTCAAATACTGCGAGGTGTAAAGCAGGGTGATCCAATCTCTCCAAACCTTTTCACAGCGCTGCTAGAAAGTATATTTGGCACACTTTATCCACACTGGAAAGGAAAGGGTATCAACATCACATCAGGGGATGACATCGTAATTCTGAGTGAAAGTCATACTGAACTAACCTACTTGATCCAAACACTGAACTCAGCAAGTATCGAATGTGGTTTAGAAATAAACGTTGAAAAAACATGCATCTTAACAAATGGTGCAAAAATACCTACACAAGTCACTGGATTAGATATAAAGTATGTACAGGAGTATATTTACTTGGGTCAGAGTATATGTTTCCGCGATCAGACACTAACAGAAGTAGATAGAAGAATAAGGCTGGCCTGGAACAAGTACTGGTCCCTGAAACAGATATTTAAGGCAAAAGTTCCTGTAGCGCTTAAGAAAAAAGCCATGGAAGCGGCGGTCTTTCCGACTTTGCTTTATGGTTGCCAAAATTAGACACTGTCATCGAAGGTCATAGGAAAATTACAGGTATTTCAGAGAGCAACTGAACGGAGCATGCTGAATATTAAACTAAAAGATCGCAAAAGAAACTCGGAGATAAGAGACAGGACTCAATTAGTCGACGTAGCCACACTAGCTTGCAAACTAAAATGGAGATGGGCGGGTCACATAGCGCGCACATCAGATGGCAGATGGACGGAACGCGTCCTACACTGGTACCCGCGCGATGAGTCTGCCCGACGCGCGCGAGGCCGTCCTCGCCAGCGCTGGAGAGACGACATCGAGGATGTGGCTGGCGTCACATGGATGCGACACGCGGCAGACCGGACTTTGTGGAGATGGATGGAGGAGGCCTACGCCCAGAAATGGGTTTCCAAATGACAAGATTGAAGGCATGCTAACTACCTGTCAGTCAAGTCAGTGGATTACAGTTATTAAATAGAATTTATTGAATAGACATTATTAATTAATATAAAACTAACATAGGTATAATTAAAATGTACTAAATGATTTATGTATAATTAAAATGTATAATGTACGAATGTAATAGACCGTATGTAATAATTAATTGTTAAATTTATAATGAAATGCATGCAATTTTCGATCTATACTTAATGTGAATATTGATTAAGTGCAGAATAGTTATTTAATCCTAAATAAAGAAATAGATAAATATTTTAATCAGATAAAATTTATAATTGTTAATAATGATGATTAAATAAATAAATAAATAGTACACAAGTAATGCAAGTAAATATCAAGAAGATTATCGTTATGAAATAACATAATTGTAACTAATTAGTGTAAGTACGTATAGATTGCATTTTAATATTAAGTTATTTGGAAATAAAAGGTTTATTATTATTATTTCCTTTATTTAACTTAAATACATATTTAATATATTTTTAAATAAATCTATAAAAAAAGACAAATATATTTAAAAATATACAAAATAGTGACCCACCGGCATCGGGTACAAGGACCAAGCTACCGGTGGTTAGGGCTCCAGAGAGAGGAATTTCCTCACGATGCGTGCCGTATCAAGTAACACTGCTTTCTGCATCAGGCCCTTGACCCAACTGTCTAACGAGAGCCTCTGTAGGTGTTGGTCGAGGCTCTTGGCGATCAGTCCATGCACGGAAACGACTATCGGTACAATAACAGCTGAGCTTACATGCCACATGTCGACAATCTCGTGGGCCAAATCCAAGTACTTTACTTGTTTGTCTTTTTCGGCTTTCACGAGATTGCCGTCATGCGAATAGTAATATCAACTATTATTGCACGGCGCTCTAACCGATCTACTAACACTATATCAGGCCTATTTGCAATAATAGTCCTGTCAGTGATAATAGATCGGTCCCAGTACAATGTGATATGATCATTTTCGAGAACTGGGTCGGGCACATACTTGTAATACTGTACTTCTGAATCTACAAGTTTATACCTACTTCAGAGCAAGTTGTTGATGGACAATCCTAGCTACTTGGTTATGCCTATGCAAATACTCGCCGTTAGCCAAACTAGAACAACCAGAGACAATATGTCTAAGGGACTCTCCAGGACGGTGGCACGCCCGACATATGTCAACCGTACCATCCTTCAGAATATATCTCCGGTAATTCTTAGTCATGATAACTTCGTCCATAATTGCAAAGACAAACCCTTCGGTTTCTCCAAATAGATTACCGAATCGTAGCCAGGATACGGATGATTTAAAATCAATATCAGGTCCATGTAGGGCCTGATAGAAACGCCCATGTAACTCTTTACTCTTCCATACATCCATGCGGTTATTGGTACTTAGTATAACAGGTTTGCGCCAGTTCTCTTTAGCCAAACCGAGCGGGGTCAATCCGTTGTCTACTGCGACAACATCACGATGCAAATCCTCGTCCACCCGCAGGAAGTATTCCCTGAGATTGCACACCTCACGGTTGTGAAGGGTCTTAGCATTAAGAAAGCCTCGGCCCCCACACTTCCGTGGTATGTACAACCTCATTACAGATGAACGCGGATGATGCATTCGGTATGTAGTGAGTAGCGTACGGACTTTTCGATCCAGGGCGTCAAGTTCTGTCTGAGTCCATCTAAGTATGCCAAACGAGTACACTAAAACTGGCATGACCCAACCATTGTAGACTCGCACCTTGTTACCGCCCGATAAAAGACTTTTAAGTACTTTTTTCACGCGGCCAAAGAAGCGTTCCCTCAATAATTGTTTCATGTCAGTCTCTGAAATGCCTAACGCTTGTGACATACCCAGGTATTTGTAAGTATCGGTTGCCGAAAGGGACCTAAGTTGGGTGGAATCCGAAAGTTGTCTTCTTTCGGAATCCACTATCCCACCCTTCTTCACATGCATGCTCGCACACTTGTCTACGCCAAATTCCATTCTGATAGAATTACTAAAGGTTTCCGTTACCTTTAGTAATTCCATCAGTTGGTGACTGTTTGGGGCAAGTAATTTTAAATCATCCATGTAAAGAAGGTGAGACAAAACCTGGCCATCTTTCCGCAACCGGTACCCTATACCTGAATTCTCCAGCAAAGCGCTGAGAGGATTCAGGGCCAGACAAAACCATAACGGACTCAGACTATCGCCCTGAAATATACCACGCTCGATCTTTATCGGTCCACCATTACCACACTTCTGTCGGCATCCTGAATAGCACAAGACGGTCTTCCATTGCCCCATGCATGCCCCTAAGAAGGTACATAGAGTTGCATCAATCTTATACAACTCCAGCACCCTCCTAAGCCATGAATGAGGCACAGAGTCATAGGCCTTCTTGTAATTTATCCAGCATGTCGCCAGATCCTTGCGATTACGGCGTACCTGTTGGCTAATAACCATATCCATAATTAGGAGCTCTTTAGTGCCACGAGCCCCACTTCTACATCCATTTTGAGAGATTGACATGATGTTGTTGTCAGTTATGTGGCGCGTTATTTTTTGTCTCAAAATAGATGTGAGAAGCTTATAGACCGTTGGTAGGCATGTAATTGGTCTATAATTTTTAGGCTCTATGGCACTACCAGATTTGTATAAGAGATGGGTCATACCAGTAGTTAGAAAATCGGGAAGCGATCCTGATTCCAAACATGATTGGAATTGAGCTGCCAACCGCCCGTGCGAACTTCGGAACCATTTTATCCAAAAATTGTGCAGTCCGTCTGGGCCTGCTGATTTCCGGTTCGGTAACAGACGGACTGCGTCGGTGACATCACTACCTATAAAATTTAATGGTTCCATAGTTTGTATCGGTTCACACAGACGATTAACATCCCGCATCCAACCATCCTCTGTGTGGCTGACAGGAGCCGACCAGATGCCACTCCAGAATGCAATGGTGGCATCATCATCTGGCCGGCGCCCGTCAATCACACTTGAATTAGATCGCTCCCAATCTCTGTAGACCCATCTCTCATCTCTTTGGAACATGCAGTTTTGGGAATACCGGTCCACTCTTTTTTTATATCTTTTTATACGATTTGCCCACGCATATACTTTCTGCTTCAGGTATTCAATGCGCCCTGTGACCCGAAAAGCAAATTCTTGGGATCTAATATTAGTCCCCAAGAATGCCCGGTTCACAAAGCGCATCACTCTAGGGCGAGTATTGCCCGACCTGAAGCAAATAAGTTTCCCAATGAGTGCCCTGGTCTCGGCAATACGACGTTCAATCCTATACTGCCAGGCTGGTGTAACAAATTTCGGTCGAGTAGCTTTATCATTTGATAAAAGCTTAATATTTGCTACTCGACATGCCGCAACAGCCCCACAGTACAGAATCGAAAGTGTATCACCGAGATTTTCACTACTGTTAAAATGGTCTGACAGTAGTGAATCCAGAGCACACATTAGGGCTATATTTTTCTTATGCGTAGGCAAACGCGGTAGACGAGGTCTTTCTGTAGGTGTTACGTTTCGATATTCCCTCAGTGCACATTCCAAAGCGCTCCCTAATTGTACATTGCACTGGGTACTTACATCTGTAACCCCGGTATCCAATAAATCATCATCACTAGGACGTTGTGTGGAAACAGTAGGAACATGTGTACCTAATGATGTAGGTATTGTGATACCAGGATTACCCTGCAAATCTGAGCGAAGCCTCTCAAGCACGGCATCATCCCACATGACCACGTTGTATAACCCGCACTTGATCCGGTAGACGTTGCGTTGATACGTTAACAGTTGGTTCAAGCTCCTGAAACAGAGACAGCATCCGTACACGATATGCAGTGAGATTAATTCCTCCCTCTGTAGCCGCATAATATGCCCGCATGACGTTCTCGTTTATGGAAGAAGTCCATCGCATGCGGTGCACATTACCACCGGCAGCGGGGTCCCTAATCGAAGCCAGAGGGCGTCGGGGTCCCAAGCAGGTCGGTGGCCGGCCTCTCCCCGGCCGACCTCAGTGGAGGCGACCTCGGTGGAGAGAAATACTCGTCGCTGCTAGAGCTCGACGCCTCACCAGTAGCCAAAGTTTCTGGCAAATGGGAGGCGGAGCTATGCGACGAGTCCGGGGTTGGTATGGGTGCACTTTGTGTCTGTCTGGCTTTTGCTCTTGTCAGCATTATCCTTAATTATCATCCATTCATTTCTTGAAATTCTTTATATTCGTTTACCATTTTCTTAAAGTGACATATGCCAAACATCTTTGCAATTTTTGGTAATATTTCTTTATCTTGATAATATGATAATATATAGTTTGTATACGTGATTTATAAATTTATTGCCAATCGTGCTGTGTAATATGTGATTATTGTATAAATTTAGATTGTACAAGTAAATAAAAATATTAAAATAATTTTAAGATGAAAAATGATGTTAGATGATTTCAAGGGTTGCCAGGTTATTATTATTATTATTATAAGAATACTACTACAATAAAATGTAGGCATGCATCAAGATTTCGAAAACTAATTCCTTACAGAGAGATTGCTAAACATCTTATCAATGCGTCTCAGGATCAGAAAACTGGTTATTTCCTAGTACAAATAATAAGTAAAACCATCCAACTTGGCAAGTATTGTACTTCCTTATCGATGTCTAGCAACTATAAAAGACTCACACTAGGGGACCGTGTTTCTCCATTATTGCCAATTTAGATCGTCTAGTCAACCCGTGTAATCCTGTGGTTTGTGATACTGATTAAAACTAACTATTTCTGGACTCGAAAACTCTGGCTGGACCGGTTTGGCTAATTTTGGTCTTTAAAAATCATTAAAGTTCAGTAAGGTTTAAAGATAGGAAGTGCGCCGGGATAGCTAGTGGGTAAGTTAAAAAATATAAGGAGTAGGTAGTTACTGAGCAAAACTGGTCTTAAAATATGCTTCTGCCTAACCCTTCGAGACAGGCGAGATCCTTATGGCCGAAGTATTGAAAATGTAATCCAACCAATATTCCCACATAACTCCATCTACCCTTCATTTTTCTTAACCCTGTCATAAACCGAAGCTCACCAAGTCGTATAAACCGTTAAACGAACATGAATGACATATGGACTATAACCCTTTAATGCTTCAGCCAATTTTATTGGAGGTTTTCGAAACCGCCTTCGGATTTCGTTATGAGCAACTATTTATTCATGATATTCCTTGTAACTTCTTTGAAATATTTGTGTAAATTCTTCTTATGTTCTAAATATACAAATTGTATGGGTGGATCTGAAACTCACTGGAGGGACAGTAAACCTTATAACACGGATGACATAGTTGAAGCTTAAAGTTTATATTTGAGTTATAATCTTCTATTTACCTACAAGAGATGAAGCGATCATGAACAAGTGGTTTAGCTTAATAATTTCAACAACATGCCAGGTTGAACAAAAGCTCATTTTACTTTTTGTTTTTCGCTTCACGACTTCGGCACAGATTCTTAAACTAGTGGGTGAGAGACTTGTAGTCAGGGAAATATTCACCTATACTACCACTACTAAAAGTTTAAGGTTGTTATGTTTACATAGTAAATTGGGTGAAATATATTTACTTATTAGTCAACTTGGCTAGATTGTAATACAAATAAAGTACTACGGGACTTTATTAGTAAAAACAAAAGTTGTACGCATGGATTTGATCGAACCCATGCGTGTACCAACAAGACATAAGTTCAAAGTTCAAAACACGCATTACTTGTAGACTTTTGTTACTATAGCTAGGACATGTCTACTAATACTTAAATTCAATTGACTTAAATCCAAATTTTACATTTATCACTAGTACGAGTAACAAGGATTTTTCGTTCGAGGTCATAATAGGTAGCGCGATAGGAAAAGGAAAACGGAGGTGGAAGCTATTATAACGCACCTTTAGTTAGACATAATAGCGCTTAAGGTATTTTAAATGACCTTATCCTTAAAGAAGGGTCACACTGTGTAAACAAGCCCTCTGTATTACCGGGCGGCGGGTTTACAATAGTGTAAACACGTCTTTGTCACCAAAATTCGTGAATTCCCTGTGGAGGGAAGCACGTTTTAAACAGTGTGTGGATGCTATGAACACGTGTTGTACAGTGTCAACGCTTGTTATGGTTCCGTATCTAAAGGGAAGCGTTTAAGACTTCGTTGTCCATCCGTCCGTCTTGATTGGGCTGTATCTCATTAACCGTGATAGTTAGGAAGTTGAAATTATCACAGATGATGTATTTCTTTTGCCTCTATAACAACAAATACTAAAAAAGCACACAATAAATATTTAAAGGGGCTCCCATACAAACAAACGTGATTTAGCCGTTTCCGTGACTTTGCAACAGTGGTGTGGTCTCTTGCATGAACACACGAACTGGTTCACAACAGTGTAGTCGGGTTTTTAAACGTACACTGTTTACAGTTAAAAACTGTTGTAAATAATAAGTTCTCCTAGCCAACATCAAGTGCAAAGTGGTACACTGTAACAAACATAGCAACTGGCAATATTCTTATGAGCGATAATAAGCTTGGACCAATCAAGTGAGCGAATTATACGCCTCTATCTACCCGTTCGGGAAAACAGGCGTAGTTGTATAAGAATAGACAATATGGATGATAAACAAACCAATTTCATTCCCATCTATCACGTTAGATCACAATTAGTTGGCTTAAAAGCTGTCTATTGTCGTCGCTGGGATTGACTGATCGAGGGAGTGTGGTGGGCTTACAGCCACCTGCGCCTTTAATTAATTGTTCTACGACACAGGATGTCCATTATTTAACGTATAAGTATGCATATTATTTGAAAAATACATTCTATATGAACTTTGAAAAATAAAAAAAAATGTGTTCAAGTTTAAAAATGTACCTACTACGTTATTTTTAACGTGGGACTTAATCAATGATTGAGGCGCTCATTACGTCAGTCACTGCTGGTCCGGAGAAACTCGCCATGGCTCTTTTCTTTAAAACCTACTCGTGTTCTAAAATAGTCAGAGAAATTTAGTTCGAGACGCCCAGGACTTTAATTGACTGTGCCATAGAGGCTGCCACGTAAGATTTTGTTGCCTTTCATCAACATATCATTGGAAGGCAACGGGTTTCAATTTTTTTCAAAATTACAATATAGCTGCTACTTTTATTAAAATACTAGCAAATTGTGGGTGTGTTATGCACCTCTGCCTACCCCTTCAGGGATATAGGCGTGATATGTGTGCGTTCTAATACCCCTCTTATGTAACCGTTTCATAAGTTTATTATATTAAGTAATACTATGCTTTATATTAATTTGTGGAATTTAAAAAAAAATATGGTCACTAAGTAATAGGAATAAGACTAATATGTTTAAGAGTACTACATGGTATTTTTGTCTGAAGGCTCGTCTGTCTGTCAGTACGTATACCACGATGGATGGATGACGCATACCACGATGAAGCTCAACGTATGCTGGAAAGCGGCGTGAATCAGTATCATGTCTCATTTAGCTTTGAATATGTAAACCCCAATGATATTATAAAAGTATTCAAGTAGCTTAACTCAAAAAAGACAGCTGACTTGTGGGGTATTTCTGTAAAATTGCTTCAGTCCATTATTGTGAATATATCTCCACATCTAGCTGCAATATTTAATAAATGAGATCAGGAAACACTCCACTATTGACAGTGGAGTGTTTCCTGATCTCATGAAATACAGTAAAGTGATACCTTTATTTAAAACTGGATCAAAAAGCGAACCTGGTAATTTTAGACCAATTTCAATACTAACTGCCATTAGTAAAATTTTTGAAAAAATTATATTGCAGCAATTACAATCACATTTTAATTCAAATATGCTACTACATAATGAGCAGTACGGATTCACAAGAGGTCGTTCTACCATTCACGCAGGGGTTACACTTCAGAAGCATATTTTCAATGCCTGGGAGAATAAGCAAGATGCCATTGGTATATTTTGCGATCTCTCCAAAGCTTTTGATTGCGTTGAACATAATACCCTATTACGGAAACTCAATTATTATGGTATCAGAGATTCGGCACTGGACCTAGTTGCCTCATACATCAGTGATAGAATACAACATGTTGATATCAATGGTAGTCGGTCTTTAGGGGCTTCTGTAGCTATGGGCGTGCCACAAGGATCAATTTTAGGTCCGTTTCTATTTTTAGTTTTCATTAATGATCTACCGTTCTATGTACAAAATTTGTGCGACATTGTTCTATTCGCCGATGATACATCACTTATTTTTAAAGTTGATCGCAAGCTGAGGAATTTTGACGAAGTAAATAGTTCACTTGCACTAGTTCTGGATTGGTTTACAACCAACAATTTACTTCTGAACGCAAAAAAGACGAAGTGTATTAGATTTAGTATGCCTAATGTTCAGAACTACGGTAGTAATATTATTTTGAACGGTATTTTTGGGTATTACTCTAGACAGTAAATTACAGTGGAACGCCCAAATATCGGGTCTTGCAGGGAAACTTAGCTCTGCGGCTTTTGCTATTAGTAAAGTCAGACAGCTCACGGATGTAGAAACTGCCAGGCTGGTATATTTTAGCTATTTTCAGAGTATCATGTCGTATGGAATTTTACTGTGGGGCAAGGCAGCTGATATAGAGATCATTTTTATACTCCAAAAGCGAGCTATACGTGCGATTTATAAACTGAATGCACGAGTTTCTCTTAGAGAAAGATTTAAAGAAATAGGCATTTTCACAATATATATATGCGAATATTATGTTCGTTAAACAGAATATACATTTATACAGTGACATACATGCAATAAATACTAGAAATAAGCATAAATTGGTTGGGACGTATTATCGTTTACAGAAGGTTCATGACTCCTTTGCAGGATTTGGTGTGCGTTTTTATAACAAAATTCCTCTAAACATTATGAACCTTCCTTTGAATAAATTCAAAGTGGCTGTTAAGACACACCTCCTAAAAAAGGCATATTATACTATTAAAGATTATCTAAACGATACAGAGAAATGGCAATGAGTTGCTTGCTCATCACTCGAGCTACATAGGGGCTATTTCTGTTTGAAATGTTGTTTTATTGCTGAAACTCACTTATTATTGTTAAATTATTATTATTATGATATTGTAAGGTATGGGTACTTTGAGATTATGTGGCACCTTTAACTAGTATTTAACTTTTTTTTGTGAATAACAGAGATTCATAATTTTTAAGTTCACTTGGTCCACACATGGTCACGTACTGCCCTTGCCCTCTTTTTATTGTTGTAACAGAATCATTGTATTTACTGACGAATAAAAAGAGTGGCCGTGAGTTTTTCTTGCCAGGTTCTTTCCTCACAGGCTCTACCTATTGTCTTGCGAATCTGGCGGTAAATGTAAATGTAGAAGCATTTTCTTTTTTTTTTTTTGATGTTTATAAGTGTTACTTTGTGACCTACATGAATAAAGATATTTTGATTTTGATTTTTGATTTTTTTGACTCCGGACACTGGATGAAGGACTGTTAACACTGTTAAAACATTGAACTAAAATATAGACCCGCACATATATTCTATAACCCGTACATGGCGTACATCTGTAACTGGTATTCAGCGACCGCAATATGAAAGGGTTCAAACGCGATTCAGGGTTAATTTGCATATAATTGGGTATACGGGACCAAGATTAGTAGATAGTCCTATATCATCGTTTGAGAGGGTGACAAAGAAAAAAGGCGAGAAGTTACCTCTTTTGTGTCTTAAATAACGCGTTAGGTTACTGTATCGTGTAGGGTATATTTTATAAAGTGATAAATAAATGGGATTCACGTACAAAGTTTTGTCATATCTTAAAAAAGGTAGTGGCGTTATAGAAGTCAAAAGTTCGTTGGCAATCTTAGTAGAGCGAGCGTATTACTGTTTGCGAGTAGTGTTAAGGCTACTAGGTCAGTCTGCAAAGGGTTTTGCTAAAATCAGGTCTGGCTGTTGAAAATTAGTTTCAAATCACAAAGATTAATTGATTTTCTTTTGTATATGGCATTAGGTAACGGTAAGAGGCTTGCATGTTTCGGGTGTCCATATCACAGGATTATATTTGGTATGTATTTAAGTCCTTACCTTCCGAACTTGTAAGCTTTAAAGTAACTTGTATTTTAATACACACACATATCAGGCATATATCCCCGAAAGGGTATTCAGAGGTAAATTACACACCCACAGTTTGCCAGTATTTTTAGTCCCACGTAATAGGGGGCAAGCCTATTACCGTCACAGGGCACATTTATAATGGGTTATGTCCAAAATGGCCGAATGAATTTAATAAAAATTAGCAGCTAGAATGTAATTTTGAATAAAAATTTAAACCCGTTGCGATAAAATGTTGTTTTTTTTTAAATTTGATGCTACTACTTCCCAAGCGGTCTCATTTGAATTTAGTACCATTTTGACAACTATTTGGTCCCATTTCGGTAGTTTGAAGTCGGTTGCGGTGTAAATTTTTGACGTGTATTTTATTTTATACTAACTGATCGCCGCAGCTCCGCCCGCGTGATTTCTCGGTTCCCGTGGGAACACAATACCGAGTTAGCTTTCCAATGGTGAAAGAATTTTTGAAATCGGTACCGTAGTTTTTGAGTTTATTCATTACAAACAAAAATACAAATTTTTCCTTTTTATAATAGTATAGTATAGATTGTAAGGGAGCTTGGTTCTGCCAACAAACTGTCCTACAGTTTGGCAGATATAAAATAAATACATAACTGTGTTTTTTCATTTTTTTTTAACTTCAAAATACACTATTTTTTCAACTACAAGTTTAGTTACATGGGTGACACCTCCTTATCAACCTATGATAAGGATGTGTCATGTCACCCCTTTGGGGTTATAAGTGTAATTACACTCTTATGTATTTGTTTAAGGCCACTAAGGCACTACATAAACCTCCTAACATCATGATTCTCCCCAGGTACGTTAAGTTAGAAATATTGTCAACGCTTCAGGCGTCTTGGCTTCCCGCCAAATCCAAAAAAACTTATTGGATACGAGTTTACTTTATAAAGTGAAATATATTTTAAATTTCAATCAATTTCCTCAATTTTTTTTTTTGCAATAGACACACATATCACGCCTATATCTCCGAAGGGGTAGGCATAGGTGCATTACACACCCACAACTTGCAAGTATATTTAGTCCCCCGTAGGCAAACCTATTGCCGTCACTGGGCACATTTATAATAGGTTGTGTCCAAAATGGCCGAATGAATTTAATAAAAAGTAGCAGCTATATGGCAATTTAAAAAAAAAATTAAATCCGTTGCCTTGCGAAATGCTGATGAAAGGCAACAAAATCTTACGTGCCAGCCGCTATGGCATAGCCAATTAAAGTCCTGGGCGTCTCGGACTATTTGGCAATAGAGCACACAAGTAAGTAGTTAAATGTTTGTTCTGTTTGAAACTAAGCATTTTCTTATTGTCAACCGACTTCCAAAAAGGTGAAGGTTCTCAATCTGATTGTTTTGAAAATTTTATTTTAATTGGAAGCTTCCCAATTGGTCCCATTCCAACAACTATTTGGTCCCATTTCGGTAGTTTGAAGTCGGTTGCTGTGTCAATTTTTGACGTGTATTATTCATTATATCCGCTCTCTCGCATCTCGCATCTTGCTATTATACATTTTGATCATACAGTGTGTTTGTCACTTGGCTCCTCTTAGGCGATGTCTCCACCAGCCACCGGCCGTCGTCGTGCCACGTATTTCCATACACTCTCTATGAACGCGTCTCCACACGGCGATGTTATCGCGGCGATAGAAGTAGAGACTCGTCGCGATTCTCTCGCTCGTGAAGACAGCGCCTTAAATATAAGGATTTTGGATGTAATTTTGTTCGTTGCTAAGTGGTAATCGATTAGGTTAACATATTGCAAACTATTTCTCTATTTTTAGAATAAGTATCGCCAGCCAACGTGGCAACACAGCCAGCATTCTGGGAACCTTCCCAGTCGGCAATGACGCGGAGGATTTTATAAATGATATTTTGTAATATAAATATTTTTGGTATATAATTATGTATATATTTTAACATGTATTTATTGTTAATACAAATATGAAAAAATACAATTGAAAGGAACTAAATATGTACATTACCTATTTTAAAATTATACTTTCTAATTATATCTAAATTGTTATGTATATTGTAATTCTTATTGTAAATAAATAGTTTTTCAAATACTGAATGGAGTCAGGCGTTACCTGGCGAAAGACCATGATAAAAAAATGGAGAAAACATGGAAACAATGAGTAGGTGAAACATATGTTGACGTTTATAATGTCTTCTATTTAGCGAAATCATTGCAATTATCTAAAATACAACATCATATTTCCATTGTTTTAAATAGTTTTTCTCTACATGTTGCAAACTAGTGCCCTTGTATAAGAAAGAGACATTCTTAATGTGAGACATTACGAACCCAAGTCTAAGATTTCTTATACAAGGGCAATGCAATCGCAAATACTATAAATCCGACAAAGTGCGTATCTGGGTACTCTATTCTCTATTATATAGGGTACAGAAGTCAACTACAATAACCCCTATAACTCCTCAACTAACAAAGTTATCTGACCCGTTATAGTTTTCCTTCAAAGTGGAAACATGGACTACCGTCATGATTTTTTTCAGATTAATCAGCACTTTATGAAAAATATACTCAAAATAAAAAAAATAGTATCTGTCCATACAAAGTTCTATCTTTCTAGCAGGACAAGCAAACCGTTTGGACGGAAAGCCAAGGACGGACAGACATGACGAAACTATAAAGGTTCCGAGACTTGAACTACTGAACCCTAAAAAATAATTACTAGCAATCCCATTAACCCCGGTTAAGTAAAGTGTTGGTTCACGGCAGTAGTATGGCGGACTAACACTCAATAAATGGAACACCGATCATTGGTATTGTGCACTTTATGTAAACAGAGACAGTAAACACGAATCGTGTTTCAACCGTACTGACATTTATATTTACTTCACAATGCAATTATACGACAAGTATTAATATCAGTCGGTTAATTATGTATGTAAGAATGTAATAGTATAAGTATTTTTTTTATTTTGTCACTACATTTCATCTACTCGCCGCGTCACGGCATTGAAACTTGTTGGACTTGTTCTTGGACGACACTTAGTAATCGACCCTCTCGCTCACCAACCTTAAGTACACGCGCACGCATAGTAATCTTTTGTTACCAGCTCACCTATGAAATACAAATTAATCCACTATCAAGAAGTTTAATTTATTAGTCAAGAACCCCGGTATCTACACTGGAGCTTGGCACTCGAACAATTTACAATATATATATATATATATATATTACAATATTTGAATGCACTTACAATATTTACAAAAGATCGAAAATCTGATCCAATCGAATGACTGGCATCGAATGGTGGCAATGTTGGATGGCGATATTTCATTCTTTGGGCTAGGAAAAAACCAGCTTTTAGTGAGTACGTGAATCAGACATTTAGTGATGGTTCTATAAAAGCAGCGAGCGCACGGACCCATGACTCCAATGCCTCAGCCTGATCCTTGCAAAAATTAACCTAACCTACATTTTTTTAAATCCACGACCCATGTCCACGGTCGCCCCATTGTCCATTGCCGGAAGCCCCGGGGAATGTGAAATGTATACGTAGTACTTATATGTTTTGTTCAACTTAACGATGGTAGCTAATAAAAATATAAAAACTAGTAAAAGAAATAGCTTCTAATTGTGTCGGAATAATTTTTATTTCTCTGTAAGTTAAGATATTTTTCATTATGAAGCACTCATAACAATTACAATCTAGACCTTTAAGGCTAAAAGTAATTTAAATTTGACTTCATTTGCTAAAAATTTATAAAATTAAGAATGTGTCCATTGGCACTTTTCTTATTGTCTCTATTATAATACAAAGACACTTTGTTCTTGTGTTCTTGAGGATAGCACTCACTGCACTATTTAACACTAATTCCACTAAACCAACTCAAAGGACTTAGTACTATTTAGTCTTCTAATTAGGTCCATGGTGTTAAGAAGTTGGATGGCCTCGACGCGGTTTACATTTGAAGACGTCTTCTTTCATTGCTTCAGCGTGGTTTTTTTTGTAACTTCACAAACAAGGTTGACTTCTAAGTTAAGTAGTATTATAATAATTACAACATACGTTTTAGAACACACTATCCAGCGGCGTATTATTGTAATAATCGTTAATAACCATTATTTTCTACACTATTACTTATCGGTTACTTTTATTTCTAATCCTGCACTTGAAGTAGTATTTCCTAGTTCAAGCAGAAGTGACAACCTCGATACTTATTTAGGAACTATATAACAATAATATAGTTGATGGTTTCGATTGTCGGCACTTGGTAAAACATTATTTAATTGCATAATATAATAATATAATTAATTTGCGAATGAGTGAATTTTCCCATTTTCGGGGTAAATTTCTTACACTGCCCCTTAAATTTTACTTGTATACCCACATATGTGTAAATAATTTAGTTCAACAATGGCTTGAATATATGTCAGACAGTGTAGTAACTGCCGGACGCCACAGGAAATACCTTCTGCGTGTAAACCAGAGACGCCCGGAAACGGACGTTAGAACGGCCGCGGCCTTGGGCCGCGGAATTATTAAAAAAAAGACAGTGTAGTAAAATAATTGTTTAATAAATATCTAAAGTGTAACAACAACGTTTAATAATGCTATAAAGCGAAACCGGTCAGGTTAAATTCTGGATATAAAGTAAAAGTGAAACACTGTACAAGTGTTTTGTTTATCATGTATTATATTATAACTACAAGCGGACCCGACAGACGTTGTCCTGTAATTGGTCCAGCCGTTTAGGAGTAGTTCAGGACATACACACGTACAGTAGAATTCTATACTTATATAAAGAAGATAAAACATAGCTTTAGTAAATGTATACCCACTAGTGATGTTTAGGATAGATTCAAACTATTGGCTATGAAATTATGTAATACTAGTGGTTGCCCGCGACTTCGTCCGCGTGGTAATTTGGATTATTTCCCGTTCCCGTAGTGTCGCGCAATCGGTTTGTCATCGTCGCTTCCTACTTACCTACTTGACACTTATCGTCATATTTTGAATAATTCACACAATATCTTTATAAATTGTAGCCTCTGTGTTATTCTGATGTATTATATATTGTAAAGTTTCATTAAAATCCATTCAGTAGTTTTTACGTGAAAAAGTAACAAACATCCATCCATACATACTCACAAATGTACTTACGATCAATGTACTTATATAATGAAAAATAAATTTATTTATTTATTAAAAAAAATTGTTGCATACGTATGTACTGTAAGTGTTTTCTAACAGTTAACGAGTTCTCTCGTTTGATAGTACGAGTACATAGTTTGGTACGACTCGTATTATTTCCTCAGACGTTTCCAAGACGCACTCCATGCGGTCATTGATTTAATGGAGTTTACATGTCGAAATGGACCTTTAATGCTTCTGGTCAGAGGACATTAGAATCTTCTCCTACTCAAACATATAAATTCTAATTTATAAAGATCGTTTGTTTTTTTTTGTAATGAATAGAAACGACTGAATCGATTTTAAAAAACCTTTCACTAACAATATTTATCCCGGTAATATGTTCCCGTGGGAGATGGGAACAAGAAAATAACACGGGTGACAGTAACACGGGTGACAGTAAAAAGCTAGCAGGTAATAAAGTCTATACGTCTATATAACTGTTCATAGGCTTTTCAAATCAGATGCACTGAGTATCCATGGAAAATAGTAAGTTATAATGTCAGCTAAATAATTAAACCCTATTAGGTACTAACCCCAATGTTAGTGAGTACATAGATGATTTGTCGTTCAACTTTTAATCTACATAACTAGAGGTATGAGGTAGGGGTGCTTTGGTAGGTTCGTTCACATGGTGCACTCCGGGCAACGGCAGCGGCTGCAACTCTGTGGCAACATACCCTAGAGTTGTAGCTACTACGGCTAATTCTGGCCAAGGTGGGGGTCTTGTCTCCTCAGAAGATGAGGAACACAGACCGACCACGGAGGGGGCCATTCGAGGCCCAGGTCTCTCCGCCGACAGACTCGATGGTGTACCGGTTCATTTTTAATGTTCCCGAATATATCCAATGGAGTCTAGTCTGGTTTAAGCAAAATTCATGTAAGTAATGTAATAAAGATTACCTACGAGTTATTTTCCAGCTAACCATCCAACCAAGTGGACAGTAATGTAATCCGATTATACCGGGAGATTGTTCAATCCAATTTGTATCGGTACAGAAATGTTATACTTACAATTTATCAAAAGAAAACTTTTAATCCTACTAATATTATAAACACGAAAGTTTGTGAGTATGTATGTATGGATGGATGGATGTTTGTTACTCTTTCACGTAAAAACTACTGAATGGATTTTAATGAAACGTAAAGTTTCTAATAATAAAGCTAAAAGCTGCTACACACAGTGCCGGCGGCAGTGCCGCCAGGTTTATGCCGAGCGGCACTGCCGCCGGCAATACAAGCCACCGGCTTAGGCCGCGCATTGCCGCCAATCATCATTCCGGTTGTGACAGTCATGTATTTATGAAATGATGCCGGCACCCCGCGCAACCCGCCGGCACAGCCCGGCGGCACTGCCGCCGGCACTGTGTGTAGAGCCTTTATACATCAGAATATTACATAGGCTACAATTTATAAAGATATTGTGTGAATTGTTCAAAATATGACGGTAAGTGTCAAGTAAGTAGGAAGCGACGATGACAAACCAAGTGCGCGATACTACCGGAACGGGAAAAAATCCAAATTACCACGCGGACGAAGTCGCGGGTGACCACTAGTAATTACATATATTTATATAACCGCTCCTATATCCCCGAAAGGGTTTTTTTTATGTCAGCGGGCTAAGGTCACGACCGCTCCCACGTCCATTGCCGAGCGCCTCACGTTAGCACCAGGAAGAATTGCCAGTGGCTCCCCCGAAAGGGTAGTCAAAAGTGCATTTCACATCCATACTATATCAGTAATTTTGTAGGTCCTACTAATAGGAGGCAACTGGGCTCGTGGTCTAGTGGTAACTGACAATGTTAACAAGCAACATCTAGTCAGGCCGGTCATAGGATGGGTGACCATTTCTTAATACACGGAGACCTCTCCGTGCCTCAGAGAGCACGTTAAGCCGTCGGTCCCGGTTATGACAACCGGGACCGACAAACATCTATGGTCTAACTACAGAACTTCGATATTGCCCCTGTCGTACCACCTTCTCCTACCTATAACAATAGCGATATACGAATTGACTACTTCTACGAAACATAAGGCTCCGAGCTGAAAAACACGTAATATTCTCTTTCAACCATCCCTTTGGGAATCTAAGGGAAAAAAATTGGGTCATTGTCCTGCTACGAAATGAACTACGTCGTAGCTAAACGGCTACGAGCACTTGTGAAAGCGATCCAACGATCAAGATTCGTAGCGGGTTTGTTCGGATATTGAGAGTGCTTAATCTTCTTAAGTTGGAGATCGTGACCGTTAAGATTGTACATCAAAAATTTATACAACAGCCGACTTCAAATTACCGAAATTGGACCAAATAATTGAAGGCATGGGACCAAATTGAAATGTGACCACTTGGGAAATAGTAGCTTTCATTTATTCAATCCTCCTCTATTTTGGTACCTGATGGTGTAGTTTGTTGAACGAACAGATGTACAGGTGCTTGACGATTCTATCTAGGAGATCCGCGGATTCGATTCCCTGGTCGAGTTAAATATTTGTTTTGGCGATTTAAGTGTTTTCTATGTATGCTATTTTTTCTTTACTACTCCGCTCCTATTTATCAAAGCATGACTAAGTGACAAGTCTAAGTTACTAATACGTAGCTTTCATCATTCACCGAGCCTTTTCCCAACTCAGTTGGGGTCGGCTTTCCAGTCTAACTGCGATTCGGCTGAACTTCGATATTTTCCGTGAAGCGACTGCCATCTGACCTCCACGCCCATGGGCGATATCGAAGTTCTGTAGTTAGACCGGTCGGATTTTTGATTTAGGGCTCCAACTACCCCTAACCACTGCCATAGATGTTCGTATGACAACCGGTACCGAAGGCTTAACGTGCTCTCTGAGGCACGGAGAGGTCTCAGTATCTTAAGAAATGGTCACCCATCCTAAGACCGGCCTAACTAGATGTTGCTTAACCTTTGCAATGTGTTAATATTGTCGGTTACCAATAGACTACGAGCCCCTCGAGAAATTAGTTGTCTTGGGCTAGTAGTATCTTGGTCAGTTGGTAGAACGTTCCTCCTGGAAAGGGATCAGTCGCTGGTTCGAGTTCAGCCCAAGCCTATAGTTTTTGTGATTCATATTGTAAAATTTTATAAGAAAAAATTAGCATACTTCACTGCTTATAAAATATATTAATAAGTCCAGTAATTTCAGTGCCTATTCGTTGGAAACAAACAAACAATCAAATATTTCCTCTTTATAAAATTTGTAAAGATATATGTGTATGTATTATATACACAATGACATGTGTGGATGTATGAATGTAAGTATAAATGGAAATTTAAACCGAGTTAGGTCTAAATTTATTCGGACAAAGTGAAATAGCGTTGGAAGTAAATTTGGATCGGAGCGACACTACAATTTGAAGCGCATTCAAATATTCAACAGTTTTAAACTAGATTTCAGACATATACATAAAATTATGAGCATTAATCTTTCATTTAATGGACACGTGAACATGAACATCTTATTTAGAATTTTTTTTCATTTATTTCATCATTTCATCATGTAGTGTGTTAGCAATGTGTTATTATTATTTTGTTTTGTAGTGTGAGCAATAGATGCAATATGTACATATTATAATGATCTGAATAGGTATATATATATATATATACTAACGTATATAATGGTAACTGCACTACCGTATTAGGTATCACCTGTAATGATAGTTGTAAGTTATATTCTCGTATAAAAGTTGCTAAGCACATATTTCGAGAGCAGCTGAGCCGATTTCGCTAATATTTTTTTCTTGTGATCGTTACTATCAGGAGAAGGTTCGTATGGAAGAAAAAAATGTTTAGCCGAACACTAGAAAAATATGTGCGGTACGAAGTTGGCCGCGGACAGCTAGTAAATAAATAAACAAATAAATGTTTCTATCTGCTTACTTACCTACTACTTAACATTACAAAAAATAAATATTTGTTTATCTTAACTATTTTTGTAATTATGAAAATTACTTTTCTCCCCTCTTTGTATTCCATGTAATGAATTTTGAAGGAAAACTATCACGGCTTAGATAACATAGGTATTTAAACTATCATGGTCGTTTACATTATTATAGGAATTATCGGGACATCAAACCAACGTTACATGGTAAATATGTAACGTTAGTTTGAGTTACCGATGGAGAGGCACTGTTGCAAGTGCCAGAAGGTGTAGTGAGTAAGATAGAAAAAGTGATGCTTAGATGGTTCGGGCACGTAGGAATGTATGAAAATGGATGAAAGAATGGATGAAATGAAATGGATGAAAGAAGATTGACAGGTAAGGAAAGGCAGGTAAGGCCCTTACCTGCCTGTCCTTACCGTAAGGGTCGACCTAGGCGAACGTACTTCGACCAAATCGAAGATGTTTTGACCAAAGGCCAGGTTAGGAGTACCAACCGGAGAGCGTGCATGAAGATAGTTATGAATGTGAAAGAAGCGAAAGAAGTATGCCAGGATCGTAGCAAGTGGAATTCCATAGTCTCTGCCTACACCCATGGGACAGAGGCGTGACTATATGTATGTATGTATGTTGCAAGTGCTATGATCGCGGAAGAACTGGAGTACTGGCGGTGGATGTTAAAAAAGTTTATTAGAGATAAATATTTCTATCGAGTCCGTTTACTGCGCGTAACACCACTACCACTGGTCTCACTACACACTTGATTTGTTCAAGAACACGACACACAATGTTTACTGTATTATGAACTCGCGATTTCGTTTTGGTTTTTTAAACTCAAACGAACGTTACATGGTAAAAATCCTGATAAGTCCAACAGTAAGGCTTAGATAACTCTGCCAATTTAGTAGTTAATGGACGGGGAAACTCATCCTTCATATGCGACGTATAACACGCATTATGACATCTGAACAAGATCTGGCTATACAATTTATATGGTAACAAATACACTGGTCATTCACCATGCTGTCTTACGAGTCACCGCGCCAGATTCGCGTGTTCCCATGCTATCCTACGCGTGGGACGCTGTCACACACGTTTAAAGTGTCATAGCGCGTAGAAAATGTAAACGTCAGACGACGTAAGACGTAGGAACAGTGTGTCGCTGTCTCCCACGTCACATGGTATACGTCGTATGTGAAGGACCAGTGTGTTTTAAGCTTTATAGAGGCCATAATGAGTGACTACGGAACTCTATTCGATGCGTGGCCCGACACGCACTTAGCCAGTTTCTTTGTAAGAGTTACCGGAATCAGCTATAAGGTACGTGGTTCAAACAAAATTACTTTCGAAATATTGGCGTATGAAATACCATTATACCCTTTCGTGTAGAAATACGTGACTTGAAATATCTAGAGCAAAATTAACTGATTTTGTTTTCCCCGAACGCAGAGCTAAGGGCTCAGTTAACTTCTCTGTACAGACAATTCCCAAATGAACAAATTGAACTACATATTGTATCATATTGGCATACAATTTGCTGCTAACTACTGTTGGAATTTTCGGAATATTAGGTTGCTTTTCCACAAAAGAATCATATTCATACGTTCCGATAGCATATCAATTTATTTATTTACAATGGAAACGACGCACAACTGACTGTCGAAAGCAAAATTGTCAAATCTCGACATGTATCAATCGGTCAATTATAAAGCTGAAGAGTGTGTCCGTATCGTATAATACTTCTCTAGTTACACCTCCACGGAAATAGGCGTAATCATACACTAAGAAACACGTATCGGCACATTTTCCCTTCGCTCTTCCAAGTATGACGCAACCTATGAGGATTATGACGTATTTGCCACGTCATCTTTCATTTGTCTCACGAGTCGTAAATCTTTTGTTAGATTTACTTTTCCGATATCTCTGCCCTTAAACCATTCGATACGGTATTATGGTTATTTTTCCTGTCCATTCGATGTTTGCTATCCCTTATTCTGGTTTATCTTATTGTTTTTTTCTCTAATAATAATTTCGCTTTCATAATCATATTATTAGCAGTTCACGCATACCTGATTTAACCAGATATCATTAAAAGCAACACCGTGAAGATTAGTAGACGCTCGCGACTTATTCTGTATGGCACGTGGTGGTTTCTGCAATATTGTTCATTGCTATTCCGTTTCTATTGATCGTAGCATGATGTTATTATAACCTATGGTACTCGCTAACAATTGTAGTATTATATAGGTAAAATATTTTTTTGAATTGGTCCAGTTGCATACATACCTACTATTCCCTATTCTGTGCCAGTAGTTAAAGAAACAAAAATCTAACCTTTCCTCTTCATAACATAGTATAAAACAAAGTCGCTTCCGTACTTTATGTATGCTTAGATCTTTAAACAATGGATAGAGCACCAATTTTTTACACCAATGGATAGAGCAGTTTGCGAGAAAGCTTTTTTGTTTAAAATTTGTCAAGCGGGCGAAGCTGCTGGCGTCCGCTAGTTATAGTATGGGATA
Organism: Nudaria mundana; assembly: GCA_963556515.1. Taxonomy (NCBI): domain Eukaryota; kingdom Metazoa; phylum Arthropoda; class Insecta; order Lepidoptera; family Erebidae; genus Nudaria; species Nudaria mundana. Next base: position 18,098,904 of record OY748305.1, on the reverse strand, counting down.
AAGATATACAAAACGGTATTCTGTACACAAAATTATGACGCTCACTGTACCTACGTGGCTCCGTAATTATATTACTTCCCTGTTTAATAACAACACAAACGATGCAAAATTGTTATGAAACGTTTGACTGTTTGTAAACCTTTCAATTGATGACATTTCACAAACGAAAATAACTTCAATTGAGATGAAATTGAGAACATAATTGGTTCGAATAAAACGGACAGACGAATTGAAACATAATACTTTAGCTTAAAACACACTGGCCATTCATATACGACATATGCCATGCGACGTGGGCGACAGCGACACACTGGTCCTACGTCTTACGACGTTTGACGTTTATGTTATCTAAGCGCTATGACACTTAAAACGTGTGTGACAGCGTCGTACGCGTGGGATAGCATGGGAACACGCGAGTCAGGCGCGGTGACGCGTAAGACCGCGTGGTGAATGACCAGTGTGTTCGTTACCATACAAATTGTTTAGGCCAGATCCTGTTCAGATGTCCTAATGCGTGGTGTACGCCGCATGTGAAGGATGAGTTTGCCTGTACCTTTATCTGTGTATTTTCTGTCTGATTCGAAAGGTGTTAAATGATTGAATGATACTAAAATATTTGAAGCGTGTCTCTGAAACTGTAGCCTCTATTTGACCGTTTTGTAACAAAAGGTGAAATTAAATTCTTTATATTTTCTGAAATTTCATTGTAAATGTAGTTCAAATGGCTGGCAAAATTGAGACTCCCGCCTTTAGTCTTCATGGCAATTTTTTTTTAATACCTAGAAATAGTCGGAGGTCAATCTGACTTGAATAGGTTAGATTGGCTTAATTGCTGCTAAAATTATAATATTGTGAGGTAATTATTTACGTTGCAATCTTCGTCTGTCCCGGCGAACTTCGTAACGCATTTTTTTTTTCATAAGGACCTTCTCCTGATAATAACAAACTCAACAAAAAAACAATTAGCGAAATCGGTCCAGCCGTTCACGCGTGATGTCGTGACCAAGGGAAATAGGGATTCATTTTTATATATAGAGATAAGTAGAGCCTGTGAGAGTGAGTGGAAACTTGTCAATAAAATTATAGAATTAGCGCGAAGTCGGGCGTTTTTCACTTAGAAGAAATATGCGTATTATATTATGGAGTTAATAGTGAATTTGATACGCAAAGTTACAGATGGACGTTTCGATACGCTTTGATTCTACTCTAGTGTGAATTATACATAGAAATAGCCATTACTATATACATAGAAATAGCTATTACTATATACATAGAAATAGCCATTACTATATACATAGAAATAGCCATTACTATATACATAGAAATAGCCATTACTATATACATAGAAATTCTCTCTACCTTGCACAATACCTACACAACGTTAGTTTATTTCAATCCCTTCACGAACAATGGAATAACTTGTCATAAACAAAGTTAAAACAATTTTACGATGTTTTCATTCCACTGGGAGGGAGTGTTAAAGTAAAAATATTAAATTCTTACGCCTATAAAAGTTAATATTTAAACAATAGAGCCACGTCGAATTTATTTGTTTGTTTTTACCCGACTGTGTAAGCGAGGGTTATGTGTTTCGCGCGTTTGTATGTATATATGGATGTTTCTTTGTTCCCCTCAACAGAATGGATTTCGACGAATGGGGTCTCAAATGAAAGGTACGAGTATTTATCTCCCGAGTGTCACTGGGTACATAAAAGGTTAATAAAAAGTATATTCTGGCTTTTTAGCTCAAAAATTAAAAAAAAATCTTGGTCAAACTTAACGAGTGAGGTATCAAAATGAAGAATTTGAAAGAGGATTTCAGAAAGATATACAACTTGATATGTTTCAATGTAATTTGGTATGAGAAATCGTATTACAAAAGTATGTAAGTAAGTTTCTGGAACTAAAAGGCTGTAAATAAAAATAAATAATAAAATTTAAAATCTGGATATGTGCAGTAAGGTGTTTTTATTATATAATTATTTATTTTCATATTAATTAAGCTGCGGTACATATGGTCTCAATATTTTTAATATAATTATTCGTTCTACCTAAGTATTACACAATGAATAGATGCAACTCTTACTGTTAAAGACTGTCTATTCGTCATTACTCAAGTACTAGTGAACAGTAGTCCTCACGAATATTAAAAATTAATTTGAAATTTTTCCCACATTTCCCTTCCAATCTAAAAATACTTGCGAAAAAATTATGATTTAAAATAAGTAACACTTGTGCCAAGTTTCGTAGAGATCCGATAAAAAATACACGTCAAAAATTGACACAACGATCGACTACAAATTGACACAACAACCGACTACAAATTGACACAACTACCGACTACAAATTGACACAACAACCGACTACAAATTACCGAAATGGGACCAAATAATTGTCGGAATGGGACCAAATTGAAAGGATCACGGTGAGTGTTCTGAAGAGCTTTTCAACCTACCCTTTCCCTTCCGATCCCGAACAATGCGTGCCGGGCAGAGATGTCATTCTCATACCGTGGAAACCGTCTTCGCGAGAATCGAGCGTTTTAAACGTTCGTTTCTCTGCCGAACGATGGTGGCTTGGAACGCCCTGCCTGCGCATGTGTTTCCTCCAACATATAACCCTGGGTTCTTTAAGCGAAGAGTGAAGAGGCACATCACTGGGTCGTCAAGTTGAGGGCCACTCTCCATAGTATTCCTGTGTACTGTGAGAGTCGCCCACAATCGCCAGACTTCGCTACAGCTTACCATCAGGCGGGTGGCGTCAATTTGTCGACCTAAATATAAAAAATATAAAAAAAATCTTCCTCGAAAACCACTTCCATTCCATCCATTGGAGAAAACAGCGTGAAAATTGGTGCAGTAGTTTTTGAGATTATCACGATCATACGCGGCGGAAGACTTGGTTTGTGGCGGTTGCTCTCGGGGTTGTTTGTAACTGGTTCGATGGCGTTGTGGTTTAAGCTCCAAACATAAATTATCAGGTGTGTCACCTCGGCCGCGAAAATCTGATAAAAGAATTCATTGATAATACTTTGACCCGTGAACAAACGATACCTCCTGAGTCCTTTCGTCTCAGAATATGCCAATCAAATTCTCCTACACTTTCACTTTCTCCATTCGCCAATCAGTTCTTTAAGCGAAGCCTGAAGAGGCACATTACTGGGTCGTCAAGTTGAGGGCCACTCTCTATAGTATTCCTGTGTACTATGAGAGTCACCCACAATCGCCAGATGTCGCCACAGCTTACCATCAGGCGGGTGGCGTCAATTTGTCGACCTAAACGTGACACCATAGTATCCCATACCCATAACTTGTTTGAGGAGTTAGTTGGTAGTGTGCCCAGCCTTGTTGCTACTGAACCCAGCTTAGAACCCACTATTACTATAGATTTAACAAAGGATGATACCTTAACAGCTCATTGCTCCAATCACAAGATGGGCATAGTTGAGTGCAGTAGAAACAAAATTAAGAAATATGTGAAAATTAATAAATACATAAGAAAAACACAAAAACTTATTAAAAGACAAAAAAGTATGTACAAAAAAGTCAAGTATATTAATGAGAGAAGGCAACTAGGCGATGAACTTGACATGTATTCATTATTAATTGAAAATAATATCTCTGATCATAATAACAATATTTTAAAGTTAGAATCAGAAATTAATAATTTAAAAAATTCACTAGACATAATGACTGACAGGTATTGTAATGTTAAAAGTGAGTATCAGGAATACATTCTGGCCATGAAGAAGCTTATGAGTCCAAATTCCACATTGACATCAAACAACCATTTAATTAGTCCTGAGCCGGTCTGTAAGTCCTCGCTGACTTCAAACATAAGCCCTTCACTTGAGTCAAACAAGAAACCCAGTAGTTCCTTCACCAAACGAAATATGATTAAATCTGAAATAGTGATGTTTTGTGATGAATTAGGGAAATCAATGGGCCAGTTACTTAGTTCATATTTAGAACAAAATGTTACTAACTATTGTATGCCGGGATTAACTTACTGTAACATTATAAAAAAAATTAAAAATTGTAATTTAAACAGCAACTGTACACTTTTAATTTTGGTGGGAGATAGGGGAAATGCAGACAGAAATGCAATTGTAAACTGTTTAGAATTACTGAGCTTATTAGATGTTAAAAACATTATTTTATTCACACTTCCTTATAGCCGTGGCTTGTCACAGGCCGAAAACAATCTTAGATATAAGCTAAATCAAACAATACATACATTGACATTTCATAATCCAAATAAATTCCATCTGATTGACATTAACATGTATTTAGAAAATAAATTGTTATTGACGGAAGATAAATTCTATTTGAATAGATATTTTAGGAGACAGATAGCATCTTCGCTATCATATTTTATTAGTTATTCAGCCAAAAACTTGGCTAAACAATCTGCTTTTGTTGAGCAGAAAAGTGACAATGTTTGTCTTGTGACCTTGGAATCTGTTCCTGAAAAGGGTGACAATAATTTAAACTTAGTTGTAGGACAATAGAGGAAATCCCTAGCAAATTAAATTTAAGGACAAAGGAAAAGTCTATGTTCATGAATATAATTCATCAAAATATTGAAGGCTTTTCTGGCAAAGAGTTAGAACTAGAATTATTTTTAAATGAAAAACGTATCCATGTACTTTGTTTAACTGAACACTGGTTAAAAAAACATGAACTCTTAGTTAATATTGATAATTATAAAATCATTAGTGCGTTTACTAGAGATTCCGCTATAAGAGGTGGGTCTCTCATTTTAATTAATGACAAATTAAAATCAAAAGACCGAAAAGACGTAGTAGCACTCACAAGTGAGCGAAATATTGAACTATCATGTGCAGAGCTAGAACAATATATTATTATTAGCGTCTATAGACCTCCTTCTGGAGATTACTACCTGTTTGAGTCCATTATGGAGGAAGCCTTAAAAAAGGTATGTAAATGTAAGAAGACTATAGTTGTATGTGGCGATTTTAATATTAATATTTTAGAAAACTCTCAGAATGCGCTAAGGTTCCTCAACCTTTTTAAATCTTTTAACTTACAAAATCTTTTTTGTGAACCAACACGCACCACAGCCACATCAGCTACCTGCTTAGATAATATTTTTTCTAACAGCGATGTAGATGAGAAATCTATAATACATTTTGTAAATTCAGATCATGCAGGTCAGTTAGCTAGATTTAAGTTCCAACATGTTCCATTATCAAAAAATATTGTTTGTAGACCAATCACAACTTATAGATTAGAAAAATTTAAAAAAAACATTAAGAATAAAGTACCTCTTTTGGAGTTGAATAATGATAAACACTCGAATGATCATTACGGAGATTTGTTCGGAGTAATCAAATACGAATGTGATAACATTTTCACTAAAAAAACAATAAATGTAAATCAATTTAAAATAAAATTTAGTGATTGGGCTACGCCTGGAATCTATAAAAGTAGAAGGAAATTATATGAATTATACGAGACAAAGGCATCTACTAATGAGCCACAAGTAATTGAACAGATTAAAAAGTACTCCAAACTATTCAAAAAAGTATGTTCAACAGCTAAATCTAATTATATACGGGCTAAAATTGAAAAATCTGATAATAAAACGAAGGCAATATGGAATGTTATTAACAAAGAAACTTGTAAAGCAAAGTCACGTGATCGATCCTTCGAGTTAAAAATAGATGATAAACATATTAAAACTTATTCTGAAGTGGCCAATGCATTTGAATCTTTCTTCACAAATGTTCCAATCACCACTACAAATAAGTTAAATTCGTCAAAAAACGTAGCCAATTCTCTTCTTAAATCTAGTGTTGATAAATGTAGAATTAACTTTGATTTTCAGTATATTGACTCTGTCACTATACTTAAAACTTTTAAACAACTAAATATAAAAAATACCGAGGATCTTTGGGGCATTTCAACTAATATAATAAAATCAATAGTGCCCGCTATAGCACCTCACCTTGCATTAATATTCAATAAATGTATAGATGAAAATCAGTTTCCTCATCTTATGAAGTACAGTAAAATCAATCCTTTATTTAAAGCAGGAGACAAAAGTGATCCTTCAAATTTTCGACCTATTTCCATACTCCCATCCCTCAGTAAAATTTTTGAAAAAATAATATTTAATCAATTGCTTTCACATTTTACAGACAATAAGTTACTTCATAACAAACAGTTTGGTTTCACTAAAGGCAGGAACACAACGGATGCAGGAGTTGCACTTGTGAAACATATATTTGATGCTTGGGAGGAAAAGCAGGATGCTATTGGTATATTTTGTGATCTATCAAAAGCTTTTGATTGTGTTGATCATGGGACTTTGCTACTAAAATTAGGTTATTATGGTGTTTCGAACAGCTCACTTGGCTTACTCGAGTCTTACCTCACTGGTAGAGTACAAAAAGTAAACATTAATGGCACCGACTCTTCTGGCGCCTCATTAGTCATGGGAGTACCCCAGGGCTCTATATTAGGACCCCTTTTATTCTTAATATACGTAAACGATCTTCCTTATTTCACTAAAAATCTTTGTGAGATAGTATTATTTGCTGATGACACATCATTAATTTTTAAAAGTGATAGACAAAAAGTAGCACTTGACGATGTAAATAATACCCTTTCGGAAATATTGCATTGGTTCACAAGTAACAACTTGCTGCTCAATGCGAAGAAAACAAAATGTGTAAAATTTACTATGCCCAATGTTAGACAGGTGGATACTCATATTACTATGAATAATGAATTAGTTCAAATAGTCAATACCACAGTTTTTCTTGGGATAACTCTAGATAGTAAACTACAATGGGGTCTTCATATCACAGCCTTGGCAGGAAGACTTAGCTCAGCTGCCTATGCGGTTAGAAAGATAAGGTCTCTGACTGACGAAAAAACGGCACGATTAGTTTATTTTAGCTACTTTCATAGCGTTATGTCATATGGTCTGCTGCTGTGGGGCTCAGCTGCCGATATTGAGACAATATTCATATTACAGAAACGAGCTATACGAGCAATCTATAGACTCGGACCCCGTGACTCGCTGAAAGAATTATTTAAAGAAATTAATATTTTAACAGTTGCTTCTCAATATGTTTACGACAACATCTTATATGTACGGAAGAACATAGATCTATTCAAAAAAATTCCGATAACCATAATTTTAATACAAGAAATAAAAATAAATTGGCAATGACAAAAATTAGACTTCATAAAGTTGGTAATTCGTTTGTTGGCAAATGTATAAAAATTTATAATAAAATTCCTCAGGATTTGGTTGACATGCCTCTTAATAAGTTTAAAATAGTAGTTAAAAAATGTTTGATGATGAAAGGCTACTATAATGTAGACGAATATCTTAATGATAAAAATGCATGGTCACCCTAATCTTCTGTTGTTGGCCACTCGTATAATACAATAGAAACTAATTGTAACAATGTAAACAAAACAATATTAAAAAAGAAAATGGATAATCTACCTGAGTTTCTTGCTGGTCTCTTCTCAGGAGAACCAAATTACCGAACCAGCGAAAGAATCATTTTCTAATGGTTATTTATGTACTTACTTAATTTAGTATTTTTATAATATTACTTGACAAAATTGTAAAATTTTGACATTCATAACATATACACTACATAAACTGAATAAATGAAATTGATTCTTTGATTCTGATTCTTTGATTCTAAATATACAAAAAAAAAAGGACCACTTGGAAAGTAGTAGCTTTTATTTTAAAAAATGTTTTCAAAATCGGTTCACCCAGTCCAGAGAAATGAGGTAATAAACATACAAAATTAAAAAACACATACAGTCGAATTGAGAACCTCCTTCTTTTTTGGAAGTCGGTTGAAAAAGGGGCTAGTCCGTAACACACAGACAGAAAACCAGACGAACGAAAGCAAAAATGACCCAGTTTCGAAATTTAGACGCTATGCTCGCTTGGTCAACTTTTTTTATATTGATTGCTCAAAAATAACTTTTAATAAAAACGGAATTTAATCAGTATAGTATCAAAAGTAGCTTCATCATCCTCGATGTTTTGCTTGGATTACACTATTAAACTTTGGAGTGTGATCAACGTCTATAAAAACTTATAGGATATGGTGACTTCTCTGAAGGCATACCTCTTACCTTTAGTCGGTCGAATGCTCTGGCAAAATACTCAAAGTGCACGCAAAACGGCAATAGGCACGCCCCCATTACGTGAAACCGACAGTGACCGGCGATATGTGGGCTTGTTTATACCCTTGGGGATAACTATGTAAATACTTGTGTGTGTGTGTGTGTGTGTGTGTGTGTGTGTGTGTGTGTGTGTGTGTGTATGTGTGTGTGTATATGCAGGTAAAAGAGCAATAACAAAATAATATGTTTTTGTAACCTCTCGTCCTATCGTTTATCGCCGGACGCCCCGGGTACGCCCTACAATATACCCCAGAGTACAGACGGATATTAGCGGACTCTAGTACAGTTGGGTTAGAAGTGTATCCAGTAATTTTACATTATATATTCAGTTTATACCAGTTTCGGAACAATCACCAAGGAAAATTAGCAATTTTCGCAATACGCTTCTAATTTGTAATGGTCAGATTGGGTACAGTCGGGTACAGTCACATTCAGATTTACATAAAGTTACAATGCTACTGAATTAGTTCGTGGATTAATTTTGCACATATGTTTGCCTCGAACCATAAACTTGTGAAGTTTAATCTCAATTTGTCCCTAGAGTTATATTGTATCATTTTTCCTCATTATGCGTATGTGGTAAAAGGTCTTGATCTCGTGGTCTAGTTTTCTTTAAGACAATACTCACAAGCTAATCTAGTCTGAAACTAAGTAAGTACCTAGAGCTTGTACTATGATAATTCTATTTTTTTTTAAATTTTAGGTCCTATATAATAAATAATTATTTTTAGACATTCTCATACAACGTCATCTAGCCCAAACTTAGCTTTAAGCTTGTGCTATGGGATCTGGATCAAAGGATCAACTGATAAACATACTTAAGATTCTAAATAGTAGCATAATACTCGTAATACTTATTATATACGTATATAACACCCAAATACTTTTTAAACTTTCGCGTTTTGTACACATTATAAACTTAAGACTAACGGGTCTTTTACGGGATAATTGAGATACTAGTGTTCGCCCGAGTGGTAATTTAGATTTTTTCCCGTTCCCGCCGCGTCATATTTTGAACAATTAACACAATATCTTTATAAATTGTAACCTATGTGTTATTCTGATGTATAAACTATATTATTGTAAAGTTTCATTAAAATCCATTCAGTAGTTTTTACGTGAAAGAGTAACAAACATCCATCCATCCATACATACATACTCACAAACTTTCGCGTTTATAATATTAGTAGGATATACATACCTCTTTATTACCCCACGTTTCGGCCCTGTATAATAAAGATGTATGTATATATTATCTCAATAATCGCGTAAAAGACCCGTTAGTCTTAAGTTTATAATAACACCCAAACTCCGAAAGAAACATTTGTGGACCCGAGATCCCGGAGTCGAAAGGCGATCCACTACCAACCACGCTACTGAAGCAGCAGTCATTGGAGAAACTTATCACCCGGGTAACCGGGAAATTTGTCAGGGAGTTTAGTCGGTTTTTGGACGCAAGAAACTCTTTTTCAGTCCAATAGAGTTTTCTTTATGTTATCAATTAAGTTAATGGTACTTTTCAATGTTATAGCATCTGTTGGCTTTGATCATTCGTACGCATCGATAAAATATTTTTTATTTGATCGATTTCTGTAGTTAATAGTACCTACTTTCTACTGTTTAACAAAAATGAACGTCGGCGATATAAAATACAAAACAGGTTTTCTTTTTCAATGTAGTCCGTCTGTATAGTAGACACCATTCTACAAATATCCTGAACGGGTGCTCTGTGGTTTTGTTTTATCAAAATCGTATGACAGGAAAAAGTTATCGCCATAACTATTTATAAGCGGGTGGATTTATTGGGTGTTGGTCCATCGTGTTGAGAGGATTAGTCACCTAGACTCAGCGTTACCGAGTACTAGTTGTTCAGGGTGCGACGGACGTTGGGAATCGGGTTCACTTTAAATACGTCGCTCGCGGAGCCTCCTCTCTGGCACCCCATGATCAGCGACATCCATTCCATGAGCAGCACCCAGCGACCAAAAGGCTGAAAAGCCGGTGTAGCTTTCTCCGCACTACTCCCGCCAGCTGCACGGATGCTTCCAAATCAAGAGTTTCTCCATGCCCACTTACATCCCGCCGGCAGAGAAATTACCCCCCGGATACAGACTCCCTTGGCCAACCTGGAAGGCGCTAAAAAGGCTGCGTACCCAGGTTGGCAGATCGAAAGATATTATGTCCAAGTGGGGATACATTGACTTTTGTGAGAGCCAGTGCGAATGTGGCTTGTCACCACAAAGAATGAGCCACATGTTGCCGTGTCCGGGTAGCCCAGAGTCCTTAGAGGACCTATATGAGGGCAGGTCAAATGCGATTCACGTCGCAGAGCACTAGGCCAAGGCGATTTAGAAAATAAAATATGTTGTCCGTCAACACGAAAAGAAGAAGAAGCGGGCGGAGCTGCGAGCATGATTTACAATACACACAATTTATAATACAAATATATAATTCACACTTAAACAAAATGTGTGAATTTTTGGAAATTTTCAAATTGTTAAAAATTAGAAGCTTCGTATAAATGTTACTCTTTCGACGAACCGTACACCCACTCTAAACACACAGTTTTAAAATGTGAGCTCAAAATAATATCTAAGAATACAATAATAGATTGGTTTATATTAATAACATACACCAATTGATATTTTGCGTATTGTTTCAGAAGTAACATCATGGAACTTGAAATTAAGGATAAACAAAATAATATTTGGACAGATATTTTTGGCAGAAACCGGTTTTTTTTCACCACACACAATTTTAGCGAATATTTTCTTAAAGGAATGAGCATTCTTGCTAACTTTATTTTATCTCTACGCTATAGGTTTCTGTATCGAAAAAACTCAAACGTTACTCCGTGGTTGTGCAAAAATTCTTTCACATTTACATACATATATCTACATACCGTCACGCCTCTTTCCCATCCTGGTAGGCAGATACTCTAGAATTCCTCTTGCTACGATCCTGGCATACATTTTTCGCTTCTTTCAGTATCATAAATATTTTTTTTTTTTTTTTTTTTTTTATATTTGGTTCGCCAAATTGACGCCGCCCGCCTGGTGGTAAGTCGTGACGACGTCTAGCGATTGTGGGCCACTCTCACAGCACACATTACTATTGAGAGTGGCCCTCAACTTGACGACCTACTGATGTGCCTCTTCACGCTCCGCTTAAAGAACCCAGGATTATATGTGGGAGGAAACACGTGCACAGGCAGGGCGTTCCAGGCCACTATCGTTCGGCAGAGAAACGAACGTTTAAAACGTTCGGTTCTCGCGAACATGCTATCCACTGTGTGGGGGTGGCATCTCTGCCCGGCACGAGTCGTTCGGGATCGGAAGGAAGAGAGTGGGATCAGATTGAAGAGCTCTTCAGAACACTCGCCGTGGTAAATACGGTAGAATGCGGCCAAGGAAGCTATTGTTCGGCGCTGAACTAGCGGCTCAAGGCTTCCCGTTACCTCCGGACAATCTATAATACGGATAGCCCGTCGCTGCATAGCGTCGAGAGCGTCCAGCAGATACTTCGCGGAGCCGTCCCAGAGGTGAGAGCAGTATTCGACGCAGGGTCTAATCTGCGTCTTGTACAACAGACACCTCTGGTCCGGTGTAAAGAATCTCTTTACCTTATTCAGTATTCCTAGTTTCCGCGAAGCTAGCCCTATACATCTTTCGATGTAGTTTTTATTATTGAGCTCTCAACGAACGTCGATGCCAAGGATATCAAGGTTGTCCTTCATTGGTAATAATGCATTCTGAAGAGAGGGTAGGGGAGGGTATTTTCGTGGATGCAGAAAATCTCTACTCTTGACCTGGCGTTTTGTCAAAACATCTCCGATTTGGTCAAAGTACGTTCACCTATCCACACATTCTTATGTATCCGTTTCGTTAATGTCCTAAAATGCGATCCTATTTATGCATCAGCCTACCTTTTTAACCTTATTCAAAAAAACAAGTAGGTTCTCGAATCGACTGTAAAAGTATGTTTTCTTTGTCCTCCTCAACTTTGGATCTCATAACTTTGGACTGTGTGCTTCCTTGTATATAATACATATAAATGTATTAGAGGAACAAGCATAGTTATGTGCGCGTCATTTTTGAAATCGTTATTATGAATCCCAGTGTAAGCATCTCCCTTGTAACTTCTATCATTCCAGATGCTCTAATGTTCTGCAGTTGGATAAATAATTATATCTAATGATAATGAATACCTATCTTTGGTGGCACCTCCAAGTATATTACTAAATCACGATAGTAAACCACTATTAAATAACGTTATAAGACTTGCCTATTAAAATTTCAATATGTAACATAAGTAGGTATTTATTTCAAAAAAATATTAGGTACTACCATTCTTTTGATCAGTAGATTACAAAGGTAAGATCTCATAGTTGCTATAATTTACAAATATTTGTTGCCTGTTCAAAGAGAGAAAATGTCCTATTGTACTTTTTTAAACAATTAAATCAAATATCCTTTATAAACAAAGTCACCACCTAAGTAAGTAAAAAAATGAGGTACCAACCTCCTCGAAATCAAAACACCGACCTTTACGAAAAATCACTTCAAATGGTTAATTGGTATAGGATTTTTTTTTTCATTAAAAACAATATTATTAGGTATGTATTAATTAATAAACCGTACCTTATGCCGCCAACATTCAAAATGATACGATTCTCCCCATCCATTCCTGTTATACGTACACTATGACACACATTTGAAAAAAAATTCACAACACTATCAGAAATTTTAATATTAAACACAAAAACCAATTGAAATTTCCACAGATATTTCACACGCGTGATTAAAGCTTACTCCGCGAACGTGTCCGACCTTGAGTTAGCGAGACGCGTCTGTATCGAGAGGCCGGTAGCTCGGCACTGGGATGAAACGAGATGAAGGGGTGGGAATCACCCCCCCACCTGTGGCCTGCACGCACTGCAGTCGACCTCTTTGCGCCTTTCAAGTTTATGATAGAGCTAGCTAGCTTTTAGAGGTTTTCATTCAACATAACGTTACAGATACAGTTGCGGAGATGGAAGTGATTTTTTTAGCTTATTTGCGGTGATTTTGTTCTAGTGTATTTTTTTATTTATTATTTTACTTTATTATAATACTTGCAGTCACAAATAATAGTAGATTGTTAACCAAAGGAAGAAAGCATCCCATTTTTGACGAGATATTTTCATGGCGCTCGAACGTAGTGAATAGTTCGAGGCAGAAATGGGTGTTTTCACCCGAGTTAAACACTCTACTTTTCATTTCGAATACGAGGAAAGCAAATAAAAGTCAAATAAAACAAATGTAACAATAGAGATCAAGTATTGTACTTCCCGCCTTTTTTTTTAATTTTTGTTTTTCATTCGCACTTTTTCCAGGGCAGGCAAGTCTTTTGGTCATACCGCCTTCTTATTAGTTATATTTTTCCATCCAAAATGGTCTTCAGTTTTTTTTATTACTTCAGTTATTTTTTTACGCACATATTTTAGGATGCACTATCGAGTATTTTTTTATGATTTGACGCGTTATTATTCGGCGGTCGAATTAGTCAGGTTTGGTTGGAGTCTCAATCTTAAAATTCTGATTAAAGCACTCAGTATTTTAATGTATAATTGTCCAAATAATTATTGTTTGTGCTATTTACGTTTTATTTTATTGTAACCCAACTCTTTTTTTGTTTATGATCATTCAAAAACCAGAATGTTGTATTGACTATCGAACTTTGGCTGTATACGTGTTATGCCATCGCCTCAAGATAATTATGCTGATGGTTTTATTTTTACTTTTCCGCCCTAGGGCCGAAATGTATCACTTTCAAGCCGCATATTAGGTAAGCAATGACCCACTTTCAGAGCATAAGAGATGAAAAAGCATTTGCAGACAAACGTATGTTTTTCAGCTTCTAATATAATGTAGATTACTTTATACTCGTAGCTCAAAGAAAAAGCATTGCCATACAACGTGGCAATGCTGCCAGCCTTCTGGGAACATTGCCAGTCGGCGACGAGGCGGAGGAGTTCTTTGACGCGTGTATATAGTTGAGCGAAGCGAAGCGTAGCGTATCTCAGACGACAAGTGTAAATCGTTTGTGTGCCAACTCCTCCGAAACGGCCTTACCGATTTTGACCAAATTTGGCATGCTGGTCGACATCATACCCGGGAGTGCATATCTCTGAAATCATGAAAATAGAGCATAAAAAAAACTAAGTAAATTTGCTCCGCTCAACATTTGCAATTAATAGCATGCATTGTATACCTAGTATAGATTTAATGTGTATAGTATAGTTTTTAGGAAGTGTAAATAGTATTTTCATCTACTATTATATATATAGTGATTTTTGTATAAATTTTCTTAGATTTATTTGCAATAGAATTACAATATACATAATTATTATACTAAAAATATTTACATTACAAAATATCGTTTAAAAATCCTCCGCGTCATTGCCAACTGGGAAAGTTCCCAGAATGCTGGCTGTGTAGCCACGTTGGATGGCGATACTTACTCTTTGGGCCAGAAAATAGCCAGCCTTCTGGTTCTGACAAGCATCGATTAAGCGTTTAGCAGTGTCTCTATAAAGGCGGCGAGCACTCGGACCCCATGACTCCAGTGTCTCAACTCCAAATGGCTCAAATATGTAATCACCTGCTAGGTTAGCATATTTACGCCGTTTCAGGCTTATTATATACTAAAAGACCTGTCTGCACTTCACAAGATATCTAAGTCCTAACTTTGTATCTAGGTTTGAAACTTTGAACTGATATTGGAGTCCCGCCTGCTTATAGTTACATATCTGGGGAGGTGCAGTCGGTATTTTTATTTTAAACTAGTGGTCCCGACGAACTTCGTACCGCCTGAAATTTTGCTTATGAACCTTCCCTGAACCTCCACGAATATTTTAAGACCCAAATTATCCAAATCGGTCCAGCCGTTCACGCGTGATGTCGTGACCAAGAGAAATAGGGATTCATTTTTATATATAGAGATAAAACATTGCCACCTGTGAGACGTCAGGACGAAACACTAGTACGTACCTATTTTATTATCTATAGTGACTGATGATTAGACTGGAACATGAAATCCCATGCCTCATTTAAGAACAAGGGTAAAATGTGACCGCAGAACTGTGTCATACGTAATTACATCCATGACTCCGGTTAAAAGTGTTTACTCCAGAAAGTGTAATGGCGGCTGTAGACATTCGTCGAGACACCCCGAGACAGGCCGAGTGCGAGTGTGCACAGGGCGCACTCGTCTCGTCTCGATCTTGTCTCGCTCTCTCGTTCTCATCTGTATATTCATATCATGCTGTATAGCTGAACAGGTGACTCCTCTTACACACTGCAGAGATTCCTTTGTACTACTGGAAACTGATGAGGAGGAGGTTGAAAGGATAGTGATGTCACTCAAAGCTGGTGCTGCTGCTGGCATAGACGGTATATCTTCCTCTTTTCTGAAACAGCATAAAAACACGATCGTTCCCCCACTCACATATATCTGTAATCGATCCATTTCTACAGGTACTTTCCCCGACCTCTTCAAGAGGGCGCTCGTGTATCCTATTTATAAATCCGGCGACAAAACTCGAGTCGAAAACTATAGGCCTATTTCAATCTTGCCCGCCATGTCGAAGGTCTTTGAGAAAATCATAAATTCCAGACTTGCTCATTACTTGGAAAATAACCAGCTTCTATCTGCGAACCAATTTGGCTTTCGGAAAAATCTATCCACAGCAGATGCTGTCCACTGCTTAACTGACCATATTGTCACTCAAGTCGACAAGAAGCAAAAGTGTGTTGCACTGTTCTTGGATCTCGCGCAGGCCTTCGACACGGTCCCTACTTCGATTTTGCTGTCCAAACTGGAGCGTGTGGGAGTTAGAGGAGTACAATTGGAACTTTTTAGCAGTTACCTGACTGGCAGAGTTCAGTGTGTTAAGGTTGGCTCCACCAGGAGCTCGGAATTGCAGGTAACATATGGTGTTCCGCAGGGCAGTATCCTCGGCCCGACGCTATTCTTAGTCTACATTAACGACCTCTGTAACCTCTCACTCGACCGGGGAAGGGTATTTAGTTACGCAGATGACACGGTTCTGGTGTTTGTTTCGGATGCATGGGACGATGTATTCCGACTGGCTCAGAATGGTTTTGACATCGCTGGAGCCTGGCTGGACTCTAACTTGCTTACGCTCAACGTCACTAAAACCAAGGTACTGATGTTCGGGTTGCGAAATTCTACCCCACTCACGGGAGACTTACAGGTGGTGGCGGGTCGGAACAGGTTTGTCCAGTGCCCGAGTGTATCTGCAAATATAACGCTGTGTCTAGCTGTAGACAAAGTGTCTTTTGTTAACCTTGGCGTTGTGTTGGACAGCGGTCTGAGCTTCCAAGAGCAAATTATCGCCTTGTCTAACAGGACTCGAAAGCTGGTACATATTTTCAGGTCGCTGCGTGCCTCTGCCAGTCCTGAGGTGATGAAGGTAGTGTACCTTGCTTTGTGCCAGTCCATTCTGGGCTACTGCATAGGTTCCTGGGGAGGTGCTGCCAAGACCCACATGTTGATAGTGGAGCGAGCGCAGAGGTGTGTTCTAAAGGTGTGCTGTTATAAGCCTCGTCTCTTCCCAACCACTGAACTGTATGAGTTTTATCAAGTGTTGACGGTGAGACAATTGTTTATGCTTGCGACGGTCCTTAGGCAGCATTCTGAGACGTGCTTCGATGATGAACTCTCCAAACGAAACCACCTTGTGGCTGAATCAAGGTCCATAAAGACCTCCTTCGTTCGACGATTTTACTTTTTCCTAGGACCGTATCTCTACAACAAGTTTCACCAATTGCTGGACATTCACTCTCTTAATTACCACAACTGTAGGGTGAGGGTTAGAGCCTGGCTCCGGGAACTGTTGGTTGTACCCTCCTAATTTTAGTTCAATTTATCAATGTTTACTTTCTTTAATTTTTAAATTTATTTTCTCTTTTACACATCCCTACACATTTACACACACTAACGCAAACTTTCACACTTGCTACAGAAATCCGTGTAAATATCATTGTTTTGTGTAATGTACGATTTTTGTTGCTACATGGGCTGATTGTGGTCAGTTTTTTTACATCTGTCAGTGGGGCGCTGGTGACCTGTAATTCAGGTCTCGTTACCTACCACAGGCACCAGCTATCCACACTCTAAACTACTGAATATTGTCCATACCATCTTCAACTGTCAAATGTTTTAGTTTTAGTTTGTGGATTGCAAATAAACAATTATTATTATTCTCTTTATTAACACTTAACACATATTTATTACATTTTTAAATAGATTTATAAAAAAATACATTTAAAAATATAAAAAACAGTAACCCACCGGCATCGGGTACAGGGACCAAGCTACCGGGGGTTAGGGCTCCAAAGACAGGAACTTCCGCACAATACGGGCCGTATTCAACAGAACCGCCTTCTGCATCAAGCCCTTGATCCAGCTGCCTAACGCGAGCCTCTGTAGGTGGAGGTCGAGGCTCTTGGCTATTAGACCATGCGCAGATACGACTATCGGAACAATAATCGCCGAATCCACATCCCACATGTCGACAATCTCGTGAGCTAGGTCTAAATATTTAATTTGTTTATCTTTTTCTGCTTTCACGAGATTCTCGTCATGTGGCACAGTGATATCGACAATTACTGCAAGGCGCTTTAATCGATCCATTATCACTATATCAGGTCTGTTAGCTATAACAGTCCTATCAGTGATAATAGATCGATCCCAATACAATGTGACATGACCGTTCTCAAGAACTGGGTCGGGCACATACTTGTAATAAGGTACCTCCACGTCGACAAGATTATACTTTAGAGCAAGTTGCTGGTGGATTATCCTGGCTACTTGGTTGTGTCTGTGCAAATACTCACCGTTCGCAAGACGGGAACAACCAGAGATAATATGTCTTAAAGATTCTCCGGGACGATGACATGCCCGACAGATGTCTAGCGTCCCATCTTTGACAATAAATCTCCGATAGTTATTCGTCATCACGACTTCGTCAGTGATTGCACAGATAAAACCCTCAGTTTCTCCGAAGAGATCACCAAATCGTAACCAGGATACCGATGCTATTGAATCAACATCGGGCCCATTTAGAGCCCGATAAAATCGACCATGCAGTTCCTTGCTCTTCCATATTTCCTTCCGATCAGATACACTTAATATTACAGGTTTGCGCCAGTTCTCTTTCGCAAGGGACAGCGGGGTCAGTCCGTTGTCTATTGCCACAACATCTCGATGCACATCCACGTCCACCTGTAGGAAATACTCTCTAAGGTTGCATATCTCACGGTTATGGAGAGTCTTGGCATTTAAAAATCCTCGACTCTCACATTTCCGTGGTATATACAACCTCATTACTGACGAACGTGGGTGGTGTATTCGATATGAAGTCAATAGACAACGCACCTTCCTATCCAGAGCTTCTAACTCCGTCTGAGTCCATCTAAGTATGCCAAAAGAGTAAACTAAGACTGGCATGGCCCAGCCGTTGACAGCACGCACCTTATTACCGCCTGATAAAAGACTTTTCAGTATTTTTTTCAGGCGGCCAAAGAAACGATCCTGCAACTTCTGTTTCATGTCAGTCTCAGCAATACACAGAGCTTGAGACATACCTAGATATTTGTAGGTTTCGGATGCGGAGAGCGACCCAAATCGTGTGAAATCTGAAAGATTGACTCCTTCAGATTCCACAATCCCGCCCCTTTTTACATGCATGACCGCACACTTATCTACCCCAAACTCCATACTGATGGCCTTACTAAAAGTTTCAGTAACTTTTAGCAAAGCCATCAAATCGGGGCCATTAGGGGCAAATAACTTTAGGTCATCCATGTAAAAAAGGTGGGACAAAATTTGACCCCCTCTGCGCATCCGATAGCCTAACCCTGAACCCTCTAGTAACGTACTGAGAGGATTCAGTGCTAGACAAAACCACAACGGACTCAGACTATCACCCTGGAAAATACCTCTCTCAATCCCTATTGGTACACCACCTCCTAGAACCTGACGACACCCTGGATAAACAAGAACCGTACTCCATTGTCTCATACATGACCCCAAAAAGGTGCATAGAGTTGCATCAACTTTATACAGCTCTAGCACCCTCCGAAGCCATGTATGAGGCACAGAATCGTACGCTTTCTTATAGTCAATCCAGCATGTCGCAAGGTTCTTTCGGTTGCGGCGTACCTGCTGGCAAACAGCCATGTCAATAATAAGGAGCTCTTTCGTACCACGTGCCCCACTTTTACATCCATTCTGAGAGATTGACAAGATGTTATTGTTTTGTACATGTGAATATATTTTTACTCTCAGGATGGATGTAAAAAGTTTGTATATGGTAGGTAGACAAGTTATAGGTCTATAATTTTTGGGGTCTGTGGTACTACCAGACTTGTATAGGAGGTGGGTTACTCCGGTAGTCATAAAAGCTGGAAGCGACGCTGACTCAAGGGATGACTGGAAGCAAGATGCCAAGCAAGCGTGTGAGCTACGGAACCATTTTAACCAAAAGTTGTGCAGTCCGTCCGGTCCAGCAGATTTCCAATTTGGCAACGAACGAACTGCACAACCAATATCTTCTTCAGATATGGTTATAGGTTCCATAGCTGGAATTGGTTCACACGCCCGCTCAACATCCCTAATCCACGCATCCTGTGTATGACTGACGGGCGTCGACCAGATGCTTTTCCAGAAGTTAACTGTAGAAACAGCATCAGGTAGACTCCCATCAGTCACATCCGAGTTAGGTCGCTCCCACCCTCTATATACCCACCTCTCATTTTTTTGGAACAAGCGATTCTGAGTGTATCTGTCCACTCTTTTTTTGTACCGCCTTATGCGGTTCGCCCACGCATAAACTTTCTGCTTCAGGTAATCGATGCGCTCTGTGACCCGAACAGAGTATTCACAGGGCCTAATATTAGTTCCCACGAATGCACGGGTCACAAAGCGCATGACTCTCGGGCGTGTATTGCCCATCCTGAAGCAGTGTAGCTTGCCAATGAGCACCCTAGCCTCGTTGATGCGCCGTTCAATTCTGCACTGCCAAGCTGGTACAGCAGGCTTTGGTCGAATAGCTGTTTCTTGTTTAAAAAATTTAACACCAGCTATTCGACATACTGCAACAGCTGCACAGTACAGAATGGAATGGGCATCAGTAATGTTTCTGCAGTTGTTAAAAAACGATGTTAACATCGAGTCTAGGGCACACACTAGCGCCACGTTTTTTTTATGTGTGGGCAAACGCGGAAGCCGCGGTCTACACTCAATAGGGACAGATTGAAACTCACCAATCGCTCGCTCCAAAGCGCTCCTTAATTCCTCATTGTATTGAGTACTTACAGGTATAGCAGCATCACTCACTTCTTCACCAACATGTGAGATGATGTTTTCTTGCGTTCTTTCATTACGGTTACTTTGTAATGGCACAGGTAATGGTTGCAATGAAGAAGGCGTGATACCACTACACACTTCTAAGCGTAGCCTCTCAAGTGTAGCGTCATCCAACAGGTGACAGCGTTGTATGGCGCGCACCTGATCCGATAGGCGTTGTGCCGATACGTTGACATCTGGTTCAAGTACCTGAAACAGAGGTAGCATGCGAACACGGTACGCAGTGAGGTTAGTTCCCCCCTCTGTAGCCACAAAATATGCCCGCATCACGTTTTCATTCATACCGAAGTTCCATCGAATGCGGTGCACATTACCACCGGTAGCGGGGTCCGTAATCGAAGCCGGAGGGCCTCGGGGTCCCAAGCCAGTCGGTGGCCGGCCTCTCCCCTGCCGACGTACAGGTAGAGGCGACGTCGGCGGAGAGAAAAACTCGTCGCTGCTTGAGCTCGACGCCTCACCAGTAGTCACAGTTGTCGACGACTGTAAGGCGATAATGTAATTGTGCTTTTTTGGCGCCAGCTCTGGTCAACATTATATTTTTTCTTGATTTTCATCTTATTTTCATATTATCATTTTCAGTTTGTTACACTGACATAATGTGTCAAAGTGTACTATAATTTATAAAATATTTGTTTGTGTTTTTTCCGGATTTTCTTCATGCTGATTTTTTTGTTATAGATATATATTTGTACTTTTATTATGTTTTGAATGATATTTTTGTATTATTGTAGATTAAAGGTAAAATATTTTAGTAAATGCTCCTCAAGAAAAAAAATGTGACTGTTTTGTAGCAGTGTTGCCAGGTTATTATTATTATTTCGTTTATTCAATAACATTCTTATTTTATACATTTTTAAATAGATTTATAAAAAACACAAATACATTTAAAAATATAAAAAATAGTGTCCCACCAGTAGCGGAGTAGGACCCAAACTACCAGCGGTGGAGGCTACAGACTGAGAAACCTCCTAACAATACGGCACGTGTCGAGGATAACAGCCTTCTGAATCTGACTCTTGATCCAACAATCTAACGAGAGTCTCTTGAGGTGTTGATCGAAACTCTTAGCTATTAGTCCGTTTGCCGAAACGACCACCGGGACAATGATCGTCGAGTCTACGTCCCACATGGCGGTTATCTCGAAGGACAGACCAAGGTACTTACTAAGTTTGTCCTTCTCTGCCTTAACAAGATTCTCGTCATGCGGGACGGCGACATCGACGAGCACTGCCCGACGCTGGGTCCGATCAACCAACACGATATCGGGCCTATTGGCAACAATAGTCCTGTCCGTGATGATTGATCGGTCCCAGTAGAGCAATGCACGACCATTCTCAAGAACTGGCACTGGTGTGTACTTATAGTACGGTACTTCAGACTCAATAAGGTCATATTGAAGAGCAAGTTGCTGGTGGATGATCCTGGCTACTTGATTGTGCCTATGCAAGTACTCGGTGTTAGCAAGATACGAACAACCGGAAATAATATGGCGAAGTGATTCACCAGGACGGTGGCATGCTCGACAAATGTCGACCGTACCGTCCTTCATGATGTATTTCCGATAGTTGTTCGTCTTGATAACCTCATCTGCAATTGCACAGGCAAAACCTTCAGTTTCCCCAAAGAGGTCCCCAAAACGCAGCCAGTTCACCGATGCGAGCAGGTCTACATCGAGTCCTGTTAAGACTCGGTAGAACCGCCCGTGTAGCTCCTTGCTCTTCCATACGTCCTTACGGTCTTCAGTACTTAACACCTTTGGTTTATGCCAGTTCTCGTTAGCCAAGGAAAGAGGTGTAAGGCCCTTGTCAACTTTCACAACATCGCAATGAATGTCACATCCATTCTGTAGGAAGTAATCCCTGAGACTGCACACTTCACGGTTGTGGAGGTTCTTGGCATTCAAAAAGCCTCGACCCCCCCACTTCCGTGGAATGTACAGTCTCATGACAGACGATCGTGGGTGTAACATTCGATGCAATGTCAGTTGTTGACGGACTCGCCTATCCAGGGCGTCTAGTTCCGTTTGAGTCCACCTAAGTATGCCAAAGGAGTACAACAATAAAGGTATCACCCAACCGTTGAAAGCCCGCATTTTGTTACCACCGGACAAAGAACTGTTAAGAATTTTTGTCAGGCGGCCAATAAAACGTTCTTTCACCGATTTCTTAATATCCTCTACCGCTATACCCAATGACTCTGACATACCTAGGTATGTATGTTTCGGTCTCGGTGAGAGATCTGAGAGTTATTATCTCAGAAAGTTGTAGATTCGGTGAATTTACAACCTTCCCCCGCTGTACATGCATAACCGCACACTTATCAACACCGAACTCCATCTTAATGGCATTACTAAAAACTTCCGTAGTTTTTAATAATGTCACTAAATCTTGGTGCTTCGGTGTGAATAGTTTGAGGTCATCCATATACATCAGGTGAGAAATAACCTCACCCCCTCTACGAAACCGATAGCCTAGCCCTGAATCCTTCAGCAATGTGCTAAGTGGATTCAGTGCTAAACAAAACCACAATGGACTCAAACTGTCGCCCTGGAATATACCACGCTCAATCCTTATCAAGTCATGCGAATCAGAGGCGTACCCACCACTACCTGGTTGACGAAGGACTGTGGTCCACTGCCCCATACACGAGACTAAGAAGGATTTAAGAGTCGGATTAATTTTATACAACTCTAAAATCCTCCTCAGCCATGAATGAGGCACCGAATCATAGGCCTTCTTGTAGTCAATCCAGGCAGTAGAGAGGGCGCCCCTACTCCGCTTGACCTGTTGGCTAATGGCCATGTCAATAAGGAGTAGCTCCTTAGTACCACGTGACCCAGCCCTACATCCATTCTGAGCGTTATCTAAAATATTGTTAGACATTATGTGTGAATTTAATTTACTTCTCAGAATGGATGTAAGGAGCTTGTAGATGGTAGGTAAGCAAGTGATAGGTCTATAGTTTTTCGGTTCCGTGGTACTACCTGATTTATGGAGCAGGAAGGTGATGCCAGTGGTCATAAAAGCGGGTAAGGAACCAGACTCGAGGGCTTCTTGATACTGTGTTGCCAAGCGTTCATGCGAGCTCTGAACCCACTTTATCCAAAAGTTGTGCAATCCATCCGGCCCAGGACTTTTCCAGTTCGGGGCCTTACGAATTGCACAACTAACATCTTCGGAGTCTATGGTAATAGACTCCATGGGTTCGATGATACTGCATTCACGCTCGACGACACGGATCCAGTCGCCCTCCGAATGTTCGACGGGCACCGACCATATGTCACGCCAAAATTGATTCATGGTGTGAGCATCTGGCAGTTGTCCGTCGCTCAAACGTTGTCCAGTTCCCTCCCACTCTCGGTACACCTTCCTTTGGTCACTTTGGAAGATGCGATTCTGCCAGTATCTATTTACACGCTCTCTATAACGACGGATACGGCTTGCCCATGCATACACTTTCT
This sequence comes from Nudaria mundana, assembly GCA_963556515.1. Classification (NCBI taxonomy): domain Eukaryota; kingdom Metazoa; phylum Arthropoda; class Insecta; order Lepidoptera; family Erebidae; genus Nudaria; species Nudaria mundana. The sequence goes on along the minus strand of OY748305.1, from coordinate 18,074,820 downwards.
GTTTCAGAAAGTCAATACGTTCCGTGACATTGGTTAAGTATTGCTGGGGACGAATACCGGTCCCAGCGAATGCCTGACTCACGAAACGCATGACCCGGGGACGACTATTTCCCCGGCTAAAACAGATAAGCTTCGCAATGAGAGTCCTAAATGTGCCGATACGTAGCTCGATTCTTGCCTGCCATACGGGCACACCACTCGATCGTGGTGCACGCTTAAATTCAGGGAACTTAACGCGTGCAACACGACAAGCGGTAATAGCTCCACAGTAAAGAATCGAGTGGGTATCGAGCAAATCATTGCTAGTCCGTAAGTACGGAGCTAGCAACGCATTCAGGGCTCCCATCAACGCCAGATTTCGTCTATGCATGGGTAAGCGTGGTAGCCGTGGTCTAGAATTAAGTGCAAACCTATATTGAGAGATCACATCCTCTAAAGTACTCCTTAATTGCTCGCTTACCTGGACAGATATATCATTCGTATCATCTCCCACGTCGAGCACGGTATCAACTAAAGTGGCACTAGTTGCAACCGTGTGTGTAGCAGGTGACGGTGCTCTCGTTGACGCTGGAGCTGGTCGAGTAGATAACACTTCCAGGCGTAGTCGATCAAGCACAGGTTGATCCAACAACTTGCATCGTTGGATAGCCCGCACTTGATCCGATAGTCGCTGGACGGCAACGGTCATTGTTGGTTCAAGAGCCTGAAACAAAGGAAGCATCCTTGAACGGTACGCAGTCAGGTTGGTTTCCCCTTCTGTAGCCTCATATTATTATTATTATTATTTCGTTTATTCAATAACATTCTTATTTTATACATTTTTAAATAGATTTATAAAAAACACAAATACATTTAAAAATATAAAAAATAGTGTCCCACCAGTAGCGGAGTAGGACCCAAACTACCGGCGGTGGAGGCTACAGACTAAGAAACCTCCTAACAATACGGCACGTGTCGAGGATAACAACCTTCTGAATCTGACTCTTGATCCAACAATCTAACGAGAGTCTCTTGAGATGTTGATCGAGACTCTTCGCTATTAATCCGTTTGCCGAAACGACCACCGCGACAATGATCGTCGAGTCTACGTCCCACATGGCGGTTATCTCGAAGGACAGATCGAGGTACTTACTAAGTTTGTCCTTCTCTGCCTTCACGAGATTCTCGTCATGCGGGACGGCGATATCGACGAGCACTGCCCGATGCTGGGTCCGATCAACCAACACGATATCGGGCCTAATGGCAACAATAGTCCTGTCCGTGATGATTGATCGGTCCCAGTAGAGCAATGCACGACCATTCTCAAGAACTGGCACTGGTGTGTACTTATAGTACAGTACTTCAAACTCAATAAGGCCATATTGAAGAGCAAGTTGCTGGTGGATGATCCTGGCTACTTGATTGTGCCTATGCAAGTACTCGGTGTTAGCAAGATACGAACAACCGGAAATAATATGGCGAAGTGATTCACCAGGACGGTGGCATGCTCGACAAATGTCGACCGTACCGTCCTTCATGATGTATTTCCGATAGTTGTTCGTCTTGATAACCTCATCTGCAATTGCACAGGCAAAACCTTCAGTTTCCCCAAAGAGGTCCCCAAAACGTAGCCAGTTCACCGAAGCGAGCAGGTCTACGTCGGATCCTGTTAAGACCCGGTAGAACCGCCCGTGTAGCTCCTTACTCTTCCATACGTCCTTACGGTCTTCAGTACCTAGCACCTTTGGTTTACGCCAGTTCTCGTTAGCCAAGGAAAGAGGTGTTAGGCCCTTGTCAACCATCACGACATCGCAATGAATATCACACCCGTTCTGTAGAAAGTAATCTCTCAGACTGCACACTTCACGGTTGTGGAGGTTCTTGGCATTCAAAAAGCCTCGACCCCCCCACTTCCGCGGAATGTACAGTCTCATGACAGAAGATCGTGGGTGTAACATTCGATGCAATGTCAGTTGTTGACGGACTCGCCTATCCAGGGCGTCTAGTTCCGTTTGAGTCCACCTAAGTATGCCAAAGGAGTATAACAATAAGAGTATCACCCAACCGTTGAAAGCCCGCATTTTGTTACCACCGGACAAAGAACTGTTAAGAACTTTTGTCAGGCGGCCAAAAAAACGTTCTTTCACCGATTTCTTAATATCCTCTACCGCTATACCCAATGACTCTGACATACCTAGGTATTTGTATGTTTCGGTCTCGGAGAGAGATCTGAGAGTTATTATCTCAGAAAGTTGTAAATTCGGTGAATTTACAACCTTCCCCCGTTGTACATGCATAACCGCACACTTATCAACACCGAACTCCATCTTAATGGCATTACTAAAAACTTCCGTAGTTTTTAATAATGTCACTAAATCTTGGTGCTTCAATGTGAACAGTTTGAGGTCATCCATGTACATCAGGTGAGATATAACCTCACCCCCTCTACGAAACCGATAGCCTAGCCCTGAATCCTTCAGCAATGTGCTAAGTGGATTCAGTGCTAAACAAAACCACAATGGACTCAAACTGTCGCCCTGGAATATACCACGCTCGATCCTTATCAAGCCTTGCGGGTCAGAGGCGTGCCCACCACTACCTGGTTGACGAAGGACTGTGGTCCACTGCCCCATACACGAGACTAAGAAGGATTTAAGAGTCGGATTAATTTTATACAACTCTAAAATCCTCCTCAGCCATGAATGAGGCACCGAATCATAGGCCTTCTTGTAGTCAATCCAGGCAGTAGAGAGGGCGCCCCTACTCCGCTTGACTTGTTGGTTAATGGCCATATCAATGAGGAGTAGCTCCTTAGTACCACGAGACCCAGCCCTACATCCATTCTGAGCGTTATCTAAGATATTATTAGATACTATGTGCGAGTTTATTTTACTTCTCAGAATAGATGTAAGGAGCTTGTAGATGGTAGGTAAGCAAGTGATGGGTCTATAGTTTTTAGGTTCCGTGGTACTACCTGATTTGTGGAGCAGGAAGGTGATGCCAGTGGTCATGAAAGCGGGTAAGGAACCAGACTCAAGGGCTTCTTGATACTGTGTTGCCAAGCGTTCATGCGAGCTCTGAACCCACTTTATCCAAAAGTTGTGCAATCCATCCGGCCCAGGACTTTTCCAGTTCGGGGCCGTACGCATTGCACAACTAACGTCTTCGGAGTCTATGGTAATAGATTCCATGGGTTCGATGATACTGCATTCACGCTCGACGACACGGATCCAGTCGCCCTCCGAATGTTCGACGGGCACCGACCATAAGTCACGCCAAAATTGATTCATGGCGTGAGCATCTGGCAGTTGTCCGTCGTTCAAACGTTGTCCAGTTCCCTCCCACTCTCGGTACACCTTCCTTTGGTCACTTTGGAAGATGCGATTCTGCCAGTATCTATTTACACGCTCTCTATAACGACGGATACGGCTTACCCATGCATACACTTTCTGTTTCAGAAAGTCAATACGTTCCGTGACATTCGCTAAGTATTGCTGGGGACGAATACCGGTCTCAGCAAATGCCTGAGTCACGAAACGCATGACCCGGGGACGACTATTTCCCCGGCTGAAAGAGATAAGCTTTGCAATAAGAGTCCTAAATGTGCCGATACGTCGCTCGATTCTTGCCTGCCATACGGGAACACCATCCGGTCGTGGTGCACGGTAAGCTTCGGGGAATTTAACGCGTGCAACACGACAAGCGGCAATGGCTCCACAGTAAAGAATCGAGTGAGTATCAAGCAAATCACTGCTAGTCCGTAAGTACGGCTCTAGCAATGCATTCAGGGCTCCCATCAACGCCAGATTTCGTTTATGCATTGGCAAGCGTGGTAGCCGCGGTCTAGAATTAGGTATAAACCTATACTGCGAGATCACATCTTCCAAAGTACTCCTCAATTGCTCGCTTACCTGGATAGATGTATCACTCGTATCATTTCCCGCGTCGGGTGCGGGCGTCGCTAACGTCACACTTGTAGCAACCGTCTGTGTCACAGGTGACGGTGCTCTCGTTGACACTGGAGCTGTACGAGTAGATAATACTTCCAGGCGTAGTCGATCAAGCACAGATTGATCCAACAACTTACATCGTTGGATAGCCCGCACTTGATCCGATAGCCGTTGGACGGCAACGGTCATTGTTGGTTCAAGAGCCTGAAACAAAGGAAGCATCCTTGAACGGTACGCAGTCAGGTTGGTTTCCCCATCTGTGGCCTCATAATATGCCCGCATGACGTTTTCATTGATGGATGAAGTCCATCGCATGCGGTGCACAATACCACCGGTAGTGGGGACCCTACTCGAAGCTGGTAGGCTTCGGGGCCCCAAACTGCTCGGCGGCCGGCCTCTCCCTCGCCGGCGTACAGGTGTTGGCGACGTCGGCGGAGAGAAATACTCGTCACTTGAAGAGCTCGACGCCTCAGCGAGCACCTGTGTCGGCGATGTGCGGTCCGGTGCCTGCGAGGCGGAGTTTAGTGACGAGTCCGGGGGTGTTAGTTGCGCATTTCTGCTTCTGGCTCTTGTTTGCATCTCAATCACTTCATTTTGAATTTAGCCATAATATTGTTGATATTTTCGTAGGTATTCATATGACATGTGTCAAATCTTCTATGTTAATTTTGTAGACTTTGTTTATTGTTATAAAATAGTATAAAATCCTTTATTTATTGACTTTTTGCTTATATTAATTTTGTATCTGAAGTAATTGTATAAATTTAGGCAATAATATGTAAATAAAAATATTAAAATATTTTAAGAATGAAAATGATGTATGAGATGTTCAGAGTTGCCATTATTATCTCGGACGCTCTCGGTGGCGTGTCGGTTTTTTGCGCCCGAGTCAAAGGGTCTCGTTGGCTCTCGCGAGGTAAATGAGAGCGAACATGTACACACTCGTTTTACGAATTTTCTTTGTATGGTAAATTAAAAGATTATAATAAAAGACAAACAGCAGCAGCAATTTCTACGTCCATTGTCGCGGGAGTCCTACGAGACTTTGTGCTTACGAGTGTGTACAGACATGCTCTCGACGAGAGCCTTATCGGCCGAGGCTGTCGGCGAGAAGCTCTCGACGAGTGTGTACAGCCGCCATAACGTCCTTTTCTCGCATAATACTATCTGAAATATTACATTAGACCGTATGTAGGTTAATTACTCTGCATATACCTGTTTTTCCCGCCATTTTGGCACACTCTGTGATGACAGCAAATGGCGCTAACTTTTCAAACTAACCCTTTTTATGTTCGCTATCTGTGGTATGTTGCATAGTTATTACATAAGTTAAATTACATGGGTGCCAAGAAGTCTTATCATCAAAGCCGGGACCTAGCCTAGAGAGTAAGCCTAGGTAACCTAGGTTATAAGTAGATAAATCTTCCGCTGCGAAGAGCCTTAGAATCCCTTTATGGTTTCTTACAATAAAACTACAGTGGCTGTGGATTTTCGCTCGTCGTCGGCGTAATGAATACACATATCTATGCAAAGTTTCATCTTTCTAACACTAACCATTTAGGAGAAAAACCGAGGACAGACGGACAGATGGTCGGACGGACATAACGAAACTATAAGGGTTCCGAGACTTCGTCGTCCCGCTGAAAAAATCGTGTTGGTATTCTATGTAATACATTTTGAAGGAAAACTATAACGGACCAGATTACTGTGTTAGTTCAGAAGTTACAGAGGCTAGTATGCGTGACTACGGAACCCAATTGCATGCGTGGCCCGACATGAACTTGATCAGTTTTTATGAAGTTACAAAAGAAAATCAGCAACAATTGGTACATTTTAACATTGAGATTTCCATATTAATGCGTCTAATTCATCGTGACGTCCAAACCTTTCATTACACCCAATAATAAGACACCATTTTGTGAGGGTTAAGCTTCCTTTGTACTCTTGTACCCTCAGGCCGACGGTGGGAGGGTTAATACGTGTTGATTTTGTGTACCTCGTCATATAATTTTAACTGATTTCGTAGAATTTTCAGGAATTAATCAAACAATTTTCGGGTGAACGCTTATCCATCTGACATTTTCTCTTTTATTAGAATCTCGTAAATTGCTTTACAATTATGTGATTTAATCTCGGTTTTATTATAATATATTCAATTAAAATAATATTAGACTGGCATTATACTTGAATAGGTGCTTTTTACGCAAACCCTTTGGTCTAGTACAATTTACAGGGCAGAGGAGAATAGAATAAAGTAAACATTTTTTCCACCAATCACAAATTCAAGCTTACAGAAGCTAGATATATAATTAGTAGTACAAATAGAAGCCTTATCATCAAGTTTGCAGGTAACCTTTGAATGGATAAGTAGAGGGCTAGGTCAAGTATTTCCAGATCTACTCGGATCACTAACACCAACACTATCATCACTGATTCTTAAGGCTCTAGCTAGACATATATTTTTGTATTTCAAAGCAATGAGTTTGCTTAAACTATTCTTAAAATATTAAGAAAGAAATTATAAATAGATCACAAAAACTGATGTCATCGGCGGGAACGCTAACCTTAATAGCGCGATGTAGAAATTATGAATATGATATGAAGCAAAAATTCGATGTTGTCGGTAGTGGTCATCGTAGCTCAGTCTAGCTAGACAAACGGACAGCATATCAATTGCTCTCCGGCTCCGGGTAATAAAGAGGTATGTATATATCTCAATAATCGCGTAAAAGACCCGTTAGTCTTAAGTTTATAATGCAAATTTGCAGTTTGAATGCATTTAACGCTAATCGCACACTGACTACAATCGAGTTGCACGGTAGGTTTGCAGATTTATTGCAGTCTCCAACTGCAAATTTGCAGTTGGAGTCGTGATGCGGTCCATCTCTATAGCCTACATTCATTATTATTCATATACACAGTTTCCCCTCCACAGTCTAGTAATAACTTTAATTTAACTGTCTATAAGTCACTGTAACCACTAATCATTATAATTGCTGCTTTATATAATAATATATTAAAAAAATAACTCAAAACGCTTTAGTTATATTACACATTTTATGTAAATTATTTTTAACGGTTTGTTGGTAATAGGGGATATTTGAATAGTATATTTAAAAACCCTACAATAGAGGTTCTGAATAGTAAGAGAACCAAGTAATACAGGCAAATAAAACGCTTTTGTATTTGTTTGTTTGTCTAATTCTCCAGACCCATGTTGATCCCACGTAACAAGGGCCTCTATCAACATGTCTAGGGTCCAAGTCACCCCCACCACCAGTTGAGGCTTGGCAAATATATCCAAACTAGCTGGAACCCGAACATACATTTTAACATTTTAGTGTTAATACACAGTATGGATGGAAAGTGTAATAAGAGGAACGTTGCAGTGTGTCAGAAGATATAGTAAGTAACCAAGATGGAAAAGGGATTCTGGGTTCAAACACATAGCGAGGATGGATAAAAGGCAATGGACCAATCAGATATAGTTTATGAAATGATTGTGAAGGTACGGGACAACAAGGGAGAACATAGTGCGACCAAATCACAGATCTCTGCGTTGTGGATTTAGGTCCGAAGAGCTAAAATCCACTATGCAGAGATACTAGCGCATATTAACTTTATGTACCGGACGGGTATGTGGACAGACGTCGAAGGCTGCAGCTGCTGCGGCTGCTAACAGCTCGCAGTAACCTACTGCAGGAGGCGCCACTGACGCGTGCTCTCCGAACGCTTAACAATGTCGCAGCATAGTTTTGCTTACTTGCACCTTGAGTGAATTCACAGTTCATACTTTCTTCGTTTTCTGTATCTATAGATTAATAATATAATAATAATTGATTATAAGAACTGTTTCACTGGAATAGCCAGGCCTATTGCATTGGGGGTTACCCTGTACATAATGATGTAGATGTTAGATAAATAAATAAAAGAATATATTTTGAAAAAGGCTAAGTTAAAAGTAGCCAGTGAGCCGTATGAAAACGCTAAAACAAGTTAAGGAAGCGAAAGAAGTAGGCACCATTGCTAGGATCGTAGCAAGTGTAAAACCTTGGTCTTTGCTTACCCAAGTTGGACAGAGTCGTGGTTATATGTATTATGTGAGAACAATTAGGTACTTACACAATGCCAACGGGCGGTAAATTTGACCCCCGTCAAGACTAAACTTGTCAAAATATTAATATAACTGTTGTTTCCTAACTCATTTAAAGCTACAGTTTAAAACAACTACATCTTTGGCAGATGTAGTATTCTGATTCACGCACAATATCAAATCTTAATACACGAAGAAGAGAACTAACAGAGCCACATTCCGCCAATCATATTATAATCCACACAATAGAGGAGTATTGCCGTCTTCGGGCACTGTGGGTATTTTTACCAGAGGCTCATCAATTTCACCAATATAGTAGTTCGGGTAGGTCCGAATAGTAGTAAAAAACAAACTCTACTTGTTAATAATTACGATTTTGGGACTTAAACGCGTAAATTACCTTTAACCCTATGGCCTGACGTGGTCATAGGAAATTTACGCGTTTAAGTTTCAATTTTTTTTTTAAATTTCGCGTATTCAGAACGCGAAAGTCTAAAAATATGCGTTGTGAAAATGTCCTTACTTATTTTATTTGATAAACAAGCACAGCAAGATGTTTTAATGAAAACATTTGATTATCCCCGAGGGTATGAAAAGTAATGAAACTATTAGTACAATAAAATAAAATAAAATATAAAATAAAATAACGTTTATTATCTTTGAAATTTTTAGAAAATTATTTAGATTCGTCAAAAGTTGGTGTGACTCTACCGAGGGTTCCAAAATGCAACAAGACTGAGAAGAGCCCTCAAGAAACTCAGTTCGGCTTTTTTCCAAAATATTTCATCTTAAATCTAATACAGAGTTATTTAGAAAGGAGCAATTCGTGTTACAACCAGGCAGCCTTGTCATCTAAGAAATCATTAATACTAATAAGCTTTATGGCACAATTTACGTTTTATTAGTTTTTTAAATTTATTAACAGATAAATTTGCTATTTCGGTTGTCAATGTATTATACATTCGAATAAAGTTCCCCGCAAAAGAATTACTCACTTTATGAAGCCTAAATTTAGGAACAGCCAGTTTATCCTTATTTCTTAAGTTTAGATTATGACTATCACTATTTTTCACAAATTTGCTTTTGTTCTTGTGGGTATACAATAAAATTTCATAAATATACTGTGAATACACTGTAAGGATGTTAATATGCTTAAACTTATCTCTTAATGACTCCCGAGACCCCATTCCATAGATAGTCCGGACAGCCCTCTTCTGCAACACAAAGATGCATTCAATATCGGCAGCGTTACCCCACAGTAGTATGCCATATGTCATGATACTGTGGAAGTAGCTGAAGTAGACAAGACGCGCCGTTTTAATGTCTGTAAGTTGTCGGATCTTTTTGACAGCATAGGCTGCTGAACTAGGCCTGGCCGAAATTTTCCCGATATGAGGCCCCCATTGCAATTTGGAGTCTAACGTTATGCCCAGAAAGACAGTGTCATCGACCAATTCTATTATATCATCCCTAACCTTAACACTGGTTTTAATAAGTCTTACATTAGGTAAGGTGAATCTTACACATTTAGTTTTATTTTCATTTAATAATAAATTATTAGCACAAAACCAGTGGACTATCCTAGAGAGGGCAATGTTTACATCGTCAAGTTCGCGCTGTCCACGTTTAACTTTAAATATTAAAGAAGTGTCATCAGCAAACAAAACTACCTCGTGGTCGCCTCTTATGAGGTGAGGGAGATCATTAATATATACTAGAAAAAGAAAAGGTCCCAAAATTGAACCCTGCGGTACCCCCATTGCTACAGGAGAACCAGGTGACTGTTTACCATTGATCACTACTTTCTGGACCCTATCACTTAAGTAAGAATTGACGAAATTCAAGGCCGTCCCCCGGATTCCGTAATGATCAAGTTTCTTAATTAAAGTCTGGTGTTGAACGCAATCGAAGGCCTTAGATAAGTCACAGAATACACCATAAGCATCATATGACTCATCCCAGGCCCTGTATATACACTCTAATAATTTAATTCATCAGTGGTGGACCGACCACGAGTGAAACCGAATTGTTTTGTATGTAAAAGTTTATTAACGTTAAAGTGATTTTGCATTTGATTAAGCATAATTTTTTCAAAAATTTTACTAAATGTAGGTAGTACAGAAATGGGACGGAAATTGGACGGATCTGAAGTACTACCCGATTTAAACAGGGGAATTAATTTACTAGATTTCATTAAATCAGGGAACACACCACTATCAACACAATTATTAAATATTATTACTAGTTCAGGAGCAACCATTTCAATGAAAGAATTTACTAAATACACAGAGATGCCCCAGAGGTCAGCTGTTTTCTTGATATTTAAAGATTTAAAAGTTTTTAAGATGGTGTTTATGTTAACTTTACTGAATTTAAATATAACGTTACAACAAGGAACGTTTGCTTTTAACAAAGATTCTGCAATGGGGGTTGAAGAGCCTAGGGTTTTTGTCAAATCTACAGGAATTCGGGAGAAAAATTTTTCAAAATCGTTAGCAACCTCGAAGTCTGATGTTGTTCTTTTATCATTTATATTAAGTTTAAAATTATTATCATTTAATTTTTGTTGACCTCTTTCCGCGTTTATAATTTTCCAAGTAGATTTAACTTTGTCTGCACTATTGAGAATTTTATCACTTATATATTTTGATTTAGCTGCTAAACAATCTGCTTTAAACTTTTTTGAATAAGTTTTAACATAATCTAGAAATTCAACTGATCTATTAAGCTGTCTTTTTGAGTATAGTTCATAAAGTTTTTGTCTACTTTTGTGTATACCCTCAGTGGCCCATTCACTGAAAGTAGGACTATCACTAATCATGACCTCCTTAGACTTGAATATGGAGTTGAACTCGTTGTAAAAAGAATCAAAAAATAATTTATACATTACATTAGGATCTAAGGCAGTGTCTAAGAATGGAATTTTATTGCAAAGTCCAACCCTCATACGTTCCAAGCGGTCACCAGTTATTGGTCTACATAATATTTTATGTTTTATAACTTTTTTTTTAGTGATTTTAAAATATGCTATTTGCCCACAATGGTCTGAATCTAGCTTTTTTATAATACTTTTACTTTCTGGCAACATATCGCTGTATATATTATCCAGGCAAGTGGCTATTGTAGCACAATATCTAGTAGGCTCCAAAATAAGTTTGTAAGATTGTGTGATTTAAATAAATTTAAAATATTACTTACTTATTACTTGTACTGTGAACAGAACTAGGAAATAGAATGTTCTGACTTAATCATTTATAATGCACTCATCATACCTCCTGTTGATCGTAGCGTGATGTTATAATAGTCAATGTTACTCGCTAACAATGTAGTTTTATATAGGTGAAAGAACCGAAAGAAAAAACCGGTTTCAAATCGGTGTAACAGTTTCGGAGTCTATTCAATGCAAACAAATACACAACAACAGTATAGGATGTATTAAAAGGCTCTATGAACATCTGCCTCTTCTGATAGACGGACGAGGTTCTTGCAAATAATTATTTCATCTCTCATGCTCTGAAAGTAGGTCATTGCTTACCGAATATGCGGGTTGAAAGTGATAAATTTCGGCCCTAGGGCGGAAAAGTAAAAAAAAATCATCAGCATATCTTGAGGCGATGGCATAACACGTATACAGCCAAAGTTCGATAGTCAATACAACATTCTGGTTTTTGAATGATCATAAACAAAAGAAAAGTTGGATTACAATAAAATAAAACGTAAATAGCACAAACAATAATTATTTGGACAATTATACCTTGAAATACTGAGTATTTTAATCAGAATTTTAAGATTGAGACTCCGACCAAACCTGACTAATTCGACCGCCGTAACGCGTCAAATCATACAAAAATACTCTATAGTGCATCCTAAAATATGTGCGTAAGAAAATAACTGAAGTAATTTAAAAAAACTGAAGACCATTTTGGATGGAAAAATATAACTAATAACAAGGCGGTATGACCAAAAGACTTGCCTGCCCTGGAAAAAGTGCGAATGAAAATTAAAAAAAAGGCGGGATGTACAATACTTGATACGTGATCAATCTCTATTGTCATACGTCATTTTCTGTGAACGGGATGCGTCACTTGTCAGTGTCAGTGCCAATGACGACTCCGTCATCGACTCATCACTGACACTGACATGTCATGTGTGGATTCATCTTTATGGGTTACACGTACACCTGTCGGTTGTCAACATTTTTGATAACAAATTGTATTTTAATCAGGCACTCAAACCCGCCGGGCGCCACTGGAAATACGTTCTGCTTGTAACCAGAGACGCCCGGCAACGGACGTTGGAGCGCCCGCGGCCCTGGGCCGCGGATCTAAAAAAGAAAAAAAATTAAAGAAAAAAAAAATCAAACCTGACTGCTAACCGCACCGTACCACCTACGCCAACAGTAAAAATTTATTATGTAAAACGTACATAATAATATTTGACATTCATCTGGTAACACTCTATATTATTCAAAAGAGCTTTACGCCACATTAAATGACAACACAGAATGAATTGTTCATTCTGTGTGGGCACGTACAGCAAACAAGCGAAATGTGCATGTCCTTAAAGGTTTATATTAACTGTATTGTTTTCATTGTATAATAAAGTTTTTGTTGAATAAAATATATTTTTATTGCTTTGTTTAAAACCTATGTCAAAGCAATGGTAAGTAAAATGTTTTCAAAAAATAAAAAAGAAAGACTTCTCGGGACAAGCGTTGCGGAACTGGTCTTCCCTTGAACAATAGTAACACCTTTAAAGTTTTACGCTTATGTGAGAAAGGGTTCAAGCTGAGTGTTTGGGAAAGGCTAGAAATAGTTAGAAGAGATGCGGACACCTTACTCAATGAACAAATAGATTTTCACACGTCTCCCTTACTTAATCTGGTTGTGAACAGACAGACACATTAGTTGGTTGTTGGTTTGTAGGTATGTGTAGTTTGGCATTTCTACACAATTTATTAAAAATTAAGAAGTTAAAGTCTTGTATTGGTGAATACCTATTTTTGGAACTTAGTTAGCATGATCTGAGGTTTCTACCCACGTTAGTTATTGTGAAAAATCCTACATCGCGATAATGAAATTTGCACACGTTTACTTATAAGCAAATATGTTCTAACCACAAATTTTGCTGTTCTCTCTGACACAGTCTTGATAATGCCTCGTTTAGAGGCGAAACAATTGTCGACGTTTTGTTGTCTTTTTTAATTCTGCGGAAAACAATGCTATTACAAATGTTTTAAAAAAAAGTTTTAAACATTTTTTTAAAACATTTTACTTCATTGCTTTGTCATGGATTTTCGCCAAGTAACGCCTGTTTCCATCCAATATTTAAAACCTATGTGTTATCATTTCATTAGTATGTTGAAAAATTTACCTATTTTGTTATTTATTGTACATAACCAAAATCACGTCTGTAATCCGAGAACCCCTACAGGAAAACAGGCGTGTAATGCATCAACCGAACCAAAAATTTAAACAGCCAGAACCAATGTCAGTCCAACCTCTGTTTTTAGGTTTCCACAGTTCACATTTTACGAAGCGATTTATCTTTAGATCTATCTGACCGGGCACAAATCCGCATCGTGTGTGTATTGTGGCCTGGAGGTAAGATTGCAACAGTCTGCCGGAGAGGCTAAAACATGAATCAACTAATGCGACTGTATCGTGGATGTGCTACAAACCGTTCAGGCCAAACTACTACACTTTTATCTGATCCGATTGAACTCTAGCTATAATGTTGTCACGTCTTCCCGCCTGCACGTCCGTCTCCGGCTTTCCTTTCAAACGGTTACGACTAGAAAAATAAAACTTATGGGTGCGCATTGTCTTACATAACTTTTCAACTCCTATCATCAGGTCCGAAAATGTTTCTCATACCATTTAAAATTATAATGATCGTTATTCATAAAAAAAATTACAATTAAATATTAAAAAACATAATCATTTAAATTCTGTGTAATAAATTAAGTGTATAATTTGTGATATTATATCACAAATTATACACTTAGTTTGTACTAATATTTGTTTTAATAAATTTGTTTATACTAATGATCGAAACTCATAATCATTCGAATAAATAACTACGTAGGTCACACTATAAGTTGTGCGTAACTTAAAAAAAACAACATGTTAAATCCAAAATATTATGTTTATTGCTTTTCAAAATACTCTGCTTTACATTTTAAAATTTTTTTCATGTGGTCGAACCATTTTTTAAAACAGGAGGACCACAGATCTGAAGGCATGTTTTCTATGTGCTGATTGAACGCTATCACTGCCTCTTCGGAGTTGGTAAAAGTGACACCTCTCATCAAATCTTTGATTTTGGGGAAAATACAGAAATCACAGGAATCACGGAAATTTGTTGGCCGTGTGTGAAGAAGCGTTATCATTATGTAAGAGAACCCGGCTTTTGGGTCGTCTTTCGCGATATTTTTCTAACACCCTGGGTAAACAAATGGTAGAATACCACTCTGCATTAACACTCTTTTGATCTTCAAGTGGAATTGTACAGATGAGACCTGTAGCTGAGAAAAAAAACGCGATAATTTTTTACCAACGTTTCTCGCCTGCCTCACTTTTGTTGGCTTGTTCTCATTTTCAAACACCCATTCACAGATTGTTGTTTTTTTCGGGTTCAAAACAATAAATCCACGTTTCGTCGCCTGTGACAATGTCATAAATAGCATTAGAATGTCCGTGGTCGTACTTCAGTAGCATCTGTGAGCACAATTCCACGCGAAGCCGCTTCTGCTCCGCTGTCAGTTCATGAGGGATCCAACGACAACAAAGTTTCCGAACTTTCAATTCTTCGTGTAAAATTTTCTGGATTTGACTCATACCAATCCCCAATAGTCCTCGAATTGTCTCATAGGTAATCCGCGAGTTTTCTTCAATTAACCGCTTAACAGTAGCCACATTATTTTCGTTGACGGCAGTTGAAGGCCGCCCTTCACGAAATTCGTCATCTAAAGAAACTCGACCTCTCTCAAATTCAGCAAACTATCGCCTCACGGTGCTCAAACAAGGTGCTTCACTCCCAAAAGCATTTTGAAAACGAGCGGAGAACGAGAACTCTTAAAATCATAAAAAATCATCGCTCTAAAATCTTTTCGACTAATTCCATTTTAGTTGCATACGTAGAACTTTGATGTGTAATAAAAAACAATTGACAAATGATTTCCCGCCAATTGTTTTTTTTTTTATTACTAAGATGGTTGCAACGTTTAAAAAAATATAACATTCGAAATTCAAATAGTTCCTATTAGCTAGAAGTGCAAAACTTTTAGTGTGCCCCATGTATAATGTTCATAAATGTGTTTTATTCTAATATTTGTTTTTATAAATTTCTTAATCATAAGTTTTTTCATCCATATTATAATGTCTATATTCCAGTGAAAATCAAATTGCTACCAGAAACGAGATGCTACCAGACAAGTAGGTTAGGTTAGGTTAGAACTGTGACCACAACAACGCGCGAGCCGAGTGAGCGAAGCGAGCGTGCCGCGGTAGCGGCCGGCGAAGCGCCAGATAAATTGCTACCAGAAACGAGATGCTACCATACAAGTAGGTCAGGTTAGGTTAGAACTGTGACCACAACAACGCGCGAGCCGAGCGTGCCGCGGCAGCGGGCGACGAAGCGCCAGATAAATTGCTACCAGAAACGAGATGCTACCAGACAAGTCGACTGCCTCGGTGGCTCAGTGGTATGAGTATGCGACTGCCGCCCCTGAGGTCCCAGGTTCGATTCCGGGTCGATTGAAATTATTTGTGTGATCCACAAATGTTTGTTTCGGAGTTTGGGTATTTTCTATGTTTAATATGTATGTATTTAGAAATATATAGGTATGTTTATCAGTCGTCTAGATCCCATAACACAAGCTTATATTAGCTTAATTTGGGCTAGATGACGTTGTGTGAGAATGTCCAAAAATATTTATTATTTATTTATTATTTATAAGTAGGTTAGGTTAGGTTAGAACTGTGACCACAACAACGCGCGAGCCGAGCGAGCGAAGCGAGCGTGCCGCGGCAGCGGCCGGCGAAGCGCCAGCTATTCTGAACAACGACGTTATGAGTTGAAGTATGTTCGTAGTAACATTATTAATTTTTTTTTTCTCGTGTTCATGTCATAACATAGTAAGAATATGTTACTTCATAACTATAATTACAATCTAGCCTTAAGACTAATTAGTAATTTGTAACTAACTTAAATTGCTAATTAATTAAAATGTAAGAATTTGTCCATTGGCACTTTTCTTATTGTCTCTATATGAATGAATAATGACACTATGTTCTTGTTGTCTTAAAGTATAGCACTCACTGCACTATTACACTACTCTAACTCGTAAGGTTTAGTCCTTCTCAGTCTTCTCACTATGTCCGTGGTATCGAGGAGTTGTATGGCCTCGACATTCACATGGTGAATAAGTCTATTTTGATGAGCTTCTGCGTACTTTTGTATTATCTTCACGACGATGTCCACACCTAGATCACGGTGGATGTCCTCATTTCTCACATACCAAGGAGCACCAACGATACCCCGGAGTACTTTATTCTGAAACCTTTGTATAATCTGCATATTGGTCTGTTTGGTACAACCCCACAGCAGCTGTATACCGTATGTCCACACTGGCATTAGTACTTGTTTATAAAGAAGTACTTTGTTCTGCACTGACTTAGACTTTTTGCCAAGGAGCCAGTACAGTTTTTTATAGCGAAGTTCTAGTTCTTGACGTTTCTTTTTCACATGGGCCTTCCAGCGGAGCTTTGCATCTAACGTCATGCCGAGATATTATGCTGTATTTTCGTGTGGTACTATTAGACCATTTATATATACAGCTTCAGTATCTGATCGCTGATTTGTAAAATCTATGTGGGCCGATTTAGACTCATTTAGTTTTATTCGCCACTTTTTCGTCCAATCGACAATGGTGTTAACAGCCAACTGTACTCTGTGGACTGCTTCTTTACGAGTGTCTTCTACAGCCATAACAGCCGTGTCATCGGCGAAAGTGGCGATGGTGTTATTTTTTAATTCAGGGATGTCACTTGTATAAAGGAGATACAAAATAGGTCCAAGGACACTGCCTTGTGGTACATCGGCTTGAATACACTTCAGTTCCGAATATGCATCTTCATGCCTTACTCTAAATGTCCTTTCTGTTAAATATGATTCTAAAATATCTACAAAATGCTTAGGAAGCATTTGTCTTAATTTGTAAATGAGGCCTTTGTGCCATACCTTATAAAAAGCTTGAGCAACATCCAGAAAGACTGCGGTACAGACTTTCTTTTCTTCTAGAGCTTTTTCTATCACATTGGTTTTTCTATGAACTTGGTCGGTCGTTGAGTGTTTTTCTCTAAAGCCAAACTGGTAGTTAGAAATCAGATCTCTGTCTTCTATGATGGGTTTTAGCCGTCTTAACATTATTTTTTCAAATAATTTTGACATAATTGGCAGAAGTGAAATAGGTCTATATGATGTTACCTTAATAGGCGGCTTTCCTGGTTTGGGAATCATGATCACTTCTGCAACTTTCCATAGACTTGGGACGTGTTTAATCCGTATGGTAGCGTTGATAAGAGTTGTTAATTTAACTAATGCTCTTCGTGGGGGATGTTTTAGGATGTCACCAGTTATAAGATCGTATCCAGCTGTTTTCCTATTAGACAATGTATTTATACTGTTATAAACTTCTTTTGGTGAAGCAAGTTTTATGTGATGGTCATGGCATGAGTCGTCACTGCCTTTGTCTTCAAGCTCTTCGTCTCCTTCTGTTTGAAAGATTTTCTCTAAATGTTCTGCAAACCTAGAGGCTTTTTGCTCATTATTCACAGTCCACTTTCCATCTTCTTTTTTAATGGGCGAAGCATGTAAAATGGGTTTGTTTGACTTTTTATTGGCTTTCCATAATGAATACTCTGCTGTGCTGTTATTTGTTAACAAACTGAGGTAGTTATTTGTGTTATCATCATGGAAGTTCAAAATAGCTCTGCTCAGACGTTTCGTGAGATTGTTTAAAATTGTTTTATCTGGCGGATATCGCGAACATTGCCACTTATGTCTCTGTGCTCGCTTTTTTGCAATGAGATCTGTTATTTAAACTGGATAACTGTAACTAGCTGTCCTTAACTTTAGTTTGGTTGTATTTCTCCAGGCACTTAGTTGGATATCGTTAATAAATTTTGTTAATTCGTCATTTAACTGCTGTTTATTTTTGAGTGGCACTTTAAGGTCAGTGATGTTGTTTAAATCTATTTGGAAGCTTTCCCAATCAGTGTTTATGTTAGTTAGCCTTGGAGCACTTTCTTTTTTAAGAATAGTCTCACTAAGGGTTAGTAGAATAGGTGAATGGTCCGAGTTCATATCATAACCCTCTACTATGTCAATATATGAACAAGATAAATTTTTATAGATAAAAAAATCGATCAGATCTGGTATTTTAGAAACGTCTGTGGGCCAGTAGGTTGGCTTTCCCGTTTTATATTACTGTACACTTGGCTTCTTTAACTGCCCAAAGTAGTTCCCTTCCTTTGGTAGAAGTTAGCCTAGAACCCCAGTGAGTATTCTTTGCGTTAAAATCACCTCCTAATATAAATTTATTTCTGAATGTTTTAAGAATTCTTCGATACTGGTCAACTTTTAAGGCATGCCTTGGTGGACAGTATATAGAAGCTATAGTTATATTATAGTGTTTAGTTTTGATATCAACACCTTCTATTTGAGCATAGTCTTCTTCCCATTTAAATTCCAAGTTATGTTGGATGTTTTCTTTAACAACAACACTACTGCCACCTCTAGCATTATTGGAGGGGTGAATAGCATGGTATGTGGGATACCCGTCTTTCTGAATGTGAGATTCTTTTGTAAAATGCGACACTGATATAAGGCACACATCAATTTGTTCGGTTATTAGAACAGCCTGCAACTCGTTTCGATGCTGCAGGAGTCCGTTTGCATTCCACGCCATAATTTTTAATGTATTCTTCATTATGGGTTTGAAATTGACAACTGTCTGGTGTTATTGGACTCTAAGTTTTTCAACCTCTTTTCAAACGTGGTCAAAATGCTCAAAATCTGGGAAATATTATCATCTGTTTTTGAATTTTCTTTCTCTGAAGACTGTTGCGACACAGCTCTGGGTTGGCCTTGTTTGGTTATATTAGCGAATGACACGTTACTAGTAACTAGCCGAGCGATGCGTGGCTTAGTGTTTTTTGAAGTACCAGACAACTGGGGTATTGTAGGAGTAACCTTTTTTCTCTGGTTTTTACTTTTTAGGAGTTGCAGTTCTTTTGCAACCAAACACCCTCTGTAATTAGCAGGGTGAGGTTGACCACAGTGAACGCACTTAGGCTTTGCTTCCGCTGGCTTTGTGCAGTCCTTGGTGAAGTGCTTACCAGTGCATTTCACACATCTTGGTTCCTTGGCGCTATACTTTTGCGTGTGGCCGTAGGGTTGGCATCTCTTGCATTGTGGGATTAACTTTGATGTATTCAACGGCTGAACATCAACCTGAAAACCTAGTATGGACTTGATACGGTTTATCTTGTCTATATTTTCCTCTTTGTCAAAGGAGAGCATAAACATGTTAAGGGGTTCTTTGTTCCTCCAACTTAATTTGTTAACAGCCTCTAGTATTTTATAACCCTGACCCTTAAGGTCTTCGACTATTCTATTTGGTAGACAGGTCGAGTGTAGGTTTTTAACCATCACCCTAATAGGTCTATCTTGTTTATTTTCGTATGAGTACCAAACACAGTTGTTTTGCAACAGTATTTTGGTAATGGCTCTATACGATTCCTCGTCCTTGGCGTTTACTTTGACATTGGTTACGTTCATCATTTTGAGAGTGAACGATTCTTTGTTTGTTACTGTCAATAGGAAGTCGTATAACGTTTTCGACAATTATTGGTGGGGGTGTTAGTGGTTTATTGGCAATGGGAATTGTACTGACCGGGGTATCCTTCGAGGTTTTGCTTTGAGAGAGTGGGGAGAGTGAAATATTTAACTTTCTTTTTTTCTTGCTTTTTTGACGTACCCACTCTGTCTCTCTAGCTTCATCAGTCTCATATTGAATTGATTTCTGAGGACCCTTTACGGCAGTGTCCACCTTCTCAGAGGTAGTACTCTTTTGTTCCTTAATCAGTTTTAGTTCGTTTTGCAAAGTCTCAATCTGATTGCTAAGATTGTTGACTAAGTTTTGCAGTTCTAGACGCTCATTCGGTTCTTCCTTGAATCGAGCCTATAACGTATGTTCTAGTTCCGTTTTCAAATAAATTTTATTTGGGGAATCCATGATTGATGCTAGTTATAATTAATCAATTATAACTTACCAAAATAAGGCATAAGCAGACGAGTGGTATTCAGGTCATTGCGTTAAACGTGACGACAAGCCGCGACGGAAATCACAACCGCGTCAGCGTTTTTACTCGCTCACGAAATAGTGTCACTACGTATGCGACGCGACCGTCTAATCGAAGAGTCGATAGATCACTCTGCATTATTAATTAAAGCAATATGATAATAGAATGTTATGAAGAAAAAAGATCTGTATGAATTATGGATTTCAACTGGTTCTTGGTAGTAACAGTATTAATAAAAATATTATAATCACTAACTGTTATGAGTTCCGATGATAGTAATAAAAATGTATGAATAAAAAAAGTATGAAAAATAAAATTATGAAGAGTGATGATTATGAACACAAATTGGTAGTAAGAAAAAGAATAGGATTAAAAATTTTATGTGAGCCAATATGGACCCAAAACTTGTACATATAAAAGTATTTTTGTTTCTCCCACCTACTATAATATAATAATAATATAAATAATTGGTAATAATAATAATAACCTGGCAACCCTTAATATCATCGAACGTCATTTTTCATCTTAAAATTATTTTAATATTTTTATTTAATTTTACAGTCTAAATTTATACTATAATTATATATTGCATAGCAAGATTTGCAATAAATTTATAAATTACATATACAAACTATATATTATCAAGATAAAGAAAAATTACCAAATTGCAGATGTTTGGCATATGTCACTTTAAGAAAATATTAATCAAATACAATCAATATCAAGAAATGGATGGATGATGATAAAGCATAAATATGCTCACAAGAGCTAGAGCCAGAGATAGACAAACTGCACAATTACCAACCCCGGACTCGTCGTATGCGACGAGTCCGGCAAGTGGGAGGCGGAACTATGGCTCCGCCTCCCATTTGCCGGAAACTTTGGCTACTGGTGAGGCGTCGAGCTCTAGCAGCGACGAGTATTTCTCTCCACCGACGTCGCCTCCACCTGTACGTCGGCAGGGGAGAGGCCGGCCACCGACCTGCTTGGGACCCCGACGCCCTCCGGCTTCGATTAGGGACCCCGCTGCCGGTGGTAATGTGCACCGCATGCGATGGACTTCTTCCATGAACGAGAACGTCATGCGGGCATATTATGCGGCTACAGAGGGAGGAATTAATCTCACTGCGTATCGTGTACGAATGCTGTCTCTGTTTCAGGAGCTCGAACCAACTGTTAACGTATCAACGCAACGTCTGTCGGATCAAGTGCGGGTTATACAACGTGGACATATGTTGGATGATGCCGTGCTTGAGAAGCTTCGCTCAGATTTACAGGGTAATCCTGGTATCACAATACCTACATCATCAGGTACACATGTTCCTACTGTTTCCACACAACGTCCCACTGATGATGATTTATTGGATACCGGGGTTACAGATGTAAGTACTCATTGCAATGTACAATTAGGGAGCGCTTTGGAATGTGCACTGAGGGAATATCGAAACGTAACACCTACCGAAAGACCTCGTCTACCGCGTTTGCCTACGCATAAGAAAAATATAGCCCTAGTGTGTGCTCTGGATTCACTACTGTCAGACTATTTTAACAGTAGTGAAAATCTCGGTGATACACATTCGATTCTGTACTGTGGGGCTGTTGCGGCATGTCGAGTAGCAAATATTAAGCTTTTATCAAATGATAAAGCTACTCGACCGAAATTTGTTACACCAGCCTGGCAGTATAGGATTGAACGTCGTATTGCCGAGACCAGGGCACTCATTGGGAAACTTATTTGCTTCAGGTCGAGCAATACACGCCCTAGAGTGATGCGCTTTGTGAACCGGGCATTCTTGGGGACTAATATTAGATCCCAAGAATTTGCTTTTCGGGTCACAGAGCGCATTGACTACCTGAAGCAAAAAGTCTATGCGTGGGCAAATCGTATAAAAAGATATAAAAAAAGAGTGGACCGGTATTCCCAAAACTGCATGTTCCAAAAAGATGAGAGATGGGTCTACAGAGATTGGGAGCGATCTGATTCAAGTGTGATTGACGAGCGCCGGCCAGATGATGATGCCACCATTGCATTCTGGAGTGGCATCTGGTCGGCTCCTGTCAGCCACACAGAGGATGGTTGGATGCGGGATGTTAATCGTCTGTGTGAACCGATACAAACTATGAAACCATTAAAATTCATAGATAGTGATGTCACCAACGCAGTCCGTCTGTTACCGAACTGGAAATCAGCAGGACCAGACGGACTGCACAATTTTTGGATAAAATGGTTCCGTAGTTCACACGGACGGTTGGCAGCTCAATTCCAATCATGTTTGGAATCAGGATCGCTTCCCGATTTTCTAACTACTGGTATGACCCATCTCTTATACAAATCTGGTAGTGCCATAGAGCCTAAAAATTATAGACCAATTACATGCCTACCAACGGTCTATAAGCTTCTCACATCTATTTTGAGACAAAAAATAACGCGCCACATAACTGACAACAACATCATGTCAATCTCTCAAAATGGATGTAGAAGTGGGGCCCGTGGCACTAACGAGCTCCTAATTATGGATATGGTTATTAGCCAACAGGTACGCCGTAATCGCAAGGATCTGGCGACATGCTGGATAAATTACAAGAAGGCCTATGACTCTGTGCCTCATTCATGGCTTAGGAGGGTGCTGGAGTTGTATAAGATTGATGCAACTCTATGTACCTTCTTAGGGACATGCATGGGGCAATGGAAGACCGTCTTCTGCTATTCAGGATGCCGACAGACTTGTGGTAATGGTGGACCGATAAAGATCGAGCGTGGTATATTTCAGGGCGATAGTCTGAGTCCTTTATGGTTTTGTCTGGCCCTGAATCCTCTCAGCGCTTTGCTGGAGAATTCAGGTCTAGGGTACCGGTTGCGGAAAGATGGCCAGGTTTTGTCTCACCTTCTTTACATGGATGATTTAAAATTACTTGCCCCAAACAGTCACCAACTGATGGAATTACGAAAGGTAACGGAAACCTTTAGTAATTCTATCAGAATGGAATTTGGCGTAGACAAATGTTGCATGCATGTGAAGAAGGGTGGGATAGTGGATTCCGAAAGAATACAACTTTCGGATCCACTCAACTTCGGTCCCTTTCGGCAACCGATACTTATAAATATCTGGGTATGTCACAAGCGTTAGGCATATCAGAGACTGACATGAAACAATTATTGAGGGAACGCTTCTTTGGCCGCCTGAAAAAAGTTCTTAAGAGTCTTTTATCGGGCGGTAACAAGGTGCGAGCCTACAATAGTTGGGTCATGCCAGTTTTAGTGTACTCGTTTGGCATACTCAGATGGACTCAGACGGAACTTGACGCCTTGGATAGAAAAGTCCGTACGCTACTCACTACATACCGAATGCATCATCCGCGTTCATCTGTAATGAGATTGTACATACCACGGAAGTGTGGGGGCCGAGGCTTTCTTAATGCTAAGACCCTTCACAACCGTGAGGTGTGCAATCTTAGGGAATACTTCTTGCGGGTGGACGAGGATTTGCATCGTGATGTTGCTGCAGTAGACAACGGATTTACCCCGCTCGGTTTGGCTAAAGAGAACTGGCGCAATCCTATAATACTAAGTACCAATGAGCGCATGGATGTATGGAAGGGTAAAGAGTTACATGGACGTTTCTATCAGGTCCATGTAGGGCCTGATAGAAACGTCTTGATTTCAAATCATCAGTATCCTGGCTACGATTCGGTAATCTATTTGGAGAAACCGAAGGGTTTGTCTTTGCAATTATGGACGAAGTTGTCATGACTAAAAATTACCGGAGGTATATTCTGAAGGATGGTACGGTTGACATATGTCGGGCGTGCCACCGTCCTGGAGAGTCCCTTAGGCATATTATCTCTGGTTGTTCTAGTTTGGCTAACGGCGAGTATTTGCATAGGCATAACCAAGTAGCTAGGATTGTCCATCAACAACTTGCTCTGAAATACAAACTCGTGGATTCAGAAGTACCGTATTACAAGTATGTGCCCGACCTAGTTCTCGAAAATGATCATATCACATTGTACTGGGACCGATCTATTATCACTGACAGGACTATTGTTGCAAATAGGCCTGACATAGTGATGGTAGATCGGTTAGAGCGCCGTGCAATAATAGTTGATATTACTATTCCGCATGACGGCAATCTCGTGAAAGCCGAAAAAGACAAACAAGTAAAGTACTTGGATTAGGCCCACGAGATTGTCGACATGTGGCCTGTAAGCTCAGCTGTTATTGTACTGATAGTCGTTTCCGTGCATGGACTGATCGCCAAGAGCCTCGACCAACACCTACAGAGGCTCTCGTTAGACGGTTGGATTAAGGGCCTGATGCAGAAGTCAGTGTTGCTCGATACGGCACGCATCGTGAGGAAATTCCTCTCTCTGGAGCCCTAACCACCGGTAGCTTGGTCCTTGTACCCGATGCCGGTGGGTCACTATTTTTTATATTTTTAAATATATTTGTATTTTTTATAGATTTATTTAAAAATGTATTAAATATGTAATTAAGTTAAATAAAGGAAATATAAATGATAATATATACTTTTTTTTTTTTTTTTTTTTCATTCCGCGTTCCGCGGCCGCAGCCGCACTAACGTCCGTTGCCGGGCGTCTCTGGTTACAAGCAGAACGTATTTCCAGTGGCGCCCGGCGGATATAATATATACTATACTAAAATAACACGTAAAGTAGGGATGGTACATACATATTAGTTGGAGTCAGGCGTTACCTGGCGAAAGTCCATGATAAAACAATGGTAAATATAATGTTTAATTTTTGTCTGTCTCAAAGAGAACAGCTGTTCTCTTTGAGACAGTCTTGAGAATGCCTCGGGAAGAGATGAAACATATGTCGACGTTTGTTATGTCTTCTTTTGAGCGAAATTATGCTATTATTTAAAAAATTAAACATCATAAATTTACCATTGTTTTTTTTATTGGATGCCTGAAAAAATAAATTAACTCTCTATTTGGGAGATACACAACTTTAAAGCGCATTGTTTTGTTAAAACAGGGCGTCGGTTTTCTAAAATCTAAATGGCTCGCTCAAAATTTTGATGATGAATGTTTAGCTTGGTGGACAACCATGTGTGATGAACTTTGTAAGAAAACTAAAAAGGTTTAAGAAGCTATTATTGGTGTATTTACCAAAGTAGCATTGTTATACTCTTATCTATTGTTAGACAAAACTAAAATATAGGTTATGAAGATACGTTTCTTGCGAAGATTTTGTTACGAAATTACTTTTCAATGTTGCAGCTGAAGTTTATCAAATGACTGTTGATAAAAGATAAGCAGATTCAAATATAAAAAGTATTTTAGTTTATATGTTAGTAAATTTAGTGTACATAACTGCCAATAGTATCTATACTAATACTAGCTGACCCCGCGAACTTCGTACCGCCTAACAGTCAATGAATGTCGTGTTACTTTTTAGCTGAACTAATTTAGGCTTTGATGAACTTAAAACAATGATACAAAATAATATATTTATATAGATAGAAACAAAAAAGTATTTTATTATGATGAATGATGATGAAAACATACATACAGAATGAGAATAAAAATAAAAAAAAATAAAAAATAATAATTAAGTACTTCAAACTCATGTCAGAAAAAAAATATTGAAAACTATGTTGTGCAGATTGGAAAGAAAAAAATAAAACTCGGATTAATTCATTAATAGGATTTTCATTCAAGCACTTTGTGGTAAACGACATTCTTTGTTTTTTGGTCAGGCGCAAGAACAAATAAAGCGGATGGTTTGCCGACACGTGAGCATGCCACGTACAATTGACCATGAGAAAAACATGCATTTTCTAGATTTAGGCCACAAATAGTCAAGGATTAGCCCTGTGATTTGTTGATCGTCATGGGCGAAGGCAAGACGAATCGGGAATTGAATTCGTTTACACTCAAAGGGCATATCCGTTGGGATCATCGGAATCCTTGGAATAAGAACTTCCTCATCTTTAAATTTTCCTTTAAGTATCGACGCGTGAATCACATTGCTCATCAGTTTTCTTATCACCAAACGCGTTCCATTACACAGTTTTGGTTGGTTTAAATTTCTAAGCATGATGACTACCGAGCCAAATTTAAGTTTTAAATTGTGCGGTGGTAAACCAGGCACATCCAAGGAGTTTAAAAATTCAGTTGGATAATTAGTGGCTTCTTCTTCATTTTTTTTTTTTTTTTTTTTTATATTTGGTTCGCCAAATTGACGCCACCCGCCTGGTGGTAAGTCGTGACGACGTCTAGCGATTGTGGGCCACTCTCACAGCACACATTACTATTGAGAGTGGCCCTCAACTTGACGACCTACTGATGTGCCTCTTCACGCTCCGCTTAAAGAACCCAGGATTATATGTGGGAGGAAACACGTGCACAGGCAGGGCGTTCCAGGCCACTATCGTTCGGCAGAGAAACGAACGTTTAAAACGTTCGGTTCTCGCGAACATGCTATCCACTGTGTGGGGGTAGCATCTCTGCCCGGCACGAGTCGTTCGGGATCGGAAGGAAGAGGGTGGGATCAGATTGAAGAGCTCTTCAGAACACTCGCCGTGGTAAATACGGTAGAATGCGGCCAAGGAAGCTATTGTTCGGCGCTGAACTAGCGGCTCAAGGCTTCCCGTTACCTCCGGACAATCTATAAGACGGATAGCCCGTCGCTGCATAGCGTCGAGAGCGTCCAGCAGATACTTCGCGGAGCCGTCCCAGAGGTGAGAGCAGTATTCGACGCAGGGTCTAATCTGCGTCTTGTACAGCAGACACCTCTGGTCCGGTGTAAAGAATCTCTTTACCTTATTCAGTATTCCTAGTTTCCGCGAAGCTAGCCCTATACATCTTTCGATGTAGTTTTTATTATTGAGCTCTCGACGAACGTCTATGCCAAGGATATCAAGGTTGTCCTTCATTGGTAATAATGCATTCTGAAGAGAGGGTAGGCGAAGGAAAGGGGATTTCTTCGCAGTAAATGCACACGCCTGTGTTTTGCGGGCATTCAACTCGACCAGGTTCTCGGTACCCCATTGAGAGATACTGTCGAGGTTACGGTCGAGATCAGCCACGAGTCGTCGTCTCTCCTCCTCAATCTCAGATCGCCCCGCCGTCGGACGAACCGAGTAACTCCCGTGCAGTGTGCTGTCATCTGCATAGCAATGAATGTTCCCGAGGGATAGCATATCATTGATATGCAGAAGAAAGAGAGTTGGTGATAGTACGGACCCCTGCGGTACCCCGGCATTCACTTGCAAGAAGCGAGAAGCCTGGCCATCGCAGAGGACCCGCACTCGGCGCTCGTTTAAAAAGCTGGCAATCCAGCTGCACAGTTGAGGAGGTAGACCATATGCCGGAAGCTTGGAAAGGAGCGAAGCATGCCAGACCCTATCGAAGGCTTTGGCGATGTCCAGGCTAATAGCCAAGGACTCGCCGTGCCTTTCCATAGCCCCACCCCAGACATGCGTTACGAATGCCAGAAGATCACCCGTTGATCGCTTTGGCCTGAAGCCGTATTGTCGATCATTGATTAGCGAGTGATCCTCTAGGAATTGCATGAGCTGTTTATTTATAAGGAGCTCAAGCACCTTGCAAATGACTGAGGTGACAGCTATGGGTCGATAGTTGCCTGGATCGGACCGATCCCCTTTCTTGGGGATCGGTTGTACGTTCGCCTCCTTCCAGACCTCCGGCACGAGCCCTGAAGAGTATGACAGGCGGTACAGACGCGTTAATACTGGAGACAACTCAGCTGCACATTTTCGAAGCACCACCGCAGGAATGCCGTCAGGGCCACCGGCTTTCCGCGTGTCGAGAGACCGCAGCACTGCCCGTATATCACATTGCCTGATAACAATATCAGGCATTGTGTGGCCACAGTTGGCGATGGCGGGGGGCTGCAGGCCACGGTCGTCGACCCGGGAATTAGCCGCAAAGAGGTCTGCGAGCATATCCG
Source organism: Nudaria mundana (assembly GCA_963556515.1). Taxonomy (NCBI): domain Eukaryota; kingdom Metazoa; phylum Arthropoda; class Insecta; order Lepidoptera; family Erebidae; genus Nudaria; species Nudaria mundana. The sequence goes on along the minus strand of OY748305.1, from coordinate 18,046,492 downwards.
CTTTCTCTTGGGCTTTGTGAGCCAGTGTTCCATCTGGGTAACGCAGCGGTGGCAGCGAGGGCTGACAAAAGTTAGATTGCACGGCTTTAGCCAGTTGCCAGAATCCACGTGCCCGTGGGATGGGAAGTGAGCTCCTGACCAAGCCGCGCGACGCGCTGGGCAACCGCTCTCTTAAAGGCCCTCTTACTCGACTTTGTGGCCCGGTTGTACGCTGCTTTGAGGTGGCCCACGTTTGGGTCGCGCACAGCCCGGGCCCTGATCCAGGCGCGATATGCCGACTGTTTTTGTCGAACAGCTTTGGCACAATCTCGCCCGAACCAGGGACGGGCTCTGCGGATACTGGCGACATCAGTGAAAGGGATGTAATAATCCATCCCTAAACTGATCTCGCCAGCAATAGCAGAAGCACTATCCGAGGGAGCCTTTCCTACAAAGCAGCGCTGGCTCCAGGGGACGGACGCATAATAATCGCGTAGACCGTCCCAATCCGCTGACGAGTAGTGCCATAGTCGTCGTGACGTTTGTACAGGACGTGCAGGAGGTGACACCTTCATGCCAGCGTGAACAACACAGTGGTCGGAACTACCCAGTGGGGCTCCTACCGAAACACTGTACTGGGCTGGGCGACTCGTCAGCAGTAGATCCAGCAGAGCGGGCGCGTGATCTGACCTGTCTGGTATCCGGGTGATCCCGCATACCATCTGGGTCAGACCGTGGGAGAGAGCGAACGCATGGGCGGCTCTACCCGCATGATCAGTCTTGAGGGACCCCAGCCATTCAACGTGATGGCCATTGAAGTCCCCCAGAAATACTAGGTCAGCGTTCGGGAACCGCACCTGCGCTTCATCAGCCGTCTCGCTGAGGTACTGGAAGAGCTTTGTTGTCTCAGAATCCCCTGTGTGGGATCGGTAGACGCACACGTAGATCTGGCTCATAGAGCCATGGTCTACGTGCAGCCAAAGGATGGAATTGGATGTGGGGCAGCCTCCTGGGGTGGTTAGCCCCAGGCGGGCCCCATGACTGTGTTGCGGGCGGCCGCGGCAACGCCGTTGCTAAGGGTCTCCCTGGCCGGCGAATCGACCCACACTAGACTCCGTTTCGCCCCCACTGGTCCCATGCCTGCTGCACCATATATCGCCCCGGGCCCGGCGGTGCAGCTGCTGAACCCCTAACGCAACCCAGCCTGGGCTGGGTTACTTGGGGGGCTTTATCACAGCTGCACGGTGGTACCACCCCGGACCAACACTGTTGTACCACCTGACACCCACGTAGGGGCCGAAGCCACTCCATAGGTACCGTAAATTAACGAGCCTCGTCCGTTTATCAGCAGGTGCGCCACTAGCAGGTGAGGTCGCTGGGGCCCTAAAGATGTTGGTAGAGCCCCTTTGCACCCTCCATAGGTACCGTAAATTAACGAGCCTCGTCCGTTTATCAGCAGGTGCGCCACTAGCAGGTGAGGTCGCTGGGGCCCTAAAGATGTTGGTAGAGCCCCTTTGCACACAGTTGTTTGTTACACAGTCGATAGATTTGAATGAATACAGAGTACCTACGATTTGATTTTGAATTATAAAATTGAGGTCATCTACATCTTTATTTTTAACGGCCAAAATTGCTCGCTCACTTAACCATTTAGTATTTTTGTGGTTAGCAATGATATCCGGGAATACTTTGTTGATAAGCTCGTCTTTTGATGATACGAAATTGCAAAAATTTGGAGGAAATGAAATCAAACCGCTCGATTTGTCAACAGGAACACGGCCATTACCGATAGTCAGCAATTGCTTCGAGAAATCATCTGCAGATAGATCGTTCAACAATGCAACTCTCATATTTACAGACAGTTGAAGTTTCTTTACATATCGCCACAGATTTGATGCTTTGAGGCAAGCGTTTATTTCGTCGGCAGCAGTAGATCTTGGAATGACTGGTAGTGTTTGTCGGAAATCGCCAGATAATAAAATCATTGCACCACCAAAACATCTCGAGTCATTGCGCAGATCTTTTAATGTTCGGTCTAGTGCTTCCAATGCGCGTTTGTGCGCCATTATGCATTCGTCCCATATGATGGTTTCGAAATGTTACATGTCGGTTGTTCAGTAGTTTGAAGGTTTAATGGCAATTTTAACGCTGAGTGAGCCGTACGGCATCCGTCTAACAATGTGGCCGCTATTCCAGAAGAATCAATTGCTACCGCAATTTCGGATCTCGCAGTACAGTACAGTCTCGCAGTACAGTGGCCAAAATCAATGACATGAGGAATGTCTTCCCAGTTCCACCGGGGGCATCCAAAAAAAATAAGCCGCCATTTCCATCATCAATTGCATTAATCAGTGTATCATAGACTTCCCTCTGCTTAGGATTCAACAGAGGTACATTCGTTTGAACTGATTGGATTAGTTCATGTGGATCATATTCACGTTCACGTTCCAATTCTCTATTAAATGCGTCATTCATTCCGCGATCTGGCGCTGGCATTCCTAACCTAACTAACAAACTGCCGCACATGAGGTAACACATATCTTCGATCAAGAGCAAAGTCTGGTTATGGATCTCCTCATTCACCTCAAGATCGGAATTTCTTGAGCTGACGCGAATTCGATGTAAAATATCTTCTGACATGTTATCTTTGTATTTGTTCCACAGGTCACGTGGGTTCGATGGGAAGCATGTTGAAATGATGATAGCAAATAATGTGCGTATCTGACTTGGAGATGCAGAAATAATTGCTTCAGCGATTGTCGTGTCCCAATGAGTATCGTTTTCAAGCAAATTTAGCTCTTGACATGCTGCACGAAATGTGGGGCACACGATACCATTAACAGTTCGTAGTGATTCAAATGATGTTGGCCCTCGAACATGTACCAGCAACAACCGCAAATAGAAACATTCATCATTCTTCGGATGAACTGTGTAAATACGACCAAGAGCATCAGTAGAACGCATATCTGGATGACCAGGAACTGCATCGCCTTGCTTCCGACGTTGAAATTTCTTCGATGTAGCGTTCCAAGTGTAATAACGTGGCATTTCTGAGTAAAGTAAAGTTCGTGCGAACGGATCGCTTTGACAAATCGCAAAGAAACTGGTCAGTGTTGTCGCTGGAGGTGTTTCGGCACGTTGAACAGCATTCGACGCTGTGTAATATACTCTCTGACCGTTCTCTAGATGCACCCCCAAATGTAAAACAGTGGGATGGCGTTCGTGAATAGGGAATGAAAATATACGCCAAATTGCTTCATTTCAGTTCACATATCTACCAACTTGATTGCGCTTGATTTCATCGTTGGTATTGGATGTTTGGTATCCGCCATGTCGCTCCCTTTCGTGACATATTTGCAAATGTATTTAATTGACTTGACCGAATTGCAATACTCAACATTACAATGTGCTTTGAATGTTTTGGAAAGAAGTGGCGAATATGGAACAATCCAACTGTTGTCAACTACGAAATCGTTTCCTTTCACTTTAGTTGTGAAAGTTCTACCATTATCATCGGGAATGGATAACCATCGTTGCCTGTAATTGTCTCTGCCGTCAATTTTCGTGGATACCGTTTGGAACACTTGCCGTCGACCATGCACGGTGATTGTCGGTTGATAGTGCCACACGGTTCATGAATCATATTCGTGACTACAACATCATGTAGGTCTGGATCGGTTTCAGGAGCAGGAATCTCCGCACATATGATGTCATCTATTTGATCTGACCGAATTCTTTCGACTAACCAAATCAGAATGTGAACATGCGGTAGGCCTCGTTTTTGCCATTCGATTGAATACATCCAGCATCGAGTATTCCCAAAGACGTGTTGCTTAACAATGTAATTCATTAGTGACCGAATTTTTTGCCTGAAAACACGTGCGGTGATGTCGTGTCGATCACTTGATGTTTGTCCGGGAAGCAGCAATTGAATAATTTATATCCATTTCGGATTACATGTAAATGCAATGAATAGATCTGGCCGACCATAATTACGAACATATGTCATTGCATCTTGCGCATATTCATGCAAATGACGCGGGCTACCTATGTATGTCCCCGGTAAAATAGTCAATCGACCAACATTTTCTGAATCTCCTTCTGTGCTAATTGCATCGCGTAAATGGATATACTCTTCCGAACGCAATTTAGCTTGATTCAACCGAATGAAAGTCAGACGCTCCGTTTCGATTTTAACGTACATGTCAACGCAATATTGTTGAAGCAGTCGACGAAATCGCAACAAATAATTGTCAGAATTTTCACGAATCATCAAACGATATGCGTAATAATTCATCGAACTAACCTTCTTGGTAGTTTCCTCACCTGAAACAAATGCAGTAAAAATTTAATTTTAGAACCCGTAATAGGTTAACGACTCTTACAGCTACTCTCTACTAAATTAGAAATTACAACTTTTTTTGAGTACTAAAAGCAAACAGAATAAAATGTATATCAAGTTAAAATTAAAACAACAATATTGATCTTACCATTCAATGGATTAATCATTTTGATATTAAAGTGATATCCATCGTCTCCTTGCGAAAACATCAGCGGGTATTGTAACGCGTCATATGAACGGTGTGTTTCATATATTCTTTGTAGTTGCCCAGTATTGCGTCGTGTAAGTACAATATCACGTGTTTCCAAGTTTTCACCAACAATCAGGATTGCCACTTCATCGATTGTTGGAGCATTAAATGTGCGTTCATGTGTTCCAGCTGGTCTTTTATCTGCTCTGATCACAACTTTATAGTCATCACTTGGCATGCGCTCTAAAGCAGTCTTGAACAGCCTGACCAATGCATGATGTTCATGAAGCATTTGCTGCAGATCTTGGAGAATTGCTCTTTTCGTAGCTGTGTTGATCCCTTGACGTCGGTTAAGTTGTTCTTCCATATTGCCCATGAAGTATATTTGCAAGAATTTATGCTGTGCATCTTCTATAGGTTGCAATGATCCAATGCGATGGCAAATCTGGCCTTGAATCTGTAAAGTCAAAACCATAGTTATATTTAGATTTACAAACACTTTTTTTACAAACACTTTTTTTTTCAAATAATAACATGCCATTTTTATTTCAGAGACAAATACAGAAATCTAACAAACTACATTCCAGATTTTTTTTACAATGATAGAAAATAAAGTTTTTAACGTAAATTACCTTAAATGTCGGATTATATCCGTGTTCTTCGATAATTTCCGCCCCAAATGAAGTCATTTGGAAACAGACATTGTATTTTTGAGTGTTCGCTAGAAAATGTCGTGATTCTAGTGTTTCGCCATAAAGCAGGGAGCACAATGGCTCTGGTGGCGGGACCAATAATGGCAATTTCACTTTACCACTAAGGCAGTACAAACCAGGCGTTTCACCAGCAAACTTCAATGCTCCACAATGCTGGCAAACAACGTCCATTGGACCAATGCAAACTAAACGATGCAAGCTGTAGTCGATGGTGCAATCATACAGAAACGCTGCTCGATTCAAATCAATACTTGAACCATTTCTTCTTGCACTTCGAAGATTATTCCTCTGTTCATCTGTACGATAAGCTCGACGATTTCTCGTTTCTAACCTAGCCGTTTCACGGGCTGCCTCTCTTTGCTCTTGTGTTTGAGAAGCACGAATTAAGGCCCTTCTTTGCTCCATACTAACGCGGCGCTGTTCTCGTGCAATTTCTCGTTCTCCATCAGATAATTGACTCGCGATATTCCGTTGCCTAATTCCATTACGGCTTCGTTGGGAAAGATTAGATCTTCTAGGACGCGGCATTGTTATTAAAATGTGCACTCGCATAAAACCACCAAATATAATAACAGTGACAACGTTCGAGACATAGACAATAGCTCAAAGAGTATATAACCACTACGTATGAATATCTTATCAAGAAAAATCATATACAACCTATAAAAAGACATTTACACTTTTGTTAACCTGTAGATTTTTTTTCCTTATTCTTATAACCTTTACCAACTGATTTTTTATTCTTTTTTATTTTGTTCCTTTCCGATGATTTTATGTTTTTACTGTAGAATAAATCTTAGGTAATATTTTCTGGAAATAAAAATTAAATAATTAATAAATTATTTTCGAAAATTAATGGCTAAAACAAACAAATATAACACTACCTGAACTTTGTAGACATTTTACAAAAAAATAATTTCTGAACGCACACATGATGTCTTCAGAAAAAAATAAATTTTTTGCTTAAAGTTCTCAGCAACCAGGCCATAAGTTCCAAAAAAAAAAATAGTTGTTACACTATTTGACAGGATTGTACAACTAATGTTTTACATGTAATAAACAAATCAGCATCTATTTCATTGTTTTTAAGATGTATTCTGCTATTCGTGACGGAAACAAATCCAACAAATCAAAAACCATGGCAATCGGTCCAGCCGTTCTCGAGTTATAAGTGTTGTAACAAACACAACTTTCTTTTATATATATAGATTATAAAGCTGAATAGTTTGTTTGTTTGTTTGTTTGAACACGCTAATCTCAGAAAGTACTGGTCCGATTAGAAAAAATATTTTTAAGTTATATAATACATTTATCCAGGATGGCTATAGGCTATATAACATTACGCTACAACGAGTAGGAGCGGAGCAGCAATGATATATGTTTGAAAAACGGGGGAAAATTATTTCTTTTGGAAACTTCCGTGGCGTACGCTGCTTAAATGGTTAAAGTAACGTTAAAATTGCGTACTACGAATTTATTTGCCTTAAAAACATCTATAAAAAAGTCCGCGATGGCATATATCTACCTCTTAGGGTTAACGCACTATAACGTAATTTATGGCAATCAAAATTGATTCAAAATAATTCATGGTTTGCGAAGCTATTTTTATGCTCACGATATTAATCCTTATCCAAACAAATACGCTATACGTCATAAGAATTTAATTTAGAACAAATTAGTCCTTTCCATCATTTGATTTCAACGAATATCTTAAGAGATATTATTATACAAAAAGTACACTATTTTGAAGGCGGGCGACGACGTTAGAGTGCGCACTGCGCATGCGTGAGTTGACTGCCGGCCGTTGCCGTCGTCGCCTGTTAGGTCTACGAGGTGCCATACCGCGCGGCTCAGACGCGTGGTCGGCTCCTTACGGTACTGCGAACTCTCATTATTACGAGTGTATTTTGTTTTGCTATTTCTCTATCACTTTCATAAATATTTTCATAAATGCTCTCCGGTTATGGGTTATTTTGTATTTTATCTGACATCGATATTATCCGTTGACATTCAACGTAATATCTCTTCCAATAAGAGTTAAAAAAAAAAACAATATTTTTGGACATTCTTACACAATGTCATCTAGTCCAAATTAAGCTAATATAAGCTTGTGTTATGGGATCTAGACGACTGATAAACATAGAAAATACATATACTCCGAAACAAACATATGTAGATTACACAAATAATTTGATTAGACCCGGAATCGAACCTGGGACATCAGGGAGACGGTTGTTGCATACTCATATAACTACGCCACCGGGGCAGTCCAAAATTACAAAAAATAAGAAGTAAACCCACTATCAAACACTTGTATGTAATAGAATATGTTTCAGCTCACATCTGAGGACCAATATCAAATTTAAGAGATGAAATATAATCTATTTATCATCAGATAACTATAGATAACCAGTTATCCAAGCAAACAGATTCAGTAGTTTATATATAAAAATCTATTGTTGGCATTGATAGTGTGTCCTGTGCGCAGATAATTTAATAAAAAAAAATGTTACAAAATTGGTTGTATATACTAGTGGCTGTCGGTGCAGTGAGCAGTTACCCTTATTTTTTTGAAACGAAGAAATTTAAAGTTGGAATAGAATATGACGGTAAGAATTTTTTCTGTCTGATTATTTTACAGTCGAACCACTTTTATTCCTGCGATAAGTGCGTTCAACCAAATACAATTTGCAGACAGACCGACAGACAGACATACATACACCACGCCTATATCCCCGTAGGTAGACAGAGGTGAATTACACACCCACACTTTTCCAGTAATTTTGATGGTCCTAACTATCGCATAATAGGGGTACGCCTATTGCTGTTACTTGGCACTATGGATTAAGCAACCTGTAAATCAAACCAATATTCAAACAGCCAGGATAAATGGACAAAGTTCGGTCTGCAATGATTTTGTAGTGGTGACGAGACAACCCTTACTTCAAGTTGTCGCTGACGTCATGTATTTTTTGCGATTGTTAGGCGAGTGACATAGGCCTGGTAAGGGTGGTCTTGTTTGTGACACGGCATTGACCATAGAGTTGATATTGAGGCATTAACGTAATAATTAATGATCAAATTATGCTGGTATATATTTTACTTTACTAGACAACCTTAACGTTGTTGTGTGTAGAATTGCAGTCTTTTCTTGTACTTCGAATGAGGAAGTGCTGCTTTTGAGTTCCAGATTCGGACTAGTGTCATTTTACCACTATTGAACAGTCACACACGAAATTATTACACCAATTATTATTTTTTGTTTATTTAGATGTAAGCAAGATCTTAGTTGTACCGTGCTACACTATCGCTATGGGGATTCAACCTTACCTATTAGTACTTAGGAAATTAACAATGGTCATCTAGCATCTATCTGTATGTATACTGGGATCAGGCCTTCATGATATGACTGATATAAAAGTTTAACGTGTAAGCATAAAATCATAATTCATCAGCTTTCAACATCATAAATAAAAAGCATAAAATAGCCTTCTACTACGTGGAACCAACTAATTTATTTAGCGAAAGCTTTATTCGCTTAGGTCTTTAAGTGTCTCTTATAAACGTCAGTAAATACTAAAATATAAAAATATTATTGCTTCTTTATTGACATTTTGGTACTTGAAGATTCGCAAAGCAATAGGTAGAGCCTGTAAGAAAGAATATGGCAATAAAACAGCGTATAGATATGTCTTTGCCGAGCCCTTCGAACTAACAGGCGTGATAATATGTATATATGTAATAAAATAGGTGATTTTCGTTACAGGTTCCATACCAATGAAGGGTGGGTCAGACCGATTCAGACACAGGAACAACTTTGATCCTTTCTTCATAACCATCACTGTCGAAGCAAGGGTTTGTATAATATTTTTTTGGACATTTTCACACAACGTCATCTAGTCTAAATTAAGCTAATATAAGCTTGTGCTGGGATCTAGACAACTGATAAACATACTTTATTTGTGGATCACACAAATAATTTGATTCGACCCGGAATAGAACCTGGGACCATAGAAACAGCAGTCACATACTCCTACTACTGCGCCACCAAGGCAGTCAAATGGATATAATGTAAATGTCAATATACAACACACATAATATTTATTAATTCGCACATTGATTATAATGATCATAAGTTTTGAGGTCGTAGGCGTGTCTTGGTCACTTGGCAGAACATACCTTGAACCATGAACATACCAGAACATGCCAAGAAGTTTTTGCAATTCATATTGTAAAATCTATATGATATAGAAATGGTGAATGTAATTGTTGTCCCCTCTTAGCTCTCGAGAACTGCTTATCCTCCAATGATGGTTGACCCCTCTATGGATAGCCCTCGATCTGGAGGCAAGCCAAAAAATCGAAAATTTGACCTAGCCCTAATGGGTCAAAAGTTATAGGTCAAAACCTATGACGTGGTGCAGCGCGAAGCACCGCGCAAGACACCGTACTTACTAGTTATTTGAGAAATGTTAGCAAACTTCATTACTACAATACTGACAAAGTTACTGTCAAAGTGTGGGTGCGTAATGCACCTCTGCCTACCCCTGCGGCATATAGGCGTGATGCATCCATCTGTCCACCGCGTGCAAATTAGAACGACCTATGACTTAAATATCTATTCTAGTCCTTATTTTTCAGACAGGCTACGTGATCACTTATCTAGATGTTTCTGCGACCGTAGACCTGGGAGGTGACCTGGACTTCCAGGTAGTCAAAGGGACAGCTGGCTCCACGACTATGTCCTTCCAACTGGTGTCTAATCACAGCGATTTTCTGTCCTTCTCGTATTTGAGTTACGGTATCAGAGAGGAGGAGTATAAAAAGGTGACAGTGCTACAATCACAGTTTACTTAATATAAAATTTTTTTATTAGCGTCTGCCGTCGTCACATCTTAGTACAGAGGATAGAGAATTATTGCGTAACTTTAACATTTTTCGTAGTGTACGCAAAGCGAATAAAACCTCCTTTTTTTGTAAAAATGTTTATAATATTTTCTTTATAAGGCTCTCTATTCATTAGTGAATACTGTGACAACACAGCCTTGGATATAACCACGAATAACGCTGAAATAGTTCCATAAGTAAAATATAGTAATTAGTGTTTATTTATTTATTTAGGCTAATACACAACTTCATGTATTAAGGCGGAATTAATGCTACATGAAATAACTACCAGTCAATATCAGATTATTATGTATGGTTAAGAATAAGTTTAGCACAGCGCCACCTATCAGATACTCTCAAAACTTGTAATTTGACTGTGAATCATGAAGACGGAACCTTGCGGGTTACTTTTGTGTGACGGACGTTGAAACAGTATTAAGTTGTGATAACAGATGGCGCTGAGCAATGTTTTTATATTATATTTTTCTTTTACAATAATATTTTCATAAATTCATAAGTTTACAATGTTTTATTTTCTTTAATATCGGTATTAATCATTTTCATTTCAGCTTGCAAACGTTATATCAATACCAGCTGCCACCAATGGAGTTAAACCATGGAATGACGGACAAGCAGTTATATTTACAATATTATTATTTTTATTAAGTAGGTATATTGCATAGATTTAATATTCAGAGTTTGTTTACCTTATAATTCTAGCAACATCTTCAAGATGTTGCTAGAATTATTTACTTATTTAATTATTAAAAAATATTTAATAAAATATTTTTTTTGTAATAATAATAGTCTTTCCATGGAGTTTAAAAAAAATCTTATATAGGTAAACCGAGACCTACAACTACCTACTGATTTTTTTACATTATAATTTGTAGAAACGAAAGTATAGCCAAAAAATATGTTTTGAGATTTATCTATTGTTTAAGATTATTATCTGTCAATCCAAAAGTTTTCTATAAGAGATCGCTTCTAAACAAAAAGCTTTAGAGGCATTATAATATTACTATTTCCTACAATAATGTCCATTCCAAAAAAACGAATTAATCAGCACAAATATTACAAGAATTTCACGTCTAACAGCTTGGTAATAGCTTGCAACTGTTTGCTTAGAAAGCTTGTACTATTGCTTGTACTATTATTACCACACTCTTCAGGGACAACACAAGTCCCTGTTGCATTGCGTATGAAGCCCGATGCGCAGACGCATCCGGCTGAACAGACGAACGTGCAGATTGGTTGCTGATCTTCACATGAAGGCTGGCATTGGCCGTTACACATGTCGTACACTTCGTTTTCGTTGGAACAGTTGACTGTAATAAGAGTTAAGGAATTTATATTAGCCTGTGCTGAATATTTAAGGATAAGAGATTTTCTTTGAGACTACTATTGGTTTTGCATTGAAGGCCATGAAAATGTTGTCCAGTAATAATATTTTTGTTATAATTTAAATCCATACAATGAACCAACAATATTGAACAACCACAATATTAATGATATTACAGGCATAAGCAATACCTAGATTCAGTAACTGTTCCCTATTCTGTGCTATACTTCGTCACTTGTATGGCAAACTTGCGAATCTGCAATTTTGGCGAAATCCTGTTTTTTGATTTAACGTAATGCCAATATGGTGATACACAATGTCACAAAGTTACAACTCTGTATCTTGATTAGTTTAGGAGATATGAAAGCAACATAAGTATTTGCGTATCTAACACAATTTTCGTTTGTTACCATGGCAAATTAACTTAGTGTAGATAGTAATATTTACCGCGATATCTTCTCCTTTTTAACAACATGTCTATCGTAAACGTGCGAATATGGTATATACGTATCTTTTAAAAAGTCTCATTGGAGGTTAAAATGTATAACAGACCATGGTCAAGTAACCTATATGCACTATTCGCATAATTACCATGGTGTATCTCTTTGAAAATTATCAAAAACACTACGGTAAATTAACCTATGTGTCATATTCGTTGATTTGCCTGGTGTAAAAACTTTGAAAATTATCAAAGACACTACGGTAAATTAACCTATGTGTCATATTCGTTGATTTGCCTGGTGTAAAAAGTTTGAAAATTATCAAATACACTACGGTAAATTAATCTATGTGTCATATTCGTTGATATGTCATAGAATCTGACACATACGTTACCTAACCATTGGCGAAAAATACACTTCCAAAAATTCATCGTAGAAAAACAAATTTGCGAATATGATCTATTTATGATTTATTTCGTTATTTTACTATTACATGTCTTTACTGATAAATCATGTTGTATTCTTCTAAATATTTTACATAAAAAAAAACCTAACATATATCCATATAATGAAGCAGGTGATTTTATAAACGATAGAGAAGGGTTTTATTGCTCTCCTGTAAAATTTGAAATTTGCACATTCGCAAGTTTGCCATACAAGTGACGACTTAGGCTATAAGTGATAGTTACTGAATTGAATGCATTTGGTTGATTTAAAATAAATAAAGCCTTTTCTCAACTAATCCTTAACAGGGATTAGTTACTAAAAGGTTACTAAAACAAAAACAGGATCTCAATTAAATACGAATTGATTATGGTTATTTTACTAAGAGACTGAATAACGTGGATGCACAGGGATTCTGTCAACATCTCCAGTATCCAATTCATCCTCACCTGCACGCGTTGCACCTGCTGATAAACAGACAAGGCTCGGGTAAATTCTTAATTTGAAAGTGCCTGGAAACGGTTAACTCGTCCCTCATAACATGGAACCAACACAGTGTGCGTGTAGTGTAGATAAAGACGTCTTTATCTACTTCTCCGGGGATAAAAGACTTGCCTAATTACTAAGAACTTACCAGCTGGACACTTATTCAATGTCACGCACTGTCCACTTTCAGTGTCCCTTACGTATCCAGATTTACAGAAGCACCCCATGCTACAAGCCAGCCCGCAGATCAGAGGTGATGGTTGTAAACAAGTCCCTGGACACGCTGTACCACAGGATAGGAATTCCTCATTAATGTCACAAATTTCGCCTTTTCCTGAAACAACGATTCATCAGTTTATTTAAGGAATAACGTAATAAAAACTTTAAGCAATTTCGTCAGTTCCAAAACCCGCGCTGGGAGTCAGATAACTAAAGTTGTTTCCAAAATATTTAATTTAATGTCAGGTCAAATTTAAACCGGACGAGGCGTCTTGATAACCCTGCTGTAGAATTTGCTGAAAAATAACAGTTACCGAGCGAATAATACTTCTCTATCTATCTTCCTGCAAAAGGGTCCTGATGAAGGCGCGCTTCAATCACGTTGGCCGCGTGGGGGCCAGACTCTTGTCTTACCCATCTGGGAGTAAGGAGTTCTGGTCTCTAGCCAAATGTGATGAGGCGAACTTTTGTCGATCCTCACTCCCTCCTTTGCAGAAACCTGATGGAACACTGGCACACACAGCTGTGGAAAAGGCTAATCTGTTTGCCTCTCTGTTTGCTGAAAATTCACGGCTAGATGTTGGTACTAAAACACCACCTCAGCTACCTCCTAGTGATTGCAAAATGCCAGAAATCCGCATTCATCAAAAGGAGGTTCTCAAAATACTACGCACTCTAAATGTGAATAAAGCCAGTGGTCCCGACGGTATTCCTGCCATTGTTCTGAGGAACTGCGCAGCCTTTCTTTTCGGGCTGGTAAAGTTCCGAAAGCTTGGAAGGTAGCTAACGTACAGCCAGTACCAAAAAAGGGTAGTCGTGCAGACCCTGTCAACTACCGCCCAATTGCAATCACCTCCATTCTCTGCAAGGTGATGGAGCGTGTAATAAACAAACGTTTACTGGCACACCTCGAATATAATGACCTCCTAAGTGATCGGCAATACGGGTTTCGCCAACGCCGCTCTACTGGAGATCTTCTAGTGTATGCCACGCACATCTGGGGTGAGGCTCTTGAAAGATATGGTGAGGCACTTGCTGTGTCACTTGACATTTCAAAGGCTTTCGACAGGGTCTGGCACGAAGCCCTTATAACCAAGCTTCCTGCTTACGGAGTTCCGGCTAATCTTTGTGCTTGGATTTCAGATTTCCTGAGGGAACGATCTATTCGAATAGTTGTTGACGGCTGCTCGTCTGATCTATTAGCAATTAACGCTGGGGTACCTCAGGGATATGTTCTCTCGGCAACGTTATTCCTGCTACATATAAACGACCTGCTCAGACCCGGTATGTTTGGGTATGCGGACGATAGCACGGTTGCAGAGAGATATTTCTCCAGCGCAAAGGCCAAAAAACCGGAAATCGACGATCGTAGAGTGGCAATGGTTGAACGCACTAACTTAACCCTTCAGGCAGTGTCTGACTGGGGCGATGCTAACCTTGTCACATTCAACACTACGAAAACCCAGGCGTGTCTTTTCTCCGCTAAAAAGAGCCCGTTCACCAAGGCTCCTACTTTCCGGGATGTCCCTGTACCTGTGACTCAGCATGTTCAGCTCCTTGGTGTGGACTTATCATCCAACCTGAACTTTGGGAGCTACATAGAATCCAGGGCTAAAACAGCTTCGAAAAAACTAGGCATCCTGTCTAAGGTGCGTAAATATTTTACTTCGAGTCAACTACTTAGTCTTTACTCAGCACAGGTACGCTCCTGCATGGAGTACTGCTCGCACCTTTGGGATGGATCCGCCCGCTACCAGCTTGAGGCCCTGGAAGCTATTGACAGACGCGCCAGAAAACTTATAAGCGATGAGGCGCTCACAAGCAACCGACTTCAGAGCCTCGACCATCGCCGTCTGGTTGCGAGCCTGTGTGTCTTCTACAGGTTACATTTCGGAGAGTGTGCGCAGGAATTGCATGAATTAATTCTACCGGCACCATTCCATCATCGGACATTAAGGCGTGGTCTGAGATTCCATCCGTATGTGGTCGATATTCCACCTCTTCGTACCTCTCGATTCGCTTCTTCTTTCATCATGCGAACCGCTAAGGAATGGAATTCCCTTCCAGCGTCATTGTTCCCCGATACATATAATCTTGGGATTTTCAAGGCAAGAGTAAATAGGCATTATTTGAGTTTGCGTGCTTCATCTTAGACCGCATCGTTACTTAACATTCAGGTAAGATTGTGGTCAAACGCACTCAAATTGTCATAAAAAAAAATAAAAAAAATCTAGCCCTTTGAGAAGTTAATCGTACCCGTTCTGTATATCAGTTTTAAACTTACCACCACATTCATCAGCAGACACGCAGGTGCCATTATCATTCCTGAAATATCCTGATTTGCAGAAGCAACCCTCGGCGCAGGTGTCATTGCATGCAACAGGACCATCAGGGTTAGAGCAGTTGAACGGACAGGCTGAACCGCAGAGGAGGTACTCTTCGTTTGGTGGGCATTCCTCTGAAAAATAGTTTACAGTTTATTTATTTATGAAAGTTCTGTGAAAAACGGGAACCATGAGCGATTGTAGACGAGTATTAGAGGAAGTTTAGTTTTTCCAGTGAATGAAAAATTGAGAAGCAAGCGACTGTCATGGTATGGACAGTGACAGTGACAGAAGAGAGGAAAGTAATGTGGTTAAACAAGTGCAAAGTATGAATTTACGTAGAAGCAGAGGTAAACCCAACAAAAGATGGATGGAATGTTGCAGATGACGTCTGATAGGGATGTGCCGACTCCAAATACTTAGCATAAAGACAGATTGATGAATCGTCAGCGATTGCTATCCAGTTGAACAATTAAACACTTTAAATTATATTGTAATATCTCAGAAAATATTAAAGAATGCGTGAGTTTACACACATTCTTTAAATTATTCAATTACAATCAATCAAATCAAAAATATCAATTACATGCATTGATGTTACTAATTACATCAACAAATTGATTTGTCTACAAAAAATATCAAAATGTGTGTGTTGGTTCGAGCATAAAATAAATTGAAACCTAGGGAACGAATCATGACGTGGTACGCATCAGCAGGGTGAGCATGGCGGTAGGAAGAGTTTGTCGAAAACCAATGATATGGCAAAAAATCTGAAAAAATGTGTTGATAAGGTCACGTCATCGAAATTTACTGCGATTTCATTGGTTATAGACAAACTCTTCCGATGCCATGTTCATGCTGCAGGACAGATATTACACACATAAGTAAATGATACAATCACGGATAAACCTCAGCGGACAAGAGCCTGTTGGCTACCGGTGGAGGCTTAGAAAATTGATCTCAATCTTGGCATACTTCGTTCGGTTCGCCAACTTTCATAAGTATTTTCCTACATATTCTTCGGTTAAGGACACTCTTAACATGTTACTATACGATTTGATCCAAATACGTCCGTCGATCAGTCTGTCTTGACTCTATGCTTCTTTTTATCTCGAAAGCTATTCAACACACGTGAAGCCGCAACATTTTACTAGTATTCTATAATTGCAGTGTAGATAGTGTTTATTTACACTCTGAGCCGATTGTGTTCACACTTTAAAATACACTGTTGATTTGACGTTATGTATTTTAATTCATTGTTCAAGGACCTAATCTCAATACTCATTATTGGAGTTATTTTACTAGTATCAGAAGTGGGATGTGTCACTATAAGTAAGTATTATTTAGCTACGTACAGTAATATTTAGGGTTTCGTACCTCAAAAGTAAAAAACAGAACCCTTATAAGATCACTTTGTTGTCCGTATGTCTGTTTTTCAAGACCCTTTTTCTCAGAATAAAGGGCCTTTAATAAAGGATAAGGACTCATAGTAAGCTAGTTAGGCTTTATATAGGACCAATAAAATAACTGGTACAAAGAGGGCTCCTATTGCCTTGCGAATCTAGTAATAAATGTGTAATCGACGTTCGCTGAACTATATCTCTTCTCTATATATAAAAATGAATCCCTATTTCCCTTGGTTACGACATCACGCGTGACCGGCTGGACCGATTTGGCTAATTTGGGTCTTAAATATTCGTGGAGGTTCAGGGAAGGTTTATAAGCAAAATTTCAGGCGGTACGAAGTTCGCCGGGACCACTAGTTGTTAATACATCTAAGTTATTGACTTGACTATGGTGGAAAGAAGAAAAGAAAATATTTTATTGAATAACTAAAAGGATTTTTACAGGACAAGAGTGTTCTTTAAACGAAATACATAAATCATGTTCCTTCACCACGGAGCATACATGTTGGACAACAGCACAGAAGACATTGAGGGTTAAAGAGCCTACCAAGAGGCTATCGCATTGTCAAACTGATTGTTTCTGCAAGTAACGGTTCTTCCATATCTTATAAGTCTTATCTTACTAATTGACCGAGCGAGCGAAGCGTCTATATTTCGAGATTGGACAGTTTTGCTTTCGTCCGTCTGTCTGTGTGTGTTCCGGACTAGCAGCCACAGTTTGTATCTGATCTTCACGAAACTTGGCACAAGTATTCCTTGATTTAATACATTTTTTCGTCGTGAGCTTTTTGGATTGAGAGGAAAATGGGGTAAATATGGTCAAATAATGTTGCTTTTCAGAGCTAGCGGCCCCCTTTATTATCTGATCTTCACGAAACTTGGCACAAGTATTCCTTTACTAGAAACAATATTCTTAGTGGAGTTTTTTTTATTGGGCCATAGGGCGACCACTACTATTATGTTATAATAAGTACTAGGTGATACCCACCCAACCCTAAATTATTAGGATTAGGACAGGTGGATGATAACCCACGGCTTCGCCCGCCTGGAATTGATTTTAGTACCCCTTTCATGACACTTAGGTACTTATTTGATAGCTTCCGTAGCATGCGCTGGTAAGTGGTTAAAATTAATTTATGCAAAAATACCATATTTTTTGTGTACGTTTACCCGTTTATGCAGAGCATGTAACAGAAACCCTGAGACAAGTATTCACTGTTTTGGAAACCTATTTGATTGTTGCTTCGATTTTATCTTATAGCGTGATGTTATAGCTTATATGAATAGCCTTCCACCACATGCAACATAAATTGTACTATTTAAAAAAAATCTCAATTCGAGTCAGTAGTTTCTGAGATAAACGCGTTCAACCGAACAAACTCGTATAGGTACATTTGATCTTTCTCTTTCAGACCAGGTTACGTGCGAGGTTATCCGGAGGGACCCTGTATTTTAGCTGCCGAGTGCCGCGATAGAAAGATGCATGCTGCTTTAAAAAGTATACCTTCTGACGTCTGGGGTCTCTAAAACATATTACGTACTTACCAATGTATAGTCCCATAGATACATTACGGCTAATTCCCCGGGTGAGGTACCTATGTAGAATCGAATCGAAAGCTACTGTCGAAAAGTAGATACTTATTAGCTTTTTGGTTCTCGTGGTAGTGACTTCCTTTTCTCTTTTAATTTTTTTAAGCTACGATGAATAAATTAAAAATATTTACTAACCGTAATACCACGGATGTAGTCCGAGACGCCCAGGACTTTAATCGGATGTGTCACAGCGGCTGGCACGTAAGGTTTTGTTGTCTTTCATCAAAATTTCATCGCAAGGCAACGGGTTTCAAGTTTATTTTCAGAATTACAATATAGTTGCTACTTTTTATTAAATTAATTCGGATATTTTGGACATAACCCATTATATGTGTGCCCGATGACGGCAATAGGCTTGCCCCCTATTACATGGTAAAATACTGAGTGTGTGTATGTGTGTGTGTGTGTGTGTGTGTGTAATGACACGGAATATATTAATAGTTAAGTAAGATGTTCAAACTTTTTAAAATAATTGCATCATTCTCGCAAAAATATTAATATTTTTATTTGTTTGTAAATCTGTATCATAAATTATCACTACGTTTAAACAAAGTTCCCCGCTGTGTCTGTTTGCGTTAAACTCAAAAACTACTGCACCGATTTTCATACTGTTTTCATCTATGGATAAAGTGGTTCTCGAGGAAGGTTCTAGGTTATACTTAATATTATTTTACGTGTGCAAAGCCGTGGCCATCCCCTAGTAAAAATAAATATACATACCTTGTGCAATATAAATACCGCTACCCACCGCAACAAAACAGATTAAAACAAAATAATATATTTGCATTTTTTTTTCTAGTAGGCTACAACCGTCGGTATTAGCGAACTACAACTAACTGACAGTAGATCTATAGAACTGACCATGTATATCGGCCTTAGTTTAATTGAAGAGCACAAAAAACATTTTAGTAAAAAAACCCGCCAATTCCACACAAAAAAAATTGATGTGTTGACGCTACTTTTTTTCTTACAAAATTAAATTAAAAAGTTTCTTTATTTGTTCTTTTTAAGGCAACAGTCAGCATGTAAATCTAGATTGAAGCATTTTGATAAAAGACCACTTTTTATCCGGTGCAATTTGAGATCGATAAAACTATTCTCAGGGACAAAACCCGGGTGTCTCCACTATGTCAATAAAATAACACAAATTTTGACAACCTTGTAGGTTGTCAAAATTTCTCAGTGGTTAGTGACACTGCTCAAAGCTAACTGACTCAGATGTTGTGGGTTTGGTTTCAATACCACCATTTGGTTACAATAAAACTATATTTGATGAGCTTGTTCTGTGAAAGGGTGCCTAAATTATTTTCTATCCGCGACCTTTCCCTTGTTAAGGAATGGTCGCGGGTTCAAGTCCTGTCGATGACATTCGTTTTGTGTGATTTATACTTTGAAATAAATTTAAATATTTAAGCAGTATAGCAAACTCATTGCTTTCAAAATACGGGAACATAGGTTTAGTTCGCAAGAGATAAGCGGAGCTTTGCATTTGTGTGTGTTACCACGAAAAGTAGAGTAAAAACTCTTTTTGTAGCATGTAAAAGAGGTCACATATACGTATCAAGTATACACTGCTCTCACACAAAAATGCAAAACTCCGCTTACGCCTTTTTACCTTTACCAAATTTACTGTTCAAAACTCAATTTAATCAACTTGGTGGTTACTCTGCCGTGCAGCCTACTTTTTTAATGAATGAAAAACATATTGTCATCCTTGAGTGCAATCGAGCGTGGTGTGTCGCAAAAAATCAATGCATAGATAGGTACTTATGCATTCGAGATTTGTTACGATTTATTGTTATTACTCGATGTAGGTTTTGCAATAATTTTACGGATGATGAGCTAATGTAATGAGTGTCTAATTTATATTAATGTTTATAATGTAAATCCCTATTCGTGTCCCTTTTTATTTCGCCCCAACCTGTCTAGCGTCCCGGTTACACCCCCCGATGGATTACCCCAGGGTGCTGGTGGACCCAGGGCGCCGCGCCGCCGCCGGGAGTGATTAGAATATTATGATAACGATTAGACTATACCTACTCCAGGTTTCTACTCCATGTTGTAGTTCTACTTTGCGTTGGTGGATTCGACACTCGGCTATTGCTTAAGTAGTTATGGGCGTACTTTCGATACATATCTCAATGATATCACGAACCTGCAAATTTTTAGTTAGTTCTAACGTTAAAAGAAAATGGTGTGGCGATTATGACTAACTGCGATTATGACTTTTTCTGTAACTAAGATACTCCCTGTGAAGGCATATTTAACTATTATAGAAAACTATTACTGTGACTTCTTTAGGAACATAATTACCACTAGATACAATACTAAAAGAGCTAGGAAAAGAACATAATTATGTTGATGTGACAATTGTTTTGATCGATTTGAACTTTTGATTTAATTTTTTATATTTTTAGTTTTTATTAAGCGAAGCGAGCCGAAGGCGAGCGGAGCTCTCAGCGGGTGACTCAAATTACGATTTATGTTAAATTGTGTTAAATTGTTTCTCGGCGAATACTCGGCCGATTTCGGATTTTCTTGCACTCATCAAAAGCTTACAGAATTACCCAGATTCTTACGAAGCCAGAATTTAGAATTTCGATCAAATAAAAATAATTTAATTGATGATAAAAATTCCCATAGCGTAATGACAAAGAATACTTTGACAGAGTTATATCGCTTTGAATCAAAACTCGCTTCGCTCAAATATATGCTACAGCGTAACGGTACGTTTCGCGACTGCGGCGACCTAGTTAATAATTTTGACAAGACAGACAATTTGACATAATTTGACATTTAATTACAATAATCTGAATATAATATACATAGTTAGAAAAATTGCCCACTTCTAGGGTAAATTTCTCACACTGCCTTCTTAATTTTATTTATATGTACCCACAACGTAATGTTTATCATGCTCAGTCCAATGTCAGCTACGGGTAGCTACAAGATGAATTGGAATTAAATATCTCAGGAATGCTAATTAGAAAGTATGTAGTGTTTAGTATGAAATGGAATACCTTTGATAATGCCATATATTAGGCGAAACCGGTCAGGAGTTTAAATAATAAAGAAAATTGTAGAATATACAAGTGAGTGTATTCAAAATGTAACATAATGTATGCCCGTATAAAAATGACTATAGTCAATGAACTAACAAATCAATACTTCTTTAAACTTTCGCGTTTTGTACACATTATAAACTTAAGACTAACTGGTCTTTTACGCGATTATTGAGATATATACATACCTCTTTATTACCCGACGTTTCGACCCTGTTACAAGAGCCGTGGTCACGGGTGGACTGGCTTCAGCTCATCGTCGTCTTTGTGAAGTGCGGGTTTGTTCAACTACCCTCACTTCGTCGTCACTAACTATTGTGTTCGGAGACACTATCGCACTAACGTCGGGTAATAAAGATATATAAATCAATGTTGATTTTTTTATATAATTGCACTAATTTCGCTAAATAGAAGACATTATAAACGTCGACATATGTTTCACCTACTCACGAGGCATTCTAAAGACTGTCTCAAAGAGAGCAGAACTAATAAATATTTGTTGCCAGAGTTGTATGTATAGTATAAAAGATTTTTTAAGGGAAGAAGGGAGACTGTATAAGTACACGCTAAAGAGAAGGGTTAGAGCAGCACTAAGTAATTTTTTTTTTTTTTTTTAAATCCGCGCCCCGAGGTGGCGGCCCCACCTACGTCCATTGCCGAGCGCCTCTGGTAGAGACTGAGAGAATTCCCAGTGGCGCCCGGCGGACCTTGGCCACCTGCGTGGCCACTGCGTGGTGGTCGGGTGTTACCCCGCATCTTTGGGGTCGGGTTTCATCCCGCATCGGTGAGTGAAGGCGTGCGTGGGGTGCAGCCCCACATCACGCAGCTCTTCTAGCCTGCTTCTGTAAGGACGGTGGGTTGCTAATCCATCGTCCTCAGGCACCGATCATGGAGGTCGATGGTCCTGGGCGTAGTCACGCCTGCGGCGCCCTCGCCGCAGACTTCGGAACTCAGCGGGGAGGATACGCTCCCTCACCCTACCGGCCGCCTCCCAAAAGGAAACGGCCGCGTTCCACTGGCTCTCGCTAGAGACCATGGCTCGTAGCATGGTCTCCAGCGAGAGAGTATCTACGCCCAGGTCCACAACGAGGTCCCGGCGCTGACTCGCCCAGGCTGAGCATTCCACCAACGTGTGGAATGCCGTATCTACGCCGGAAGCCTCGCAGTGTTGACACGCGGGTGTGACCTCACGATGCATGCGAAACAGATACTCACCGAAGTTTCTGTGCCCGGTGATGATCTGTGTCGCACGATACGTGAGACCACCGTTCTGCCTCTGCAGCCACTCCTCCATGATCGGTCCCACCGCCGCGATGGTGGTGGTTCCCCACTTTGGTTGCTGAAGTCGCACCTTCCATGTCTCCATGAGATCCTGGCGGAGTTGGGACCGCTGAGCCTCGATTTCTCGAGACGCAAGCCTGTGGTCCCGCTCCAGCGCCTCCTTGTGCCATTGGAACAATGACGCAAGGGCTCTCGCTTCCAGGTCCCATGGAGGGGTCGCGACTAGGAGACATGCAGCCTCCAGGGAGCTCGTGCGATACCCTCTTATTGTTCTGACGGCCAAGGTCTTCAACGATCTGTGTAAAACAGCAGTGTTGTTGGCCGTCAGTCTCGGCGCGGCTCATACGGGAGCCCCGTACACGGCCATACTCCGCACGATCCCCAGGTACAGTCTCCTGCAGGAAGCGTTGGGTCCCCTCAAGTTGGGCATCATCGCGAAAGCGCGGCTGCTGCCCCCGTCACTTTGGGGACCAAACTTCGGAAATGTGGTCCGAAGTTCCACCGGCCATCGAGTACGAGCCCCAGCACTAAGTACTTGAACCTTGTAATCCTACATAGCTGTCCTCTACATTATGTATTCAGGTTTGATAGGTACTCTGTTATGTACAGTTTTATACATTTAGAATATCCTAGTTATATTAATTTTTTTTATTTTTTCTTGGACATTCTCACACAACGTCATCTAGCCCAAATTAAGCTAATATAGGTAAGCTTGTGCTATGGGATCTAGACGATTGATAAACATACTTATATATTTCTAAATACATACATATTAGACATAGAAGACACCCAAACTCCGAAACAAATATTTGTGGATTACACAAATATTTGATTCGACCCCGAATCGAACCTGGGACCTCAGTCTCATACTCTGCGCCACCGATGCAGTTAGTATACTATAAGATTTTAGATATTACATTAATTGTGTAAATATTTAAGAAGTGCAGCTTGCCAACAAACTGCGTCTGCAGTTTGGTGAGATAGATATAAGTAAAAAAATTAATATCTACTTTGGAAATAATCAATTAAAAAAATCAATCCTGGTTGTGGGAATTCAGGAAACCTACTGTGTCCGTTATTATAAACAAAATAATTGGCAAAATATGGGTGTTATATTATTACCTAATATCTGCCTAGTCTCTCGGGTATATAGGCGTGATTATACTACAGGATAGTCGCTTACACTATCTTTACTTATAAATTCCACTCGAACGAAGTCACGAACATACACTAGTATAATCCTACTAATATTATAAATAAAATAAATCTAACTACTTTGCAATATTCCGCCACATGCAAATTACCCAACTCTCGTATTTATTCATGCACAAGTCCGCCCTCCAATCCCACTTAGGCCGAAAGAATAGAGAAATAATTTTGAAAATAGAATAAATATGAGAGTTGTGTTATCGTGCAAAAAATAATAAAAAACCTCGACACGTGTTTCGCCCCCAACCAGGGGCATCATCAGGAGATGTCGATGGCTCGGCGCACGGCGACCGAATCAATTTTCAAAATTATTTCTCTATTCTTTCGGCCTAAGTGGGATTGGAGGGCGGACTTGTGCATGAATAAATACGAGAGTTGGGTAATTTGCATGTGGCGGAATATTGCAAAGTAGTTAGATTTATTTTATTTAACTATGGACTTCCGAAAAGTAACGCCTGATAGTATTAACTTTAATATTATAAACGCGAAAGTTTGTGAGTATGTATGTATGTATGGATGGATGGATGTTTGTTACTCTTTCACGTAAAAACTACTGAATGGATTTTAACGAAACTTTACAATAATATAGCTTAGACATCAGAATAACACATAGGCTACAATTTATACAGATATTGTGTGAATTGTTCAAAATATGACGCGGCGCGACGGGAACGGGAAAAAATCCAAATAACCACGCGGACGAAGTCGCGGGCGACCACTAGTATTATTATACTGTATAGAATAACGCAGGCAATGCCCATCCAATCAGGGTGATGGTTTGGTAAACAACAGCATGTTTGTCTTTAAACAGCTTTATAATAGGCGTTTCGACATGAGTGGCTTCCTGAACTCACTATATTCATTATCATAATGAATAGGTTTACTAAGAGCTTGCGACGGCCATTTATTACTGAAAATTACTCAGAGCTCTCTCCTAGTCTCCAACAAAGATAAGTGAGAAATGGATATTTTTCTTTGCTAACGTTCTTAAATAATTTTATATGTGAATAGCAAAACGATAGTCTCGGGTCAGACTTTAACCAGCGCCTGTTCCGTTTCCTGGAACGTTCTGCCAACTGACCAAGACTCTAGAAAAAGAGACTGTCAGTCATACAATCATACATATTATCAACTAAGGGACGCCGGCTTGACAAATTATATGCACAAAAAACTATATAGAGTGACAGCATCAAAACCCGTTAAGTAGTTTTAAAGATCTAAGCATACATACGGACGGAAGCAACTTGATTTATAATATGTAGTGATGATGAGCATCTTGGGCACAATTTTACTTAGTCTTGGGTTAGTGGTGTGTCTTGCTCAGTTCGCAGAACGTTCCGTAGTCTTGGGTTAGTGGTGTGTCTTGCTCAGTTCGCAGAACGTTCCGTAGTCTTGGGTTAGTGGTGTGCCTTGACCACTAACCCAAGACTAAGTAAAATTTGTTGCTCTACTAATGCTTGTTGCCAATTTGTCAAGCCGGCTATCAGTTCGCAGAATGTTCCGTAGTCTTGGGTTAGTGGTGTGTCTTGCTCAGTTCGCAGAACGTTCCGTAGTCTTGGGTTAGTGGTGTGTCTTGCTCAGTTCACAGAACGTTCCGTAGTCTTGGGTTAGTGGTGTGTCTTGCTCAGTTCGCAGAACGTTCCGTAGTCTTGGGTTAGTGGTGTGTCTTGCTCAGTTCGCAGAACGTTCCGTAGTCTTGGGTTAGTGGTGTGTCTTGCTCAGTTCGCAGGACGTTCCGTAGTCTTGGGTTAGTGGTGTGTCTTGCTCAGTTCGCAGAACGTTCCGTAGTCTTGGGTTAGTGGTGTGTCTTGCTCAGTTCGCAGAACGTTCCGTAGTCTTGGGTTAGTGGTGTGTCTTGCTCAGTTCGCAGAACGTTCCGTAGTCTTGGGTTAGTGGTGTGTCTTGCTCAGTTCGCAGAACGTTCCGTAGTCTTGAGTTAGTGGTGTGTCTTGTTCAGTTCGCAGAACGTCCCGGTTCGGGGTAAAAATACCGAAGTATAGCTTGGGCTTCTTTTATTTGTGAACCCATAATGCATGTTGGATCCCATTCCCAACACTATCTGTAAATTATTATCACAACGATTAACGGCTAATTGTCATGGGTTGTTTTGCTACATAAATCAATTTCAATTTGACGGATACTTCTTACGATATAATTACAAAAATCTACTGTACTATTTCATAATAGGGTTTATTTTGAAATGACATCCGGGCACCGCAATGAAAAACAATATTTTTTCATTAAAACAAAGAGCTGTCAAATGCAGAATTGTATTTATTAATTAATAAAAGTATTTTTTTATTGAAGGGATGAACGGTGGGTACATTTAAGCATAGATTATTGAGCGAAGCGAGCGTAGCGAGCGGAGCTCCTTATCAGGTGACTCCAATGCAACTCGATGTAGGTACAATTGTTTCTCGACAACTACCCAACCGATTTTCATTAATTTTTTCTCTCAAAAATCAAGCTATCTCAGGAGCAGGTTTTGTTCGATACCGAATTTTGATTTAGGACCCACAAAAAAAGTTATTGACCAAAAATCTGTCAACAACCGATTTTCATCATCGCGTTTCAGAGATAACTGGAACGATGGAGAGATGGAGACTTAGATTTAGTGCTCATTTTGATATATCTAGTGCACCTAAATCTTACTGAGAACTGAACTCTAGGCAACTAGGTACTGTGAAGGTGCTTGCACGTTCGCATACGACCTCATTAAGGTTTTTGTAAACTTGTATTGGCTGGTTATGAATCAGACAATTTAAATCCTATTATAAAAAAATTTAACGGAATGAAACAAATGGAAGACAAGGAAGAAAATTGATTCGGTGCAAAGAGAATACAATACTACGTAAATTCGGTGGTGGGCCGCCGTGGCGGGACACCTCGTCACCTAAGAAGTAGTATAAATGAATCAAGAATAGTTATAATTTTATAATTGTAAAATACATTCAGTCACGGGGTATTGAAGAGTTTGATTCCAGTAGTTACAATCCCGACATGCTATCAGTGCACCACGCGACTTGGTGGTTATAACTGAGCTCAACGTTACTGTACCTAGAGGATATTACTTTCCCCCTACTTTACCCCTACTTCCATATACATACTTAGTGAAAAATTGTTAATTTAACACAAACAGACACTTCAATAAATAATAAATAAATATGTTTGGAAATTCTCACACAACGTCATCTAGCCAAAACTAAGCTATAAGCTTAATTCGACCCGGAATCGAACCTGAGACCTCAGTTCTGGTTGACAACGGAACACGCACTGGGCCGGTTTTTTAGTATTGGTGGTCGAACCTTGGTTGGTCGTTTAACATTTTTGTAAACATAATCTTAACTTTATTACCAGTTTAAAAGGTTTAACTGACATCAACCGCGGTATAAATCTAATGTAATAACCATGTATTATATAAACTTTGAATTGACTTAAAGTTTATGATGGGACCGCCATAAAGCTCAGAGGCTATTGTAATGTACCACACGACATCTAAGCTTTGATGTGTGTGGTTTGAAAGTTTCGTTGTCATGTTATGATTTTATTTACGTACCTACTAGCTGTTGCACGCAGCTCCGCCTGCGTGTTATAGCTTTCTTGATCAACAGTTACTGATTTATTATGTATAGCTGTTGAGCGATATTGTATCTTAAGATAAAATATTAAACCTAGTATCTTAGCCGTGTGCAGCGCCCCTTAGTGAACGTCAGTGCGGGTGACGTAACCTACGACAAACTTATTATTTGCGGATGGTACAGTAATCGGGTCTAGGGATCGACCGCAAAATTAAGTTTGTTTTTTATTGTATATACTTTTCCGGGACAAAAAGTACCCAGCGTGGTGCCCGGGATATTAAAGAATAATTATACCAAGTTTCATCGTAATCGAACCGGTAGTTTTTGCGTGATGCCTGAACAAACAGACAGATAGACAAAATTTTTTTTTAATCACATTTTTGGGTTCTGTGTCGGCCTAGTAACATCAAGAAATTTTCAATGTACAGAATTTTCACTTCTACAGATTTATTATAAGTATAGATATAGATTAATGTAAGAAAAGAGTTATGGACTACGGTGTTACTATGTAATCCCTCACTGAAGTAATTTTAGGTATGTATGAATAGTTGTTGATTTTCTATTGTAGATATTAGACGGTATAGCCCCCTTAAATATTTATTATATTCTGTTTTTTAGTATTTGTAGTTATAGAGGCAACAGAAATACATCATAAGTGAAAATTTCAACTTTCAAACTATAACGGTTCATGAGACACAGCGCAAGACAGACGGACGGACAAACAGCGAATTCTCAGTAATAGGGTTCCCGTTTTACCCTTTGGGTACGGAACCCTAAAATACAGTCGAATGGAGAACTACCGAAGTAGTCATGCACACCTCTGCCTGCTCCCTAAAATATACCTACATATCTACAGAACGTGAGAATGTTCTATAAACACAAAGGACAAAATATAATCCTTTCTCATACAAAACTAAGTTATCACGAGCTTGTAAAACGTATTACTGTTCTATGCTACGGTCTAAGCTTAGAACTGACAGCGTTTTTCATAAACTTAGCGGTTATTTTTTTCAGTGGAATCAACGTGATAGGTATATATTCACTATAACGAGCTTAACATTTAGATAAATTATGTAATTAGTTTAGCAAAACGCGTTTCTCCATTGCTCTCTCCATTATTCACTTTATACCAATTGTCAGCCTCTCCTTTGAGAAGCTTTAAAGCTTAGGTATACTGGTGTTAACGTAAAAATAGGCTGAGGGAGACTGAGAATGGTGTGTTTGCGCATCGGCACTCTGAAAACATATTTAACTATAAGCAGACTTGACACACTTCGTATCTAGATAATATTAAAATAGCCACGTAACACATAAGCCTCGCTGACGCATTAAAATAAATAAGAAACAAATATTTACCAGGTTCGCGAATACCTATCTACATATTGTTATTATTATTTTTTTGGACATTCTCACACGAAATTATCTAGCCCAAATTAAGCTAATAAAAGCTTGTATACGGGATCTAGACGACTGATAAACATACTTATATAATTCTACATACATACATATAATACATAGAAAACACCCATACTCCGAAACAAACAATTGTGGATCACACAAATAATTTGATTCGACCCAGAATCGATGATGGGACCTCAGGGACGGCAGTCGCATACGCATACCACTGAGCCACCGAATAGACATAAGGCGATTAAAGGCCTCGCTACTTTTAAAGCTATTCCGTTACCGCTTATGACTTATTCCCCAGCATATTTATGTGCCGGTAGCTTCAGCTGCATACGGACAGACGTCTGCAATACCGCGTTATTAGATCCTCTGCTGAACAAACCTGGTTCAGATAGGTGAGTGCGCTGCATAGATTGAATGGGATTTTCAATTTTATTTTAATGCACAGTTCGAGTGCGTCCGCGGATTGGTACTTACTGGCTTATATAAAGAGTTTTATTCTGCATAAATTAAATTTTGAAGGTATTTGAAGCTAAGTGCATATATTCTCAACTTACCTGCAAGTTATTCACCTGCCGATCAATAAATGAGGCTCTGGCAAATAAAGATTAGCGGCAATTGGCTTGCTACATATTATGTGAGTTAACAATACGTAATTTTATTGTGGCATTATACTCGTAATCTTAAAACAAACGGGTCTTTAACGCGATTATTGTGATATATACATACCTCTGTATTACCCGACGTTTCGACCCTGTTACAAGAACCGTGGTCACGGGTGTACAATATTCGCATAAAAGACCCGTTTGTACGTTTATAATGTGTACAAAAAGGGAAAGTTTAAAAACCAATTATGTATGAAATGTGTGCTTTAACTTTTAAATCATCTGCCATTTAAATGACATAAACCATGAGCAAATGATAGTATATTACCTATTATTTGATATAGGTAATATAAAAATAATCCTGAAGAATCTTATTATGAGTATAAATTAACATATCATTCATCAAATATTAAAAAATCTGGTTATAGCATAATCGCGATTTGAATTGCATATTTTTAAGTGCATTCCACAACACGATCTACAATTACCTACAATGGCTACAATCATCATCAGCCATCTTGAATGACCGAACGACATACATCTCTGCCGTGTTCCCTTTCAATAAGCTTACCTATAAATCTAAGTTCGTTTTTATGAACGCAGTATTTCTTATTGACCTACATACGAACTGTTATATATAGTGATTGATTTATCAGTGACGTTGATGGTCGAATCCAACTTATTAGACCATAAAAGGGCCTTGTGGTGGGGTTGGTTGGTACCTACTGCCGTTTTTGGGTGGACAATGCTACTTAACGTATTAGAAGGATTTTATAAAGAATAGCGTTTAAACTTTTATACGTATTTTCTTTTATGTTTGTTACCTCATATCTTCGGACTGGGTTTACCAATTTTGATTTTTTTTTTTGTAATTGGATGCTACAACTTCCCATATAGTCCCATTCCGATAACTATTTGGTCCCATTTCGGTAGATTGACGTCGGTTGGTGTGTCAATTTTTAGACGTGTATTTTGTTAGTGCAAAGTAATGTATTGCCTATTTCTATAACTATTTATCTTATATTTAACCTAATATACAGAAAGGTTATAGACATTAGCAATTCAATAAATAAAACGAAGTATTTCACAGAATGGAAGACGATGGCGCGCCTGGAAGTTCCTGCAATCGCCTTCGTTGAGATATTTCTAATTTGCAGATATTTCTTCAAGAAATATGCTTGCTATTTAACCGACTACGAATGGATACCAAAACGGACTGTACTTCGATTAAATCGGACCAGTCGTTAGCACACTTGGACAGAAATAAATTTAAATAAAGTAGACTCCAACTGTAACCACGATTATTAGAGTCTAACTACAGATCTTGAATATCTTCTGCAGCCGCTTCGCAGTTAAACTGGGTTGGGAAAAAGCTTGAAAAGGTTGAACTCGGTTTGATGTGTGATGGTGAACAGCTCCATATTACGCGGAACAAACAATGTTACTGGCAACAATGGGCATATCAGGCTCATCATCATCAGCCAATGATGACCCCCACTGTTGGGCATTTCAGTCATAAGCTGCCTGCATCCAGCGGCTTATTATAGCGGCCAACGGGCGTATAATATACCCTATCTATACCTACGGGGACACAGGCGCGATTAAATTAATGATGAATGATGATAGTCAACATCTCAATAGTCAGTACATTTACATAGTATATCACTATATTTCAAATATATCATAATGTACATCATCATCCACCGAGCCTTTTCCCAATTCAATTTGGGTCGGCTTTCCAGTCTAACTGCTCGCGAACTTCGATATTTTCCGTGAAGCGACTACCATCTGACCCCACAACCCATGAGCGATATCGAAGTTCTGTAGTTAGACCACGAGGATTTTTGATTTAGGGCTCCAACTACACCTAACGACTGCCATAGATGTTCGTATGACAACTGGGACCGACGACTTGACGTGCTCTTCGAGGTACGGAGGGGTCTCAGTGTCTTAAGAAATGGTCACCCACTAAATGCTGCTTAACATTTGCAATGAGTTAACATTGTCGGTTACCACTAGACCACGAGCCCCTCATAATAATGGACCTACTTAATCTAATTACAATATTAATAATCACATTGATATTCTTACATAATGTGACGACTTAATGCAATTGTATTGGGTGCTATTGTTGCACTAATACAATACATTATGTATCATAGACACAGAGTAGCAATGAGTAGGGTGAAGTGACCAATTGTCTGCCACCGTCACTCGTCACTTGTCATTAAATCTATTCTAATGTTATAGTAAGAGTTTGTTTGGTCGCCATTTGTCGACACTAGATACAATATTGTGCTGCGTTTATTTAAAGAACACGATGACATGTGTTACATTGGGCCATCGCAATCAAAATAGGCAAAATATTTTTATTTTATTTAATTACTTGCTGTTCAGGAAAAATTCGTTTCCGCCAAAAAACCTTTTAAACCTTCCCTGAAATTTCACAATTCCATTGTGATCCAAATTAGGAATATCGGTCTAGCCGTTCTCGAGTTTTAGCGAGACAAACGAACGGCGATTGATTTTTATTTATATAGAAGATTATTATTTAAAATATGTCACTTCACTCACAACACACAAAATGACGTTTTTATCCCTGACGGGTAGATAGAGGCATTCAATACGCCCACATTTTGCCAATCTATTTGTTGGTTTTAGGTAGTTAGTAATAGGGAGACGAGCCTATTGCTTATTCCGGACACTTTATAATTTGGTAATAATTTGCTAGAGCCGTCAGTCCATTTGTCAGCAGGTGCATCACGCACAGGAAAATAACTTGGGTAGGTAATGGAGATATTTTTTTATGAAACTTTGGCATTTTTTTTAGTTTTTACAATTCACACAACGCCATCTAGTCTTAAACTAAGCAGAGCTTGTAATT
Source organism: Nudaria mundana (assembly GCA_963556515.1). NCBI lineage: Eukaryota > Metazoa > Arthropoda > Insecta > Lepidoptera > Erebidae > Nudaria > Nudaria mundana. The sequence goes on along the minus strand of OY748305.1, from coordinate 18,014,101 downwards.
TGAATACTAGATAAACTGATATAAATATTTATATATACAGGTATTTTTTTTTTTGGTAAATACCTACATTTATACATAGGAAATACCCATACTTCGGTACAAAGGTATGTGTCATCACACAAAGATCGTCCCAACCGGGAATCGAACCCGAGACTCCGGCGTCGAAAGTGTCAGTCGGCATATAATACCCATGTGAACATAATCACACTTAGAAATAGAGTAAAATTTAAAATACCGAATTTCCAACAGATAGAGGAAAATACATCTGTAATACCTACAAAGAAATAAAATTGAAATATCTGTGTGCAATTCTAAATTAACAACTTTACACTAAATCCATAATTATGAAAGTATATTACATAAACGTACTCGGCCAGTAACGGTACAGTTTACCCTACAGTCGTATCCCGGTACTGTTACGACACCGGATGCATTTGTTACAACCAAAGCGACAACTTGACAATGGTTTTATAATATGAATAATTTCGTGCATTTTCACCTTCCTTTAGTCCTATGCATAGTGTATAAGTCATAAGATAAAGCGTTTCGTAATTTATTGAAGTAATACTTGCCTCCATTTTTACGATGCTCATAGGTATCTAGCGAGGCTAGGCATTGGTCTAGAGTCTAGTGGGTCTAGCAGACCGGTCTAGGAATTTAGCTGGCTAATGTATAACCATTTTTTTTAAATTCCGTTTGACCGCAGACGCTCCTATGTCCATTGCTGCGGGTTTCTCTGGTACACACCAGAAAGTATTTCCAGTGTTAATGTACAGTCAGCTTCAGAGAAAGGGAACCCCCCTTGATAATGACATGAAAGCATTAAAGTTTTTGAATCATTGTGTATATGGCATGTTCTTCTAGTGGTTATGACCGCTGCTTTGTGAACACGGCAACCGAGGTTCCAATCCTCGGACACAAGTTCTTTTTTTATTCATATAATTATTTTTTTATTTTCTTAAGCACTTTTTGTTAATTAATATTTAAGGAATCAAATTTTATAGTAGGTATGAGGTTTGTAAGAAAAGATAGACTTATTGCATAAACAATATTAATTTATTTCTCGAATTACATTTCTAGGTTTTTTTCTTTCCTCTTTCCATTCCTGGTTGAGTATACAGTTTTTCTATCTGAGTTAAATTGGAGTCAATTTAGGTCAGGTAAAATTTAAAAATAAGTTTTTTAAATTTTACCTGACCTAAATTTATTGACAAAATACAATACCCTAAGTGAAGTATAAAATGTTTACTTAATATACTGAATATCGCCGCGTCACATGACTCACGAATGACGTCACGTGATGCGATCGTTCGCTGAGCTGCGAACGAGCTAGCAGCTTCATCTGCCTTTTTTTTGCATGTTCATATTAATTTGTAATTTTCTGATATTTTTCGTCTTTCGGCTCAATTGTATACCAAGATGCAATTTACTCACAAAAAAAGACCACATTAATTTATGTGCTGTTTGAGGATACGAACTCGCATCTCCAGCGCCAGCCGATCACCTAGGCCGTGCCTTATACCACTAGGCTATCGGTTCACTTGATAATAATGGCGAAAATATGAATAGCATTACTCCTTTTATCGAACAAAGTTGATTACGGTGTAATTTTCTAGACCTTAAGGTTTAAATTTCAACTTCCACCATATGTGATAATAATAACTGCTCAATAGACTAAAAGATAAGGTTGAAATTAGTATAGATTTCTCTTTTAGTTCAATAGATTACGCTTGATACAGCTTGTTGCACTACCATCATGTTTTACTTCAAAAACTTATCTGCTGTATGAGCTGCGGCTATAGTATTATAATATCTGTGACAGGGCGCTAAGGTTGCAATTAGAATACTTCTTTGCCTTATTTACTAATCTGTGATTGAAGGTAACTTTATAATTCGTGGTAATTTGCATTGGTGTTAATCCTCCTCGTAATATTATTCAACTTATTAAGTTTTTGATCAGTTTTTTGAGTAAATTGAAAGTATAGTTCGATTAACAACATTTTTGAAAGCTAAAATTATTGTTCTCTGGGAGCAAGAACAAAGCATAAAGAAAATAGCACGAGATATGGGCATAACGGTAAGAGTTACGATAAAAATATATTATTTACCTATTTATTCATTTACAAGTTAGTTTTTTGAAATTTCTTTTATTTATTATCATTTTCATTACAGAGAAATACAGTGCGTAGATGGATTCGAAGGTATCAAGCGACGGGTGAAATAAAATGGGAACGCCAGCCAGAAAGATTCAACTTACTGACGATCATCGCACCAACGGAGTAAATTTTGCTACTCGTTATTTAAATTTCGACTGGGAAAACGAAATTGTTATATTTACCGACGAAAAATGCTTCAAGTCAGATAGGGATGGCCGAAAAATTTTATGGAGAAGAAATGGCCAACGGTTCAACCCTATTTTTTTTCAACCCGATTTACATATTGCAACAGATTTGAAAAGGTTTATTATTTTAGGTTACTGGGAATGGATGTCTTCAATGGGTCCAGGCGAGCTAGTGGAAATAGGGGGCCGCATGAACAGTGAGCGATACCTTGAAGTGTTGAATGACGTAATGCTGCCTTCAGTACGGGTCGCATATCCAGAAGGACAAATTTACCTGGTTCAGGATAACTCTTCAGTGCATCGGTCCTGAATTGTGCAAGACTGGCTAAATGCACAAGAAGATATAACGGTGTTTGAGTGGCCGGCTAAAAGCCCGGATCTTAACCCTATAGAAAACTTATGGGGTCAGATGGTTTTAAACTGGTACTGAAGTGGAATAAAGTCAAAACAAAAATTGGATGAAGAGGTAAACAGAACTTGGGAACTAATGCAAAATAGTGCCGCATGTTATAATATGGTGTCGGGGATGAAAAGTCGTCTTCAAGAAGTGGTAGACAGTGAGGGCCATCCTCTCCGTTATTAATGCAGTTTATCGATTCTTACCCAGGACAAATCTTTGTGTGCTGAACACGATTATTTGTTATGTGTCTGGGTGTAATTAATCTAAAAAAAATATTTAAAATAAGTATTATATCCGTTGTCTAGTATCCATATCACATTAAGGTGCTTATTTTAGGCTAGATGATGCTGTGTATAAAGTGTCCTAACATTCATAATAATAATATTATATTATTAATACCTAATCCCATTACAAGTTTTTGTTTACAAGTTTAGTAATCTTCTAATGTGTTAACGATGCACCATCTGACCTCACATATTTTTCTAATGTTGTGTTAAAAGGGTTACCTACTTATCAGAAAATGTGATCAAAGAGGAAGATGTATATTGCTATACTGTTATAGTTTAGCATGTTGGTTCTTTCTTTGTGATTCACAGGAACAAATAACATTTCATTTTTCAACCATTCTTTTATATTCAAAGATTATACAGAGTGTAAAAAATTTATGTTTGCAACTTTAAATAAATAAGTAAATAAATATTGTAGTTATGTTTCTAGAATTATCTAATATTAAGTAAACATTTTATACTTCACTTAGGGTATTGTATTTTGTCAATAAATTTAGGTCAGGTAAAATTTAAAAATAAGTAACCCCAATTTAACTCAGATAGAAAAACTGTATACTCAACCAGGAATGGAAAGAGAAAGGAAAAAACCTAGAAATGTAATTCGAAAAATAAATTAATATTGTTTATGCAATAAGCCTATCTTTTCTTACAAACCTCATACCTACTATAAAATTTGATTCCTTAAATATTAATTAACAAAAAGTGCTTAAGAAAATAAAAAAATAATTATATGAATAAAAAAAGAACTTGTGTCCGAGGATTTGAACCTCGGTTGCCGTGTTCACAAAGCAGCGGTCAAAACCACTAGACCAACATGCCATATACACAATGATTCAAAAAACATAATGCTTTCATGTCATTATCAAGGGGGGTTCCTTTTCTCTGAAGCTGACTGTACACTCTAAGGTAAGGTAGACAGACGGACGAGATTTTAACTCACTCTAGCTGCTTTGCAGTTTGAATGCAATATGACTTGATTTCATACTGTACTAGCGGACGCCCACGGCTTTCCCCACTTTACAATTTATATACATAAAAACCTTCCTCGAGAACCAGTCTATCCATTGGTGAAAACCGTATCAAAACCCGTTGCGTAGTTTTTAAGATCTAAACATACATAGGGACGGAGCGACTTTGTTTTATACTACTGTTATGAAGTACTATTAAGACTTAGCTAATGCGACGATGGACAAAATGACCGGCAAAATGAAGCCTACATTTCGCCGGTCACTCTTCTGTCTAGCCCTTCGAGATAAAGAATTGATTTTGTATCTGTATGTGACATGCCGTATCAATGGTAAACGCTATCACTTGTACTTTAAGCCAAATGTGACACGTGGATGTAATGTTTTCAAACAGAATCTTATTTATGAAATTATATCTTTCAATGGATATAATTTAAATAGAAACGTTTCTCCGAACGGGTAGGTAGAGTCATATTATGCGACTGCTATTCGCCTGCGAATATCCCGTTATAACAGTGTATTAAAATTCGGCCAAGAGCGTGTCTGGCCACGCTTAAAATAGGGTTCCTTAGTAATAGCCTCTATGACTTCTGAACTAACAGAGTCAGGTATCTAATTCGCCATAGTTTTACTTCATAGTTCACTATATAGTTCTTAAAGACTATTATCATTAATTTTTAAATGCGCTTTAAAGTTAAATATCTTACAACTACAAATAAATAAATACAAATCAAATCGGTAATAATTTAAGCAACCTACAATTTTTTTTAAAAGACCTTTCTAATAATACCCCGCATGATGGAGTTGACGCGAGACACCATCCCCACTTACACACATACACAGCCCCATACAAATAGTAAATACACAAATCCAATATGACGAACTAATAACGTAAAGATATCCATGAAAGTTTCATATTTTTAGCGCTAAACGTTTGAAAGAAAAGCCGAGAACGGATGGACAGACGGACGGATATTATAAAATTATACGGGTTCTGAGATTTGAACTACGGAACCCAAAAAAGAAAAACAAAAATTTAAAAAGGACATCTTTCATTTCGATCAAAACACTTCGACTTTTAAGCTTGAAATTTAAATTTAATTGGAAAACGAATGGACAATAAATATTGGAAAATATTCGAGCAAAAGTATTCCGTGAATGAGTTGAACGAGTGAACGGATGAATGAACGACTCTTTGTGATTAAAGTTCCATTGATTTTATTTGTTATAAAGTGTTGGCCTTTTAGTTGAATTTATATTAATAATCACATCTTTAGCCCCGAGGGGTAGAGCTACGCTGCTGTAAACAGTGCGCGACTTCGAATTGAGGGAAGCGTTTTTTTTTTTGTTTTTTTTTTTTTGTATTTTAATTGAATATTTGACGTTCCTCACGACCTTAATTGAAATCATCTATTAATTTAGATGAAAACATTTTAATTATCGGTTAAGAGGTTGCTGAGAAACGAACATCCGAACCTGCTCCATTGGAGCTCCGCTCAATAATAATAATAATAAATTGGTTAATCAAGTGACCAGGACTCATTGATGTCAGTAAAAACTTATAATCTATGTTAGTATAATTAAATTTCATTATGATATCGAACATACAATTTCCAATTACGTCGTCATGCATAAAAAAAATAAACACGTTGAATTGAGTATTATGTCGGATATTTTTGCCATCTGTTGTAGTCATATATTTATGCACGGCACTGAGGAATCAATACTAATAGAAACATAGAACTATTTTTAACGATACATATTTTTGTTCTCTAAGAGACATTATTTTGGAACTGAACGTAGTCACATATTTTTGATATGGGAAATTGACACTTTAATGTGATGCATATTATGTATGATCAGATTTTAGTGCTGCGTTCCTGCAGAAAGATACATTATTGAAATCGTTCCTTGGTCAGATATAATTGCCGATGTGTCCATATTTATGCTCGTGAATTTACTTACCACTCTTTTTGGGGACTGGACACTAATAGGTACCATTTTACTGAATAATGTACTCGTAGTAATAGAATAAAAAAAATTATCAAAGCTTTAAGTTTAACCTTCATTCAGCCAACACAATCATGCGGTCTAAATCTCTAAAATAAAGACGCAGGAAACTGTCCATCAAACAACTATTTGTTGTGATTTACTTAATGAGGGAGAGAGACAAAATATATCGTAAGTAGTTCATAAACTGATGCACAGATGTTTGCTTGAAGTGTTGAATGAATACGTCGAGGATAGGTAACGCTTTTAAAGAAGCAGGTTTAAATTTAGAAGGATCACAAAAATAATGTTTTGATTTTAAATTATAAGTATTCCAGGTAAAGAGGAATGATAGCCAATAACGTGTCTGTTAAACAGATCGTTGAAGACCTCGGTCCTCAGGGATCAGGGTAATATAAGAGGGTTCCGCACGATATAGAAGCTGTTTCCTAGCTGGTACCACTCCATGGGACCAGAAGGCGAGGATCCTTGCTTCAATGGTTCAATTGGAATTTGTTGGATCCTATCGACACTTCTAATCACGTCAAAAAAAATATTGATAAATAAATAAATAAATATGTTTGGACATTCTCACACAACGTTATCTAGCCCAAATTAAGCTAATATAAGCTTGTGCTAAAAGATCTTTATGATACTTATGTAATTCTAAATACATACATATGATACATAGAAAATACCCAAACTCCGAAACAAACATTTGTGGATCACACAAATAATTTGATTTAACCCGGAATCGAACCTGGGATCTCAGGGAAGGCAGTCGCATACTCATACCACTGCGCCACCGAGGTAGTCGTGTTAAGCCGTGTTAAGTTCTTTATGTTAATTCTAGTAAGTAACCTCGTAATGATTTACTAGCTAAGTGAACTCCAGTGAAAATAAAACTGTCTATACTTTCCACGCTCTTAACCTACCCTCGGACTATAATTAAAAAAAAGTAAATAAGTAACAAAAGAATCGGAAGCACCATTAACAAAGAAACAAAACAGTACATTAAACATTTAGAATCTGTGGCTAAGCGGCCATTTTGTTCCGTTAACCATCTGTGAAAAGGAAGCACTCTGTTAATACCGGAACACTCGAAGCGTGAATATTTTCTTTTGTGAAGATTAATTGAAACGCATTAGTTCCTAATTGTTGTGCAGATATGTTTGTTTTGATGTATTTCAACTGTGATAGACATACTACGAAGAGTCAACACCCGCTTGATGATTTGAGGGGAGAGGTATTAAAATTGGACCAAGATATTCTTTTTTTAAACTTTCGCGTTCTGAATTCGTTATACTATTAACGAGTTCGGGACTTAAACGCGTAATTTACCTTATGTTTGGCCTGATGTTTCGACCGAGTTACATCGGGCCGTCGCGTCGTCGTCACAGGCTGACTGGAGCTGGCGGCGTCGATAGCGTGAGGCGCGGCTGATCAAACAGAAGGTAAATTACGCGTTGTCCCGAAATCGGTAATAGTACAAGATATTCTTTTTTTTATTGATTCATTCAAAAGTTACAGATCTTATATTAACTTATTCTACAGCCCATAGATACATACCTTAAAAATAAAAATACAAATAATTATATCTTAAAATATGAACACTAAACTGTGTTGTTTATAGGGGTGTCGTGTTACACATGACACCTTTCGGCCGAAACTCTTCCTTAAGAAACATGTGGAGATGATGAATCGGCACCCTAATCACGCACGACTTGAAGTTCGTATTGTGGCGCGACCCCAACCTCTCGACTCTCAAGGTCCAGTTGGTCTTGGTCCTGATGTACTCCACGATCTCGATATCCTTCGTGTAGTGATGAAGTCGGGTCGACAAATGACTAGCTAATCACCGCAGCTCCACACGCGTGAAAGTTCTTGTTCCTGATTCCCGTGGGACATTACAACTTTACTCAAGGATAATGTAGCTAAGTACACTTCAATAAAAGAATTCTCAAAATCTGTATAGTAGTATTCAATTTAAACCAACAAACAATATTTCCTTTTATAATATTAGTACTTATAGAATCAGATGTCTTAACGGTTTTGATTCGTAGGTCGCATAATGCGGCCTATATACAATAGACCCTGATGAGCAATAAATCACAGAATGGTCATGTTTGCTGCGATCATTGTCGTGATAGTCGTTCGTGATCGCCCATCATGGTAGATTTTATAGAAGCCACTTTAATGCCCTTCTTGCTCTTGCTGTAGCTTATTATTGCTCCCTAACGTTTCGATAGATTGCACCATCCGTGGCTATCACTGGTTAACTGTCGTCAGTGAGCATTAAAGTGCCTATCTGAAACTAAATTGCAACACATACATTCCATTCTCTTCAATCCGAGGGTTTAATAATATTCTTAAGAAATAGATTACTTTGAGTAACGTGAACAGAAATACTATACCACAGAGCTAGGTACTTACCTATTTTAGATAATATAAAGTCTTACTAATATTGTCTATGAGCATTCATAGTATTTCATAGATAATAGAAATTGCAAATGGCGCCCACGTCACGTTCAGAAACGATGATAACATTTTCAAAAGGCGCTTCGTAATGACGCTATCTCGCATAAATTGCACTGAATTGAATCTAAATTGGATTTATCGAAACAGGAATATCACGTATATCGATGTATCTGTTCAATAGATAGCTTTACACTGAACTTAACTGAAACATTTTGTACTTTTAGATTTATTTTTAAAGTCATAAATTCGCTAAGTTGCAACTCTGCAACATGTACCCTGTCTAAAAACTCGTGACGTGGAGTGGTGCTGGAAAATGTAAGCGTTGGCAACAATAATTTGGGTCTCGGTGTCGATTTCGCTGGTCAAAAGTAAAATTGGAATCCAATGACAGTATGTCTGTCTGTCTTATTACCGCTAACTGAGAACTCCAGAGCCCTTAATCAGTCTCTTGTGCTACTTTGTTCACCTGATGGCAGACGATCGAGCATGTTATATTATCAATAGAAAAAAAACTTAAAATATTCACATGATTATTATTACATTCATAATTAGATTAAAACAAATATAAAGTCAGCCAACAAAACAAATACGTATCTACTTTATGTTTCATGAACTAATTTACAGAACAAGTTAATTTAAAGTCTGTTTGTTTTGCCCCTATTACATGCGGAACTCTGGTCATTTTGTTTGTGCACACAAAAAGGGGCTTTCCATTCACTTATTTACATATAAGTACAAAAGTCTTATATCTCCATGTTTCTGATAAACGACAGTTAAAATCTAAAGGGATAATACTAGTAGTTCTGCGAACAGTAGACCTCGCGTTATTTTCCATTTCTCCCCCATTTTCCCCCCAATAGAAAAATCCCTTCGACAAAAGTTGCGTCTTGCAACAAAGAACACTTGTACCATTTTTTTTTACCTTGTACAATTTCATGAAAATCGGCTGATAAATGCGGCCTGTAGACCTTAACTGACACACATACAGACAAACAACGCCAAATCAATAATAAAGTTGTAGGAATCGAGTGTCTGTAAATGTCTGTCAGACAAAATAAAATTCTCGTCAAAAATTGACACAACCGACTTCAAATTACCGAACTGGGATCCAATTATTTGGTCCCATTTCGGTAATTTGAAGTTGGTTTTCGGAATAGGACCAAATTGAAATTGGACCACTTGGGAAGTAGTAAAAGAAAATGTCAAAATCGGTTCCCCCAGACCAAAGATATCCTCATATCTCTGGTCTGGGTGAACCAAATTGGGGTCGGCTTTCCAGTCTAACTGCGATTCGGCTGAACTTCGATATTCTCCGTGAAGCGACTGCCATCTGACCTCCACAACCCATGGGCGATATCGAAGTTCTGTAGTTAGACCGCGAGGATTTTTGATTTAGGTCTCCAACTAACGACGGCAATAGATGTTCGTATTACAATCGGGACCGACGGCTTAACGTGCTCTCTGGGCACGGAGGTGTCTTAATGTGTTAAGAAATGGACACCTTATCCTAAGACCATAAACATAACATAGTTGGAGCCCCTCTATCTCACTCTCACATATTAACTTACATACATATAAACATACTATAGTGAGGTAAAAATAAAAGCCTCTTTTACACCCCTTTTACGTGACAATATGCAACTCCTCTAGTCCCTTACTACTGAAGAACTCTTATATCTGAATGACACTGGTTCTATCGATCGGTGATATTCAGACGTGGATAATCTCCGAGATAGCTATGTTTTATGCAACACACATTCTCTATCTCTTCACGCCTTTATGCGTGAAGGGGTAGGCACAGAGTCTTATTGTGCCTTAGTTTGCCAGTCCATTTAGGGGTGAGCCTATTACCGTTTTCAGGTACTTTGAATCCTACCATTTGATAGAGCACCGTCCGGCAGTCAACAGGGGCACCGGAGATATTGATTATATGACCGCGCAAGACACCGTACTAGTATCTATCTATATATAGAAATGGTGAATATAATTTTTGTCCCCCCATAGCTCTCGAGACCTGCTTATGCTCCAATGATGGTTGACCCCCCTATAGTTAGCCCTCGATCTGGAGGCAAGCCAAAAAATCGAAAATTGGACCTAGCCCTAAGGGGTCAAAAGTTATAGGCCAAAACCTACGGCGTGGTGCGGCGCCAAGCACCGCGCAAGACACCGTACTAGTAAATAAATATTTACTTATGACATTGCGTTACATAAATAAACCAATAAGCTCGTGGGTCCACTCATCATCATCATCTCAGCCCATTTGACGCCCGCTGCTGGACATAGGCATCCCCCGAAAAGGGAGGGAATTCAACCAACATATTTATACCACGCTGGCCAGACGAGTTGGTATAAGGTGGGTCCAGTACCTAGTTACTTTATGAGCTAAGAAATGTAAAATGGCAAGGAGAAGGCTTATAATGTTCCTCTACCTACTTCATTGGATAAAGTATGCACTTCACGTTTAGCACTTCAAAATGTGGGCGTGAGCGTAAACCCTGTTAGAAGTAGGTAGGTACTAAAATTATGTAACAATATGCATCTGCAGCTATAAATTCGCTTTAATTATCATTTAGAGTTTTATTGTATCGTAAAATTATATTTACGATGTCGTTGTATTTCGCAAAAGTATCGAACGTCCGCTTGCAATAAAACAGTTTAGTATTTAAAGTATGCCATTCAAGACCTCACCCATCTTCTATACCTACAAGACCTACCAGATTTCTGCTTTTGGAGAGGTTGTCGTTCTCAGGCAGCACCATCAAACATAATAAAACTTCTTTAATTCATCCCCAATAAAAAAAACTATGACTTCCTCTAAACTGTGACTATGAAAACCTCATTATCTATTACTGGCTGCTAACAAAAGCGTTCAATGCCTATTCCAAATTCAGAATTTAAAAAGAATACAAAGCAAACGAAATTGGAACGCGGAACTCAATGTGTGGTCGCACACACCTTCCTTGGTTAACGATCTAACCTGCAGCTAAGTTAATCCACGATAAGCGACAACAGCCATTGTTCCAACAGAATAGATAATTTACGTACAAACGGATTACTGATGTTGTGTAATATGAGCGTAGTGGCGAATGTGGGGTCCCGCACGTACGCAAACGTTTGGAAGAACTAGATATTTATGAGTTTAAACTTGAAACATAGTAAATACGAGTAGATGTTCATTCTAAAGCAATGGTAAGTATGATGTTCAAACTTTTTTCAAATAATAGCATTATTTTCGCTAAAATAGAAGACAATTAAAACTTCGACATATGTTTCACCTCTAAACGAGGCATTCTTAAGACTGTCTCAGAGAGAACAGGCTGTTCTCTCTGAGACAGTCTAGTCAGTATTTGAAAAAAGTTTGAACATCATACTTACCATTGGTTAGTCATGGACTTTCGCCAGGTAACGCCTGATTCTATCCAATATTTGATGTTCATTCTTCTTCCGAGGTCACAGGCTGGTGGTGTCTTTAGTTAGCAGGTCGTCCCTTCTGGATAGGGAACTGTCGCTGGTTGGAATCCGATTCTAGACTATCGTTTTTGCGTAAAATTAGCAACCATTATTTGCTAAGAAAAATACACGTCAAAAATTGATACAACATCGACTTCAAATTACCGAAATGGGACCAAATAATTGTCGGTATGGGACCAAATTCAAATGGGACTACTTGAGAAGTAGTAACTTTCATTTAAATAACTTTCATTAAAATTTTCAAAATCGGTTCACAAAGTCCAGAGATATGAGGTAAAAAACAATAAAAAAAACACAGTCGAATTTGAGAACCTCCTCCTTTTTTGGAAGTCACGGAACCAAAAGTCCTATCAAAATTTCCTTAGTATAAGCACAATTGAAAGATTTAGGTATATATCTTAGATGAAATACTAGATGGCGCGTCACCAAGCAATCACTACAATAGAAACAGTTCAGCTGACGCATGCTAGTATGCGTGAGCGTATGTCATACACTCGCCTTGTTTGACGTTGTGTGGGTGTATAGTGGTCCAGCTAAAGAAACTTTTCTTATTTTCCCATTTTATATAGGAAATTTCTAGGGGCCTTTTAACTTATTATTTAAATTTTGACTTATAACTTTTTATTTTTAACTTTTGACTTTCAACATTTTATTTTTAACTTTTAATGTTTAAAGTAATGGTAAGTTAGACGTTAAAAACTTTTTTTAAATATATATACATTTTTCGCAGAGTTAAAAGACAACAAAACGTCGCCAATTGTTTCGCCTCTAAACGAGGCATTATCAAGACTGTCTCAAAGAGAACTGCTGGCTGTTCTCTTTGAGACAGTCTTCAGCTGTCGTCAGCTGTTCTTTTTTAACATCTAACTTACCATTACTTTGTCATGGATTTTCGCCAGGTAACGCCTGTTTCCATCCAATATTTTAATATTAAGAAAGAAATTATAAATAGATCACAAAAACTGATGTCATCGGCGGGACATCAGTTTTTGTGATCTATTTATAATTTCTTTCTTAATATTTTAAGAATAGTTTAAGCAAACTCATTGCTTTGAAATACAACAATATTTTAATGTTTAATTTTTCATTTTTAACTTTTTAATTTTAACTTTTATTTTTAACTTGTAATGTTTAATTTTTCATTTTTAACTTTTTAATTTTAACTTTTATTTTTAACTTGTAATGTTTAATTTTTCATTTTTAACTTTTTAATTTAACTTTTTTTTTAACGTTTTTAACTTTCTTTAATTTTTTTACTTTTTAATTTTTACTTTATAATTTTAATTTTTTTTTACTTTTATTTTTACCTTTTTATTTTTGGCAGCCATATTGGATTGCGAAATGGACACGAAATTCTTACTTAACATACCAAAAACCTTGCCCGACAGTTGGACGGTTTTTATTGGATAAACTTAACATATCATCCTTTCTAGGTACATCACTATACACTCGCTACTACATATTTGCGACTCACTCTTGACCATTTTCATATCATTTATTTTATGTGTTAGTATTTTCTAATGACTTGCCCAACACCTATTTCTACTAATATAAATCGGGGAATTTTGAATTCGAAACTGGCAATACCAACAATAATGACAATTATAAATTACACATTATTTAAATATTGTTTTAATAAAATTATGATGAATTTTATAAGTTACTTACAGATGGTAGGTGACTGTGCTGGTTGTTTTCAGTCATCCTGTGTAGTTTCTGCAAACTTTTATGGCACATTTAGGCATATTTCGGCCAAAAAATTTTGATCGCATAAACAACCGTAACCCTTGACAACACAATTGACAATAAAGAGCGGGAAGCGGTTTATAACCGAACTGTTCGGTTATATTTTTTTAAATGCATTTCTGCACTGAGGTTCCGTCTATAGTATATAACACGTCACTGGTAATAGGATAGGTTTAGGTATTCTTTATACTGTGGTATAAGCTGGTACCACCAAAACTACTAGCAAACTGTGTGTGTATGTATTAAATAAATATTGATGAAAAATTTAGTCAGTGTGAACCCAATCACGAACGCGTTTTAACAATTCTAAACATTCCAAAACGTAAACAAAATGAACAAAGGGCAGCTCTGGCTATTGCTAAAGCCAAATATGTACAAATGAGAAAGCAACTTTACCAATAATTCACTAGACAGCGTTTGTAAACATCAAACGGTGCGAACACCTGGTATTTTGTTAAATTGAAAATACAGGTATTTATAATACATAGTATTGATACTAATTCCAGCTAACTATTGGAGCCAGGCTCAGAATTGGTGGATTACTTTGAGTCTCTGCCAGCGCTTTTCACCAACCTACCTACGCATAAGGCATAAATGATGACACCGTGCTCAAAAACCACACACACAAAATCCTGTCTTTATTTCTGAAGGAACAGAGGCGTTTATTTTACCCACATTTCGACAACGGCTTTGTACTCGGGAATACTTTCAATATAACCAGAAGACCTATCGACAGACGGAAGAGGCTCTGGCAAATTGGAGAGATATTAAATAAAGGATGACTTGAGCCGCGAAGATGTTAATAACTTTCTATAGGATCCATATTAAAACAAGTTGCTTTATTATCTGTTAATGAAAACAACATCACAAATGAACGTAGTCTGAGGCACCGAGGAGCAGCGAGTATTCCCTTTTTTGACAGCACAAAGCATAAACTGTTCCGCAAGCCGGTAACAGCTACAAGTCACGTCCGGATTTTCCTACTTAAAAGTTTGAGAACAACTTGTTATATATTTAGTATTATTTTTCCGAGGCTAAAAGGTTCTGGCTATATCTCCATGTCCCAAGTCCTGACTGACTGACGGACAAGACTGTAGCAATACCCCCCCAGTGACAATCGAAACCGATTTAAAAAAAAAGACGATAGGTACGTCTATGTTCTTCGTTCAGTTACGATTTGATTTGTGTACGTTTATAAGTAAGTACTGTGTATCTCTGTTCAAGTCAAATCTCTTTTCTCTACATGAAGGTTGGCTGGAAAATAGCCATAATATAAAATATGCTTTAGTACGCGCTGTGCATTGATATTTGTGCATCGATGCGTTTGTGTGTATTTTTTGGAACTGAGTTAATATAATTTTATTCTAACTTCTAACCCTTATCAAAAAAGTATAGCAAACGCTTTAGATGTAGTTATGCATTAACTACTACAAAACTCGCTTGCAAGACAATAAACGGCTATCGTAGCTTGTGTGCTTTTTGAATTCTAAAAATTTTGCAGAATATAAACCAAAATGCAACAAAATTGACAACTGAACTGGCATGTTAAAAGTACCTTACTTCATGGTGTGCTACTGCAACATTCTTTATTAATTGTCAAAGAGCATAAAATGATTTTCATGTTGATACCTTTTAGAATTCATTAAGAATAATGGTTGCAGAAAAATCTGCGCGAGGATATATTAATCGCTCGGACTGTATTTATTTGTAGTTATTTTAAATAGTAATAAATAATAAACCTTTATTTTCGTTTCTTACTTGCTAAATTCATATTAGTCGTAGATACACTCCCTGTAAGTAATAAGTACTTGTGTTGGGAGTTGGGAGGCCTCGCTCTTCACATTTTATGATAATCTATAGTAACAGGTAAGCAAGCATCCAATGTTATTACTAGCTAATTATTAAATTATTTTATTAAAGACTAGCTGATCGGCGCAGCTCCGCCCGCGTGATTTAGTTTACTCGTTCCCGGTTCCGTGGGAACACATTACTGGGATAAAAAGTAGTCTGTTACTCAGGGTGAATGTAGCTTTCCAATGGTGAATTTTTTTTAAATCGGCACAGTATTTTTTGAGTTTATTCATTACAAACATACAAAAATACAAACCTTCCCTCTTTATAATAGTAGTATAGATATAGATTAAGAAAGAACGGTAAGTTTGGATGGGATTGTGTGTCTGTTGTGTGTGTGTGTGTTATGTCTGTTTGTGTATGTTTTCAGGTGTGCGTGAATGAGCTGCTGTTTGTTAAGGAAGATATAGCTTTTTCCCCCCATTTACGTGAGTTGAATTATTCTACTTTTTAATGATCCCAGGATTATATCTACGATACTCGTATCTCTATATATAAAAATGAATCCCTATTTCCCTTGGTCACGACATCACGCGTGAACGGCTGGACCGATTTGGCTAATTTGGGTCTTAAAATATTCGTGGAGGTTCAGGGAAGGTTCATAAGCAAAATTTCAGGCGGTACGAAGTTCGCCGGGACCACTAGTTACATATAAAAATTCCTCCGTATTTGTATAGTTTAAACTTCTTAGCCACGAAACTAGTGATGTATGTAACATCTGTCCTGGCTGTTGGAATTAAGATTCTGATAATAATGTAGAATGATAATTGATTGATTGGCCACCTTTGTGGCCTCTGTCTAAGGTTGGGTTGAGTCCCGCATCGTCCCGCGCACAGTTATAAGAATACTATAATACGTCGGTGAGTGAATCCGCGTTTTAAAAACTACAAGCCGGCTTCTTTAAGGATGTTAGGTGGCTAGCCCGCCGTCCTCAGGCCCCGATTCGATCCGTTCCGAGTCTGTGGCGCTATGGCCGCCAACTTCGGAATTCAGCGGGGAACGCTGCCTGTCCCTCTCGGCCTCCTACTTCACGAGTATCACGTGCTCGCAGAAGGACCATGGTTTGAAGTATGGTCTCCATCAGGAGGGTATCCACCCACAGACCCACGGCGATATAGGTGTGACTATAATTAATCTCTGTAGAGCACGTACAATTAAGGCCTCTGTGCTCTTGCAGAAACTTGAAGCGACCAGCCCTAAAGCATGGCAGAGTCGACTAAAGTCATAAATATTCCACCAATTGTATCGCAGTAAATCTTAGTCACGTGACCAAATTTACAAATTTCCTGCGCTATCATGGATTATCGATTGAGGTCGATGGTCGATTAGGGCTGTACTAGGCATACTAGAGCTTAACGTTGTGATTTTTACAGTGGCTCATACGTTCATCAAAATGAACTGACACGTGGATGGAGTTCACATGACACATCGCGTGTCTGCAGTATGTTAAGCTATCGCTCAATTTATCTAAATTGTTCATTTTATTCTCTAAAATATTTCTCTCTAAAATGCATTCAATATGTGGTCACGCGTGGTGCTACATACTAGAAATTAGTGCAATGAATCATGTCACGAATATGTATTTATTGGCGACAGCCTTTTATAAAATCACTAATGTTTTCCAGAAGCAATTACCCACTGTTCATCAGTTGGTCCAACGTCACAAGGCATAATGCCGATAAATATAATTCCAAAATAACAGCTTTTTACTCAATGCATATAAATGTATTTGGATCGTATACGTATTCAGCAGTTATGTTGGATAAGGTACTTAAACATACTATATAATAACATACTAAATGTTATTTGTTTGTCTGTTTGTCTCGGCTAATCTCTGAAATGACTTGACCAATTTTAACGGGACTTTCAATGGCTTATAATATCTGATGTTATCAGGAGTAACTTAAACTATTATTTATCCTGTAGGATTTGAGAACTATACATATACCTATATAGAAAATATTCCAAACAGGCGAAGCCGTGGGCTAGTAAGAAATATAAAAACCCGGCCAAGTGCCAGTCGAACTCGCGCACAAAGGGTTCTGTAACAAACCGGCAAAAATATCACGTTTGTTGTATGGGAGTCCCCTTAAATATTTATTATATTGTTTTGTATTTTTTGTATTGTTTTTTTTTCATATTTGTTGTTGTAGCGGCACCAGAAATACATCATCTGTGAAAATTTCCAACTTTCACGGTTCATGAGATACACCACAGGTCTGCTTGGTGACAGACGGACGGATAGCGGAGTCTTAGTAATAGGGTTCCCGTTTTACCCTTTTGTACGGAACCCTAAAAAATTATATCATAGCACTGTAGGCGACTCACATGAAATACGTTTCAAAACATCAAACTACTCCTAAGTATTGAAAGTTGCCCCATGTAACAAATTTATCTAACACCATTTAAAAAGTTATCACTTCAATAAGTTAATGTGTTGTATCTTAACGACTTTGTTCACGACATGGGGGCGCCAGTGCTGCAGGATAACAGCCGCCTGTTGCTAATATAGGGCTGGAAAGATACTTTACTTTTATGGGTGACCAATATTGTTTTTGTTTAATAAACATAAAGGTGCTGGCGGTTTGTGCTCGGACTACCAGAGAGTCTATTTAGTGGTATGTACCTACCTAACATCTCTGTCGCTATAATAATTCTGGTTTGAATTACAGAGTGGCTATGGATTTCTATAGTGCTCCGGTAACGGTAATAGCTGGCAATAAGCTTTTACGTTATGGCTACCAACTAATTGACTGACAATTTTTGGGCGTGTAATACATCTCTGACAACCTCTTCGAGGATATAGTTGTGATGATATGTACTTAGGTAGATAATGTTCATAAGAGAAGCAAGCAATGTATTTATGTATTGTAGCTGCTCCGTCAGTTGCAGGGACCGACCAATTTAATCTGACGGTTTGAGGATGACGTGAGCTCAAACTAATCGACACACGTCGACTTGAGCAACGTACGTTGTTTATAATATTTGTGATTTAACTAGGTATCCCCACACACACACACATATCACTATATCCCCGATATATTTGCCAGTATTTTCCCACGTAATAGGGGGCAAGCCTATTGCCTTCACCGGGCACGGATATAATAGGTTTTGTCCAAAATGGCCGAATGAATTTAATAAAAAGTAGCAGCTATATTGTAATTTGGAAAAAAAAATTATACCTGTTGCCTCGCGATGAAATGTTGATTAAAGGCAACAAAATCTTACGTGCCAGCCGCTAGGTAATTAGGTAGGTACTTCACAACAGTAAATCACGTCCCCTAAAGGGCAGAGATCATTACATAGAGTACGTAAGAGTACATGTAGAATCGAGGTTCCCAGTTACTAGGTTTTACTTTGCGACCTACATGAATAAACTGTAGGAAATATGCATGTATTTAACCTAATTCTTCTGTGGATTACGTCTCTGTACCTCTCAGGTATATATTATAATCTCTTAGGTATAATATGACTTATGTCACACACACATTATCATTTTTTTCCAAGTCCGCTCCTACGTCCTTTGCCGAGCGTCTCTGGTACGCACCAGGAGGTATCCAGTGGCACCCGGTGGACTTTGGCCACTCGTGTGGCCTCTTCGGGGATTTGGTCTGTATGAAAATTCCAAATGAGTTTATTCAAGATGAGACGAGATGCGACTTTGTTATGTTAACACACAACCCCCTATGTATGCTTAGATCTTTAAAACTACGCAACGGATTTTGATGCGGGTTTCACCACTGGATAGAGTGGTTCTCGAGGAAGGTTTTTGTCTTAATAATTTGTCAAGTGGGCGAAGCCGCGGACGTCCGCTAGTATTATCTAAAATCCCTAAACACAATTATCTGTGGCAGACGGTCGTCGGCCTGGCGGCGGCACTTCATTCACACGTATTGACAACAGTATTTTTTAAACACTTAACTTTAATGCACTTGCGAACAGATCCGGGTGTTAACCGTTGTAGTTTTTGTGGTTTTAACAGATATTTTGGTTATCTTTAACCCGAGATCAAGAGGGGGAGTATTTCATGTGATTTTGTTACCATTTCTGTCTTTTAGGTTAGTAATGAAGGTTAGTTAGTTTAATGTTCTTTAATTTTTAAACAGATTTTACTGGTTTAAATAAATTTAAAAATATTAAAGTCTTAGCCCGGATTTGAACTGCCTTGGACATTAGTTATCTATACCTACTAATATTATAAATAAAACGGAGGTATTTGTTTGTGTGTTTGAACGCATTAATCTCAGGAAAAGTACTTACCTAGTTCCTGACTTCAACTTATTATGGTGAATACCTAGTACGTTTATTAAGGAAGGCTGTAGCCGATATAACATCATGCTACAACCAAAGTGGAGTAATGTAAATACGCCGGCGTCCACTAGTTCATAAATAAATACCATAACATAATAGACCCATCAAATTCAATCAGTCGAGAGAATTTGATTGGCATATTCTGAAACGAAAGGACCTAGGAGATATCGTTTGTTCACGGGTCAAAGTATTATAAATGAATTCATTTATCAGATTTTCACGGCCGAGTGGACACACCTGATAATTTATGGTTGGAGCTTAAACCACAACGCCATCGAACCAGTTACGAACAAACCCGAGGGCAACCGCCACTTCATAATTATCACTACATAAGTACTACACATTATAAAACTAAGTCCTCCGCCGCGTATCATCGCGATATTTTCAAAAACGACTGCACCGATTTTCACGCTGTTTTCACCACTGGATGGAATGGAAGTGGTTTTCGAGGAAGATTTTTGCGAATCCGCGGCGGGCGTCTGCTATAAAACTGTTTAAAACAACGTCGCTTCTGTTCCTATGTATGCTTAGATCTTTAAAACTACGCAACGGATTTTGATTCGGTCTTCAACAATGGATAGAGTGGTTCTCGAGGAAGGTTTTATATAAGTAACTTGTCAAGCGGACTAGTAGCTACTATAACAAAACATTTCAACAAATCTAAGAACCTTACTAAGTTAACTCCTCTTTAAGTCGAGATAAGAAATGATTGCTTGTCTTTATAAGCTTTTATAACAACTCATTTGCACTGCGCAACCCATCCATATTACCATGCCGCAAAGTCTATAATCCCGTTAACCAACTGCAAAAGGAAATATAATGACAATCTTCATTACTAAATCTGTGTTGGATTTTGTTAACTTGCAAAGGGCTTTATGATATTGAAAATAGAGTGTTATATTTGATTGTGTCAATGTTATTTTTGTAACGTTTGATTATGATTAACCATCATAAAAGCTTGGGGTAGGTCGTGTTGATAAATGTCGCATATAATCTGTTAAAGATGACAACGTTGTGACAAGAGTCTCTTTGTTTTTTATTATCCGTAGATAACAAGTGTTTATTTTTTAAACAGTTTTAATTAGGTTTGATATTATGTATAAATAACTTAGGCACGGATTTATTGTCAAGTGGGTTGTTAAAAACTGAGGTGGATGACATATAATGCACATGCTTGCAGCGGGATTCAAAGACTTTTGTCATTTTAAATACCGTTATATCCGAAGAGAATGATTTCTAGCAGTGTTTGCAGATGGCAGCAACAAAGTTATCGTCTTAAAAGCTGTGCGACGCGAGTGGAACTGTGGGTTTCAACTAGTAAATAAATAAATACCTACGTTGGGCGTTTTGACATTGCACGATAACGACACACGATATTGTGGAGGATATCGTCACGATATCGTACAATGTGAAAACGCCCGTTCCCGTAGATTGAAAACTACCGCAGAGACCTCTAGTAGTAGTTTCTTTTTTAATTCCGCGACCCAAGGCCAGCCAGAGAACTCACGTCCTTAGCTGTGCCAACGGAGGTGAGGTCACGTCCAATGCCGGGCGTCTCTGGCTCGCACGCAGAAGGTATTTCCAGTGGCGCCCGGCACCTCTAGTAGTAGTATGGAAAACTCCGCTTTTAATGTCACGCACACTTTACATATTTATTACATTTTATTTTCACAAAACATATTTTAACGTATTATTTATTTTATTTTTAGTTTTGTATTTTTCTTGATTATAATCTGTAATTTGTAACCTGTATAAGTGTTTGTTTAGTCTTAGGGTTACGTAGAATAATAAAGAATTATTTCTTTCTTTCTCTAGATACTAGCAAATTTTACAGTTTTCTCGTATCCAATTCTGGAAATATGGATATAAAATAGCATAATACCATTTAGTATAATGACACCCAGATAGACATACATCACGCCTGTATCCCCAACGGTATAGACAGAGGTTCACTACACACCTACTCTTACCAGTAATTTTTTGGTCCCACTTAATAAGGTCCCACTTTTCTTCTTTTTATTCCGCGGCCCAATGCCGCGGCCGCTCCTATGTCCGTTGCCGGGCGTCTCTGGTACCAGAAGGTATTTCCAGTGGCGCCCGGCGGACTTAGGCCACTTGTGTGACCTCTTCGGGGGTTTGGGCGGGATGACAATCCCGCGTCGTTGGGCTTACTAAGCACTAGGTAAAGAAAGTTTAATATAAACACTATGTTATTCAAACCAAATTTCCAACAACCAGAACTAAATGAATATCCTAAATCAGTTCAATAAATTTCAAAAAACAAGCATACTTTACCACTTTATAATATTAGTATTATCATCACGCTAAGGGGCGTGTCTGATACTACGATGGGTTTTTACTTTGCGTGACACAACGCGATAAATTACTAGGGTATACCAAACCATGCATTATGTGAAACTGTTTAAATATCCATTACATAAAAAAGATAATGGAACCAAATCATCATCATCATCATCAGCCAATTGCCCCCCCACTCCGGGGCATATAGGCTACACGATCAAACGCCACAACATTCAACATTATACCCTAATAGGTATCCCACATTGGGGGGTCGGTTTTATGTTTATCTCGCGTTGGTGAATGCGAGGTTGTTCGTGGGTGGAAACTCTACAGCACGCCGCGCAGTCATAACATGAAGGATACCGAATGGCCATGGAAGTCTTGGGCGTAGATAAGTCAGCGGTCTACGGACACAGACGAGAGTCGAAAGGGATGGTAGTAGTGCAGAAGACGAAGAGACCCTGGCTAGTACTATGGTTTGCAGTGAGATAGAGAGATCCATAATGAGGTCCCGCCACACTATACACTCCACCATCCTGTGGTGTTCCCTAAAAATGGTAAGTATTTGTGATATTTTCATCTCGTTCTGAAACCTACTTAATATTATTCAAAAAAATACTACTTACAACATATACGTATAATAAATTATCATCCCACTGCCTCGTAAATATACGTGAGCCGTAAAATAATTAATTAACAACCCAAAAATAACACAAAAATCAATAACATACAAAATAAACTGTGCCCTTATATTTTACCATCTGCGTCCCACCCTCGGCATAGACACCCCACGGGTGGGCTGAAAAAAAAAACAAAAAAATACTCTGTACACGTCTCACAGTGAGACAAATTAGGTTTCAAATGTCATATAATTGTCTGTTAAAAGTTGATCAAGATGACACGTGCATTTGAGGGTTAGTTAGAATAAAATTACTGTCACTGGATGCGCAAGAGCATGAATATTGGGGTAGTAAAATTACATTACCTATATTATACTGTTATATTGAACTGTTCGAATAGTAGACTCGCGCACATTTCAATATTATTTGCGCTTATTGCCCCCACACTACATATTATTAAACAAAGTTACTACTAAACAAAGTAAAATATCTTTAAAAAGCAACGGATTTTGATGGGTGGCGTAAATAACATGTTTTGATTTTTTACCATTTGGTAGGTACGATTCCCGGTTCACAGAGGTTATTTTTCAAAAATCTATGAGTAGTCAATTTTTTTTTAAATAAAGTACCTACCACTTTCCTTCCATGTAGCATGGTCTTGGGACACACTTTTTTTTTAAATTCCGCTCGTACGTCCGTTACTAGGCGTCTCAGGTTCACACGCAGAAGGTATTTCCAGTGGCGCCCAGCGTTCAGTGGCGCCCAGCGGCTTGGGACACACTGTATAAGTATTTGAATCTGAATGGGTAGTGTAGGGTGACCTACAGCTTAACCCAACGATTGCTTATTTGACAGATATGTTAAGTATTTTTTCATATGAGAAAACTACGGATATTGCATATCAAATCCTGAATGGAGAATCGTATACTAAAGGGTAGGATAGATTAATATTCAAAAAAGAGGAAATAGGGTAACATGTCACGGTCAAAAGAGAAACCAAATGTTATGTATAAAGGTCACTTCTATAATCTCATCTAGATTAAATCCCACCAAAAACAAATGTGAAATGAGAAGGAAGTTCAAGTAGGCATCGTTGTAGGTGATCTATATGTCGCAGGTTTATGGTAAAATCAGGTTTTTTTCATAAACCTAAGAAAATCCAGGTTTTTGATCAGAAACCTAAACTAGTTCAGGTTTATGATAAAAATTGAACTCTCAACCCGATCGACTGGTAGATTTGCTTGACGAGGATAAGGAATAACGGTGTTTTTAGAGAAATGATCTTGGTTATGCCTATTTCGTAAATATCGATGAGATATCTATTAGATATTGATTTTCTCATGTTTACCTACAACTTCTGATACCTACCTGTATCAGAAGTTATAGGTATACATGAGAAAAGAAACAATAAACTTAAACAAAAAATAAAACCAAACTTCCTATCTAAAAACTAAAACTAACCTTGCAGGTGATTACATATTTAAGCCGTTAGCGGTTGAGACACTGGGGTCATGGGGTCCGAGTGCTGGCCGCCATTATAGAGACATTGCTAAACGCTTAATCGATGCTTCTCAGGGCCAGAAGGCTGGCTATTTTCAAAGAATATGTATTGCTATCCAACGTGGCAATACAGCCAGCATTCTGGGAACCTTCCCAGTCGGCAATGACGCGGAGGATTTTTTAAACGATATTTTGTAATGTAAATATTTTTAGTATATAATTATGTATATTGTAATTCTTATTAATACTTATAATAAATCTGTAGAAGTGAAAATTCTGTACATTAAAAATATCAAAAAAATAAATGGCAGGGGTGTTACTAGACCGACACCGAACCCAAAAATGTGATTAAAAAAGTTTTTGTCTGTCTGTCTGTTTGTTCAGGCATCACGCAAAAACTACCGGTTCGGTTACGATGAAACTTGGTATAATTATTCTTTAATATTCTGGGCACCACACTGGGTACTTTTTATCCCGTAAAAGTAGATACAATAAAAAAACAAAATTAATTTTGCGGTTCGATCCCTAGACCCGACTACTGTACCAACCGCCAATAACAAGTTGGTCGTAGGTTACGTCACCCGCACTGACGTTCACTAAGGGGCGCTGCACACGGCTAAGATACTATAATATTTTATCTTAAGATACAATATCGCTCAACAGCTGTACACAATAAATCAGTAACTGGTGATGAAGAAAGCTATAACACGCAGGCGGAGCTGCAGGCAACAGCTAGTTGTAAATAAATTCCTATAGTACACTAAAATAAATTACTAAAACTGGGTGCCCTAGGCAGAGTGCCTATAACTCAGGCAGCATTCCCGCACTGGGTTGCTAAGGATACCTAGTCTTTGCGCGAGAAAGCTGCCTGCGCGGGGTTCACAAGTTTCCTCCACCATTTCGTAAATATTGTTGTTCTTGCCGTCTTCGGCTAATAAGTGTCGTTATAAGTTGTTGCCAAGAATAAATTCACTTATATGTTCAACTCTCTCGCAAAAAGTTTTATATATATACATATCAAGCCTATATCCCCGAAGGGGTAAGCAGAGGCGCATCACACACCCACAACTTGCCAGTATTTTTAGTCCCACGTAATAGGGGGCAAGCCTATTGCCGTCACCGGGCACAGTCATTATGAGTTATGTCCAAAATGGCCGAATGAATCCAATAAAAAGTAGCAGCTACATTGCAATTTTGAAAATATTTGAAACCCGTTGCCCTGCGATGAAAAGCTGATGAAAGGCAACAAAATTTTACGTGCCAGCTGCTATGGCTGTGCCATTACAGTCCTGGGCGTCTCGGACTATTCTCGGAAAAAGTTTAAATGGATTTTAAGCCTTTACTTTCTAACAATAACAGGCAGAGATATTATGTTATCCCTGAAACCCTTCGACCTTTGTTTACTTGTCCAATAGTTATTTTAATACATCATATCCCTTTACATATTATTATACTGATATTAAAAGGACAAAGCGAAAAGGGAGGTTGACCGAATTTCAAGGGTTGGATATGGATTATTAGCAAGTTAGGATATATGATATGGCCTCTGAGGATTACATAATATATGGATAGACTTTCATATTGCTTTGAAATGATGTGAATAATAGATTGACTTGACGTATAGTATCATGGGATAAATTTATTCATGGAAATTCATCAAAGAACGTGTCGAATCTAAGCGAATTTTTGATCATATTAACGAACTCATGCACGGAATCTACTCGTAAAATCGTAATCTCATTTCCCACATGAACTTAAAGATACATATGTTCACGCCTATACCCCCTTGGGGGGTAGCAGAGGTTTATCAAGTATAGGGCAAGCTTATTGCCGTAACAAGGCAACAACTAGGTTAGCCAAAAACGGCAAAAGACTCGGCCCCACCACGAGTAAATTATACAAACAATGACTGGTGAAATTTGGTCGTAATAAACATCTGTCTACCCATTTGGAGATAAAGTCGTGATTTGGTGTGTGTTTTAATTGGGCCCGGGTTCGTAAAGGTTTCATCTAATACAGTACCTTATCTCCTTATCAAATAGCACACGAGAAAAGAAGGTTCATAAGAAAATCGTTCGAGCCGTTTTTGAAAAAAAAACCCTGTTTTTTGATGTTGTTTTTTCTTAATCCGGCCGTGGAAAAGTTATGCCAATGAGCGTCCCCGTCAGCTGCTGGCGTCCTTCTATTAAACTACACGATCGTGCTAAATTTGAGCGAAATGGTTTATGTTGTAGCTCACATAAATATACATACTCGTACATTTTCCAGAAACCACTGTTTTTAGAAGAGCTCGGGGATCATGGGAAACCGGTGAACGAAAGAAACCTGGGAAACTCGAATCGATTTTTTACATGATCACAACACTTTCCACTTATGGAATATAATTTTTTTTTATACAAGCTTTTATCATCATAATATTGCATTGTCATGCGACTTACATACGCGCGCAAGGTTTCAGCTCAATCGAAAACCTGAACATTCATTGCTATGCAGATGACAGCACACTGCACGGGAGTTACTCGGTTCGTCCGACGGCGGGGCGATCTGAGATTGAGGAGGAGAGACGACGACTCGTGGCTGATCTCGACCGTAACCTCGACAGTATCTCTCAATGGGGTACCGAGAACCTGGTCGAGTTCAATGCCCGCAAAACACAGGCGTGTGCATTTACTGCGAAGAAATCCCCTTTCCTTCCCCTACCCTCTCTTCAGAATGCATTATTACCAATGAAGGACAACCTTGATATCCTTGGCATAGACGTTCGTCGAGAGCTCAATAATAAAAACTACATCGAAAGATGTATAGGGCTAGCTTCGCGGAAACTAGGAATACTGAATAAGGTAAAGAGATTCTTTACACCGGACCAGAGGTGTCTGCTGTACAAGACGCAGATTAGACCCTGCGTCGAATACTGCTCTCACCTCTGGGACGGCTCCGCGAAGTATCTGCTGGACGCTCTCGACGCTATGCAGCGACGGGCTATCCGTATTATAGGTTGTCCGGAGGTAACGGGAAAAATTCCTTCCGATCCCGAACGACTCGTGCCGGGCAGAGATGCCACCCCCACACAGTGGATAGCATGTTCGCGAGAACCGAACGTTTTAAACGTTCGTTTCTCTGCCGAACGATAGTGGCCTGGAACGCCCTGCCTGTGCACGTGTTTCCTCCCACATATAATCCTGGGTTCTTTAAGCGGAGCGTGAATAGGCACATCAGTAGGTCGTCAAGTTGAGGGCCACTCTCAATAGTAATGTGTGCTGTGAGAGTGGCCCACAATCGCTAGACGTCGTCACGACTTACCACCAGGCGGGCGGCGTCAATTTGGCGAACCAAATAAAAAAAAATAAAAAAAATAAAAAAAAACCGAGAAGTGTGCCAAATTTAACTTGCAAGATTTGATTACACACCGACATCGGGACAGGTGAAAGTAAATAACAGCTTGTAATAAGTGAAAATAAAAACAAAATTACATCACACCATTCTGTTAAAGTCTACAGAAATACCTCAAAAGTACCCAAAAATGCACAACCAAGGTAGGTTTCAATAATTGACACCGTCGCAAAGCCAACAAGATTTATGTATTGCGGTTTAATATACACGTAGTCTGATCAATCAATCCAGTTCTGTGGTTAGCGGTCGAAGTTCAGACTCTGCATACCTACCTAGTCAATTTAGTATAAGTACATATAACGAAATATATCCATTGCTATGGATCAATGAGTCTTATTTCAATCTGTACTAAAGTATCTGTACTAAATATACGGCGACAACGTATAGGACGACCGCGTTGGTCTATGGTATGGTGTTTAAAGTCCGTTTGACAAATTACATACTAAAACCTTCCTCGAGAACCACTCTATCCATTGGTGAAAACCCGAAATCATAAATATTAAAATTAATTCAGAACGCGATAGTTTAAAAACAATTAAGTATACGGTACTTAAATTAAAAAAAAAATTTTGTCCGAGACGCCCAGGACTGTAATTGGCTGTGCCATAGCGGCACGTAAGATTTTGTTGCCTTTCATCAACATTTCATCGCAAGCCAACGGGATTAAATTTTTTTCAAAATTAAATAAATAAATAAATATGTTAGGACAATTCACACAACGCCATCTAGTCTCAAACTAAGCAGAGCTTGTGATATGAGTACTAGATAAACTGATATAAATACTTATATATACATTTTTTTTTGTAAATACATACATATTATACATAGGAAACACCCAGACTTCGGTACAAACGTATGTGTCATCACACAAAGTTTGTCCCGACCGGGAATCGAACCCGAGACTCCGGCGTCGAAAGCGGATGCCGTACCGACCACGCCACAGAGTCAGTCATCAATTACAATATAGCTGCTACTTTTAATTAAATTAATTCGGCCATTTTGGACATAACCCATTATAAATGTGTCCGGTGACGTCATTAGGCTTGCACCTATTACGTGGGACTAAAATATTGGCAAATTGTGGGTGTTTAATGCACCTCTGCCTACCCCTTCAGCGATATAGGCGTGATATGTGTGTGTTAAATAAAAATTCTAGTTTCAAATAATTTTGTGGATTTTGTTCCGATCCGGAATTCAAATATGGGACTGTTTCAGCAGTCGTAGGCAAGCAATACCGACTACCAAAACAGTTCTATTTTGATATTATTTTTAAAAGGTAATAAATAAAACATAGCTATTACTCAAAATATTATTAATAATGAACATTAATATTAATAATCTGAGGGCAATTAAATTTATAATAATCACCGTTCTATTTTCCTAAACCCTTTTAGATGCAATTAATAGCGCAGTAGCGATGAGTAGTACGCCTTCACATCTGGTGCAATATCAAAGCAAACCTTATTTGTCAGAGATATTAATAACTGGAGATCGTTTCATTACGAAAGTATGGCTACCGTGTAATAAATACAGGGTGTTTACTTTATGCACTGGCTAATGAGATTGTAGGTATACTGTGATCACGTAAAAAAAACGCCAGTTGGGAGTGGAGGGATGTGATTGCGCATCGGTACTACGGTATTACCGCCATATGGATAGATCGATAAATCGTTTACTGCGCAGCTTGAAAGTCAGCGTTTTTGTTTTAAGTTATTGTAGGTAGTATGTATGATATTGGTGCAAGTACAACTAATTAACTCGGTAACGGCAATAGGCTTGCCCTGTATTACGTGAGAAACAACTGTGTAATGCACCTTGTGACGTCGGCGTGTGACGTCACGCTGTTTGGTGCGAGCAAGACGGACGATCAAGCTGTTCGGCGTCTCAACGATTATATAATAATATAAGCGAGGAACGCGATGTATCATTCTCTTGTGCAGCCTACGACTTCTACAGGTGACGTTCTCTGTTCTCCTACTGAGCACACGTCCCGTGATTCTAAGACCTGTAACCTGTATCGATATAGTACTAAATATTGTATTGCTTCTAATTATCCACGACCCTTAAAGCCGTGGTAGTAAATATTGTAACGAGTAATCTCAAACATTATATGTATAAAAACATCCTAGTGTTTTTATTCCAACTCAATCAGTGAAACCCTCCAGGTATTCAAGCTAGGAGCCTGTTAACGTTACAACCTCTGCCTAACTCAATCAGGGATATATGCGCGATTATATTTTTATAGGTCCTAATATTAGGTGCCTATTTAAATACGTAAAGAGCTTAAGAGTTTGATCAACACTTCTTAGGTTTAGAAGGCCATACATCGGTATTTATGTAAGCACTCGTATAATAATATAGTATAAATATATTATATAGTTATATATACTATGTATTTGTATGTATATATAATTCTACCTTGTTTCTTCTATTTACTATGTATTATACTAAGTAGTATTTTTATTTCCAAAAATCTATTTATGTCGTTCATTTACACTAATGTCTGCCCCCTTTTTCTTAAATTCTATTCTTTCTACCTTTCCATCCAAAGGTTGCCTGTAAGAAATTACTTTTTAGTGATAAGGCCGCCATTTGTGCATATTGAAACCTGGATTGCTTTTGTTATGTTATTTTTGAATTGGTGTACAATAAATGAATACAATAATATTGTATTGTAGAATGCTGGTTTTCTAACTTCGAGCAGTGGCATTGCTATTTATACTGTGGGTTGATGTCACTAGGTAGAACTTGCTACACAAATTGAACGAAATATAAAAGACACTTTACCGCTATGTTTGAATTATGTCCGATAGTCTCTGATGGTGCCATGAGACGAAACCGGTAAGGTGTATTTAAAAACTAACAGAGGAAAAATACATTATGTGTTTTGTTTCATAAAACTAGCACTTCAAGAACCTGTCCCATGGGTGATGATGCAGGTGGATTTTTTCAAAAAATCTTAGTTAATATTGCAAAACAAAAACAATATGATAATAAACGCATAGTAACTTCCCTATATGAAATTACAATTTATAATTTGTTGAAAAATCAAACAACCTGTATGCAAATAAGTGTTTGACTGACGCATTCATTATGAGTGAGACAGAAATTTTAATAAGGACACATCCTTCTCTATATTGTAGGTAAGTATTATGGTTATACTAGTGGTCGCCCACGACTTCGTCCGCGTGGTAATTTGAATTTTTTCCCGTTCCCGTCGCGCCGCGTCATATTTTGAACAATTCACGCAATATCTTTATAAATTGTAGCCTATGTGTTATTCTGATGTATAAGCTATATTATTGTAAAGTTTCATTAAAATCCATTCAGTAGTTTTTACGGGAAAGAGTAACAAACATTCATACATACATACATACTCACAAACTTTCGCGTTTATAATATTAGTAGGATTATTAATACAACAGAATACATTTAAACTTTTTGGACCATTTTTGGTCTCTTTTTTGTGAACCACAGGAATTTACAATTTGCCTCTGCATTCCCCTTCTGAAAAGTACGCGTAATTATAATGTATTATATACTATTCATTATAATTACGTTTACTTTTCTGAAGGGGTCTATCGGATAGTGACGGTCTAGTGTGTCTTGTACCAGTTTCTTACGTTAATTTGCTCGAAATACGTTTTCCCCATACATTTCACACCAGCGCCCCTACCGGTAACGTCAGGGAACTGTGTGAAATGTTTGGAGGAATACGAAAACGTATTTCGAGCAAATTAACGTAAGGAATTGTTACTAGACACTCAGATCAAAATATAAAGAGAAAATCGATGCAATATGTATTTATTTACGAGCTCGCGTATCGTAAATCTAAAATCTCAGACAGTATTCAGTGAATGTTTGATTGTCAATTCATATCGTTAAAGTGATGCACTTTGTTACTAGAAAATTCAGTTAATATTGTCTGCATCTGTCTGGAAGTTCTGGAGTCATAAATGTAGTCTGATTTGATATTTTGAAGAGGCGGGCGCGTTTTACTGGGATGTGTCTTGTGGGATTTCATGCGATCGGATTTTGATGGAACACAATATGGTAGGATTAGTTTCAAAAATCGCACAAAAAATCTTTTCAGTATCCCACACTTATATTTTTGCTATATTATAAAGAGGAAAAATGTATTGTTTGTTTGCGTTGAATATGGTCTGTAACTATGAAACCGATATAAAAAAAATCTTTCACTAATATTTAACTACATTATCATGAGTTCAAAGACTACTTTATATCCCGGTAATGTGATCCTACGGGAATCGAGAACAAGAAGATTATATCACGCGTGCGGAGCCGCGGTAAGCAGCTATTTCGACGATTAAATAGATAGTTCTGCGGTTTCGTGATTTATATTAGTCCGGGACGCCCTGGACTTTAATTGGCTGTGCCATAGCGGCTGGCACGTCAGATTTTGTTGCCTTTAATCAACATTTCATCGCAAGGCAACGGGTTTAGTTTTTTTCCAAAGTTACAATATAGCTGCTGCTTTTTATTAAATTCATTCAGACATAACCCATTATACTCGTAAATGTGGCCGGTGACGGCAATCGCCTTCCCGTCTATTACGTGGGATTAAATATACTGGCAAATTGTGGGTGTGTAATGCACCTCTGCCTACCCTTTTGGGGATATAAGCGTGGTATTATGTGTGTGTGTGTGTGTGTGTGATTTATATTCAGACCACAGAATGGTTATGGATTTTTATACATATAGTGGGTAACGGCAATATACTTGTCTCCTTTACGCGAGACCCTTTGAATATATAGATATCAAAGGTGAGACCAACAAAACGACTGCCAAAAACCGGCCAAGATGCGTGGAGGGTTCCGTAGTTATCCATAAAAGCTTCTATAACTCCTGAACTAACAGAGTTATACCATCCATTATAGTTTTCCTTCAAAGTTTATTACATGGACTATACTTTATGATTTTTTTCAGGTTGTTCACGCCAGGCGTTTTTTTGTTTTCGCATAAACATGCTTTTCAAAGATAAATATCTCGCAAACGGATGCTTAAAGCAAAAAAATCATCTTAGCAACCTCTTAATGTTTTTAAAAAACCTATACAATGATAAATTAAATAAATCTAACTACTTTGCAATATTCCGCCACATGCAAATTACCCAACTCTCGTATTTATTCATGCACATACGAGAGTTGGGTAATTTGCATGTGGCGGAATATTGCAAAGTAGTTAGATTTATTTAATTTAACTATGGACTTCCGAAAAGTAACGCCTGATAGTATTAACTATACAATGATACCCCACACGATGAGTTAGACGCGGGAAAAAATCAATACATATAATAAAATTGTAAGTGGTCGATGTCTGTACATCGAAGATATAATAGAGAAACTGTTGTAGGGGGGCGTTATGAATGCAAATAGAACAATGGATTTTAGATTTTTTGTATGTTTGTCTTATTGTCTGTTTGTATATTTGTCTGTTTGTCTGAATGTTTGAACACGCTAATATCTGAAACGGCTTAACCGATTTGAATGCGGTTTTCAGTAAAGCGTTGTGGTTTATTCAACTTAACATTTAAGGTTTGTTTTATTTCAGTCGGGTCATAAATAAAAAGTTATGTCGATCTAAAGTAACATGTAAGTGGAGCTGCGGGCAACAGCTATACATAATAAATCAGTACCTAACTGGTGATCAAGAAAACTATAACACGCAGACGGAGCTGCGGGCAACAGCTAGTATGTGATATATGTATACTCAATTGCCATCGCCCGGACTACAAAGATTTAATTAAGTGGAACGTTGTTTGAACGTGGCTGTTTTTTTTTAATGCCCACAAACTACTGCTGAAGTGTGGGTGCCATTCGGGGATATAGGAATGACGTGTCTGTCATAATTTCCAAAAGCCATTTTGGCTGATACCAGCAAACATTTGGCACCACATTCGTATGTGTTTATAGGTAGGTATGGGTGTTCGATACCCCGGCTGTTATAAACATGTTGTGTTTGGGATGCGGTTCACCGATCGCTTCGATATGGGTATCGAATTGACTAGTGTTTTATGGATCCTGTGTTTTAAATGTTTTAGTACTTGGGAACTAGGGTTTTAATTTATGGCTAATAAACTGAAAAGAGGCCACCCAAGTGTAGTACATGTTTTTATTTAATTTTATTTAAAAGTTTGGATAACGTACCTACATACGTTTCAGGAGAAATCGGTGTCCTGCGTTCGTATACGTTACTTTGTGACTTAGGTACATTATTTAATACATGCTTTTGGCCATCGACTGAGAATCATCAATGTAGGCACAAGGTTGTTTGCCCGTCGTAAACAATGTAATCGATTCGGGTAAGTACCGATTCCATGTTGGTACCCGAATACTGCATTGGGTATAATATGTTTTTGAATTATAACTTTTTATTTAAGAACCATTTTTCAATAAACATTATGATACATAATTATCTACTAACAATTTATAAATGTCGTTTCTCAGTCCCTGCGGGTTCCCAGAATGCAGGCTACGTTGCCAAGTTGGAGGGAAATACTTATTCTTTGAGGCCATGATATGGGTACTGAGAAGCATCGTTCAAACGTTTAGCGATGATTTGAATTAACACATTAAAGAATTTCAATGTGTAGTATCTAAATACCTTCTAAATAGATTACTTATCATTTTTTTTATATCAGATCGCCAAATTGACGCCGCCCGCCTGATGGAAAGCCGTTGCGACGTCTGGCGATTATGGGCGGCTCTCATAGTACGCAATATGTACTATTAAGAGTGACCCTCAACTTGGCGACCTAGTGATGTGCCTCTTCACGCTCCGCTTGAAGAACCCTAGGTTGTAAGTAGGAGGAAATACGTACACGGGCAGAGCGTTCCAGAGCTCGATCGTTCTACAGAAGAACGATCTTTTGAAACGCTCAGTTCTAGCGTAAGATTCGTGTGTCGTGAAAACGCCCAATGACGAAAGCTACTCATTTAACAAAACCCCTTCATTTATATTCATTAATCTAACCTAAACTGTCATAAGATATAAAAGATCAATATCATCAAGTTAATCAAATTGTAGCAAGGGTGATACTCAATTAAAAGTAGCTCAGTCGGAACGGATGATAATGTGCCTCGTTGGCTCACAATGCCCCGTGAAGGGGCAACACGTGCTATGATATGGGGGTGGAATGTACCATATGGTGAGAATGACAAATATTTGATGACGTTATTAATTAAAAAATATCCCGCGGCGATGAGCTAAAATAACCCTAAATTCATTAAGCATACCTTTAAGGTTACGGTATACCCCGATTAAGGTAAACTAGTTATCACGGAGAACTTTGTATCGCCTCAGATATTAAAAAATATATAAAATATAAAAAAAAAAGTATATTTTAATATTTCATGTAAATGTATGTAAATTGAAAAACGCGACGGACGGACAGACAGACAGAGACATTGTATTAAATATATAGATTGGTGATTTCAAGCTTCGTTGTTGCAACACTTTATTTCTTTAATTCAAATACTCTTTATTGTACACAACATAGAACATACAAAAATTGTCTCTTAAGATAAAGTACAAATGACGGTCTTATCGCTAAAAGCGATCTCTTCCAGACAACCTTTGGACGGCTAGCGAGTTGAAGAAATTAAAAGGGTACCTAGTGTACAACTATATATCACTCTAAGGAGAAAGAAGAATAAAGCTTTTAATTTTTTTATTGTGGGTAGGTAGGTACTTACATACTACCTCGTTGGCGCTGTGGTATGGGTATGCTTTCATCCTTGAGGTACCCAGGTTCGATTCCGGGTCGAATCCGGGTGTTTTCTATTTATACTCGTAATATTTATGTACCTAGTTTCAGTCGTAGTTTCAGTCCCTTAGGACTAGATTTATTAGCTTAATTTAGATTAGATGCTGTTGTATGAGAATGTTAAAAAAAATACGATTGACCATAATTTTGAAATAAAAAAACCGACTTAAACTGTAAATTAGAGAACTACATTTGGGATATGTAAAGTTCTCTTCAATACAAATTAATCAAACCCAAACACAACGTAACTGCTGTAAATCGTTGATGAGTTCCCTCGACTAGCTTTCGGCTCCCTCATCAAATTGACTCCAAACCTTCATTAAATGGTAGTCCCTCATAATACCTAATGAAAAAAAAAAACAAACACACTAGTCGCCCTTACAATTTTTGCAGGTTGCCCTAGATTTCTCCGGGATCTGATCATCAGATCCTGGTTTCCTTATAATGGGACCACCTCGGAAATATTTCCTTTCCAACACAAAAGTATTAAAATCGGTTCATAAACAGCAAAGTTATCCGTGAACAAACATAAAAAGTTTTCGAAAGTTTTTTCATAAAATCTAAAAAATGTCACATGACATGAAGTTCAACATCATTTTAGAGGTTTTTGACCATGCCGAGTTGATTGCAGCTGGTCTTGAGTCTCTAACTATTACCGTTTTCGATTTGACGTCGTTTTGACCTTGACCTTGAGATCAGAGGTCAAAGGTCAAGTTCATTTAAGATCTGACCACGCTGAGTTGATTGTAGCTGGTCTTGAGTCTCTAACTATTACCCTTCTCGATTTGAGCTCGTTTTGACCTTGACCTTGAGATCAGAGGTCAAAGGTCAAGTTCATTTTTGAGGTCTTTGACCATGCTAAGTCGATTGGAGTCTCTAGCTCTTACCGTTCTCGAGTTGAAAGTTGTTCACGGACGGACGGACGGACAGACATTACTGTTGTAAAGGAGATTTTCGTTTCGAAAACTAAAAATCAATCTATGGTGGGTGCATGCGTATGTAATAATATCGTAAATTAAGTGCCATTTGACCGACTTCTACAAGATAACTTCTGCACTTTCTATTTAGGTTATGGTCACGCTAATTCAATAGTGATTTATCGGAACATTTATTAAACAACGTCTCTGTTCGCAATAAAACGTCTCGTTCTAACAAATAGAAGTCCGTCGAAGATTAATTTAAGGTCATTTTAGATATTAAACATAGGTATACATAGGATAGTAAACATTACGTGTTATGCATTCATGGGTGCTGTGTGAGGATTTTCCCCGCGGATTGTTTCGCGCGTATCTACTGGCCTCACGGCTGGATGGATTTCGACGAATAGGGTCTCAAATGAAAGCTATTTATCTCCCTCTTTAATTTTATAGATGATTTCAGAAATATATACAACTTATATGTTTCAATGTAATTTGGTGTGAGAAATCGTATTACAAAAGTATGTAAGTAAAGATTAAAAAAAATAATACTAGCGGTTCTGTGTAACCGTAGACTTCGGGAGCGGCTTTATTTGGAAAATTTCTTCTTCAATTTTCGTTATTACTCTTTCATTTGTCATCCAATCCAAAAAATTTCATTAAAATGTTATTCATTGTAAGCAAGGAGTGTGTGTGTGAAGTTTCATGCAAATCGGTTGATAAATACGGCCTCAAACATGATCTGACAGAACCCGTAGATGTAGAGGTACAGACAAAAGAAATTCTCCTCAGTCTGCAAGTTGAAACGGAGACTTCGGTCGCTTCGGTCCCACGGTCAAAAAAACCCGACTGCACATATCCAGATATTTAACTATAAGCAGGCGGGACTCCAATAATATCAGTTCAAACCTAGATACAAAGTGTGCCTGCTTATAATTAAATATTTGGATTTATTATCCGTGCAGGAGATAAACATAACTACTTAGAAAATGGGCGTGTAATGCATCTCTGCCTATTCTCTCGGATAATAAAGGCGTGATTTTTTAATTTATTGTTACAATTCTTACAATTTATACAAAGATTTACTTAGTTGTTTGTCCCAAAATTGTTTACACAAGTTTATTTTTGACAATAATTTTAACTGGTACGTCCCTTCTAGGTATTCTATGTAAAGCCACACACATACATAATCGTATTAAAAGTATTTTAGTAATTACCTCCTCCACACGCCGTCAGACAAAAAAACAGACTCCAACCATAGACACGGGCCATCAATTTTCTCGACCGGCGCCACGGGAGAAACTAGTCTAGCTAGCGGTACTGGACATGTCTGCATTCTTAGACGAGACACGTATGGGAAAATAGAGTTAGATTACTTCTTGTTACATTTATATTACATGTGTGTTTACCTCTATTAAAAACAGGTGAAAACAAGTTAGAAATGTTTTAAAAGTATGTTACTATGTCGCTTTGTCTTAGCACATTGTGGAAAAATATTTTAAATGCTCATAGAAACACATTATCAGGATGAAAAGTATACCACGTATTATCTAGGAAATCTATTTCTGATATTTATGCAAATGACAATACCTAATATTGTATGGAAGTTGGACCAAGTGCTGCCAAGAATGTCCACATAATGCATTTTGTTCCTCAGCTGTAATTCATAGCGTATGAACATCTATCCAAGGAGTCCAGTACTTGGTCCAAACGTTTAAAATGTCGTTTGTTGAAATTTTTTTAGGGTTCCGTAGGTACCCTTAAAGAAAAAAAAACGGATCTCTTATAGGTCTACTTTGTTGGGCGTCTGTCTGTCAAGGCCCTTTTTCCTAATAACGCAAGGAGGTATCAAGCTAAAATTCATATCAAATATTCAAGTCTATTGTCCATTGGAGCTGAGACAAAAACCAAACCTCTAAGCCGCCCCATTCCAGAGATACAGCCGTTGATGCTGCAAATATTTGACACTCGCAAGGAAATCAAAACCATGAATTCAGAATGTTGAAATTTGGTATGAATCACAGATAAAGGAAAAATTGCGAAAAGCATAAATTTTTAGGTTTGGCGGCCGGTTTTGAGAAAAGCAAAAATTTATCCCATAATATTAGTCTACTAGCAACCCTTAGCGCAAACTGCGCAATTAATAATTTATTTTTTTTACTTTTTGGTCAAATTTCTAATCTTATCGCACCACTTGAGACCACGACCTTTCCAACGGGTTGCCACACTTGACTGTGCGACTCTTAACTTAGGAGGAGAAGCGGCTTCACTAGCGTATTATATATATAGAACTAAGATGATGTCATTGGTTGAAATTCGTCACTGCAATGCTCCTAGCGCCGGTCTTTATCTACAAAGTAATTCACATCGCGTGCCATAAACGTGCTATTACACGTTATTATATGTGAATACGTAATCGAAGCTAACACTATTATCTTTATAGTGTAAAGCGTCGTATTCAATGTTCACGCCACTGCCCGTAGTGACCAGAATATTAAACATTATACCACATTCTTATATTATCATCTCATTGGTTTTTGAAGTAAAAAGGTTGACTACACGTTGGACATGGGGAGTAAACTGGTAAATACGTAAAGACAGCGTTACAAAATGTGTGATCATGATCACGCGAGGCGAACAAAAGTTGAGATGGAGATATTCCTAAGTAAGTGATGATACAAAGAGAGAGAGAGTGTGAGAGAGAATTACGTTTCGTATATTACTTTTATTCTTCTTTTCTCTCGAGAAGTTTTACTCAGTCAAAGGTCTATCAAACAGGCCGATTAGATTTTTCATTCATGACATTTCTTAAGGCATTGTGACCCCTCCGTGCCTCGGAAAGCACGTTAAGCCGTCAGTCTCGTTTTGCCATAACAATCTAAGTATTCGCTAATCTCAGGAAGCACTGGTTCGATTAAAATAAAATAAAATAAATAAAATAAAATAACGTTTATTATCTTTGAAATTTTCAGAAAATTATTTAGATTCGTCAGAAGTTGGTGTGACTCTACCGAGGGTTCCAAAATGCAACGAGACTGAGAAGAGCCCTCAAGAAACTCAGCTCGGCTTTTTTCAAAATATTTCATCTTAAATCTAATACAGAGTTATTTAGAAAGGAGCAATTCGTTACGTTGTTACAACCAGGCCGCCTTGTCATCTAAGAAATCATTAATACTATAATAAGCTTTATGGCACAATTTACTTTTTATTAGTTTTTTAAATTTATTGACAGATAAATTTGCTATTTCGGTTGGCAATGTATTGTACATTCGAATAAAGTTCCCCGCAAAAGAATTACTCACTTTATGAAGCCTAAATTTAGGAACAGCCAGTTTATCCTTATTTCTTAAGTTTAGATTATGATTATCACTATTTTTCACAAATTTACTTTTGTTCTTGTGGGTATACAATAAAATTTCATAAATATACTGTGAATACACTGTAAGGATGTTAATATGCTTAAACTTATCTCTTAATGACTCCCGAGACCCCATTCCATAGATAGTCCTGATAGCCCTCTTCTGCAACACAAAGATGCATTCAATATCGGCAGCGTTACCCCACAGTAGTATGCCATATGTCATGATACTGTGGAAGTAGCTGAAGTAGACAAGACGCGCCGTTTTAATGTCTGTAAGTTGTCGGATCTTTTTGACAGCATAGGCTGCTGAACTAAGCCTGGCCGAAATTTTCCCGATATGAGGCCCCCATTGCAATTTGGAGTCTAACGTTATG
This sequence comes from Nudaria mundana, assembly GCA_963556515.1. Lineage (NCBI taxonomy): Eukaryota > Metazoa > Arthropoda > Insecta > Lepidoptera > Erebidae > Nudaria > Nudaria mundana. Next base: position 17,974,013 of record OY748305.1, on the reverse strand, counting down.
CCCAGAAAGACAGTGTCATCGACCAATTCTATTATATCATCCCTAACCTTAACACTGGTTTTAACAAGTCTTACATTAGGTAAGGTGAATCTTACACATTTAGTTTTATTTTCATTTAATAATAAATTATTAGCACAAAACCAGTGGACTATCCTAGAGAGGGTAATGTTTACATCGTCAAGTTCGCGCTGTCCACGTTTAACTTTAAATATTAAAGAAGTGTCATCAGCAAACAAAACTACCTCGTGGTCGTCTCTTATGAGGTGAGGGAGATCATTAATATATACTAGAAAAAGAAAAGGTCCCAAAATTGAACCCTGCGGTACCCCCATTGCTACAGGAGAACCAGGTGACTGTTTACCATTGATCACTACTTTCTGGACCCTATCACTTAAGTAAGAATTGACGAAATTCAAGGCCGTCCCCCGGATTCCGTAATGATCAAGTTTCTTAATTAAAGTCTGGTGCTGAACGCAATCGAAGGCCTTAGATAAGTCGCAGAATACACCATAAGCATCATATGACTCATCCCAGGCCCTGTATATACACTCTAATAATTTAATTCCGGCATCAGTGGTGGACCGACCACGAGTGAAACCGAATTGTTTTGTATGTAATAGTTTATTAACGTTAAAGTGATTTTGCATTTGATTAAGCATAATTTTTTCAAAAATTTTACTAAATGTAGGTAGTACAGAAATGGGACGGAAATTGGACGGATCTGAAGTACTACCCGATTTAAACAGGGGAATTAATTTACTAGATTTCATTAAATCAGGGAACACACCACTATCAACACAATTATTAAATATTAATACTAGTTCAGGAGCAACCATTTCAATAAAAGAATTTACTAAATACACAGAGATGCCCCAGAGGTCAGCTGTTTTCTTGATATTTAAAGATTTAAAAGTTTTTAAGATAGTGTTTATGTTAACTTTACTGAATTTAAATATAACGTTACAACAAGGAACGTTTGCTTTTAACCAAGATTCTGCAATGGGGGTTGAAGAGCCTAGGGTTTTTGTCAAATCTACAGGAATTCGGGAGAAAAAATTTTCAAATTCGTTAGCGACCTCGAAGTCTGATGTAGTTATTTTACCATTTATATTAAGTTTAAAATGATTATCATTTAATTTTTGTTGACCTCTTTCCGCGTTTATAATTTTCCAAGTAGATTTAACTTTGTCTGCACTATTGAGAATTTTATCACTTATATATTTTGATTTAGCTGCTAAACAATCTGCTTTAAACTTTTTTGAATAAGTTTTAACATAATCTAGAAATTCAACTGATCTATTAAGCTGTCTTTCTGAGTATAGTTCATAAAGTTTTTGTCTACTTTTGTGTATACCCTCAGTGGCCCATTCACTGAAAGTAGGACTATCACTAATCATGACCTCCTTAGACTTGAATATGGAGTTGAACTCGTTGTAAAAAGAATCAAAAAATAATTTATACATTACATTTGGATCTAAGCCAGTGTCTAAGAATGGAATTTTATTGCAAAGTCCAACCCTCATTCGTTCCAAGCGGTCACCAGTTATTGGTCTACATAATATTTTACGTTTTATAACTTTTTCTTTAGTGATTTTAAAAGATGCTATTTGCCCACAATGGTCTGAATCTAGCTTTTTTATAATACTTTTACTTTCTGGCAACATATCGCTGTATATATTATCCAGGCAAGTGGCTATTGTATTACAATATCTAGTAGGCTCCAAAAATAAGTTTGTAAGATTGTGTGATTTAAATAAATTTAAAATATTATAACTCATAGGCGTATTAACAAGTAAATCGACATTAAAATCACCACATACTATTAGGTACTTATTAGTTTTTCCAAGTTTACATAGAACTTTGTCAATAAGTTCCTCAAATTCGCAAAAGATTTGAAGAAATACCTATTTTTTGTGAGAAGTGCATTTATCAAGGAAGGCTATAAGCTATATAACATCACGCTACGATGAATAGGAGCGGAGCAGCAGTGAAATATGTTTCAAAAACGGGAAGAGTCTTTTGAGAACTTCCGTATGCGAACTGCGCTGGCCAAACGGTTAATATTATAAAACAATGGTAAGTAAAAATTTTTTTTAAGAAAAAACTTTTTAGCATTAATTAATAGCATTTCAGAGAGAACAGCTGTTCTCTCTGAGACAGTCTTGATAATGCCTCGTTTAGAGGCGAAACAATTGTCGACGTTTTGTTGTCCTTTTGATTCTGCGAAAAATTAATGCTATTAATTAATGCTAAAAAGTTTTTTCTTAAAAAAAATTTTTACTTACCATTGTTTTGTCATGGATTTTCGCCAAGTAACGCCTGTTTCTATCCAATAATTGGTTAATATTATGTTAAAATAATATCCTAAAGTATTGTTTCTCTTTAAAAGCTCTAACAAGAAGTCGGCGACGGCATTCTAACTTTTAAGGTTAATTCACCACAACATAAAATAGCGAGACACATTCAGTCTAAAATAGTTATTTGCGAAGCTAGATGTTATTACGGGCGACGGGAATCAAACCAAGGCCCAAATAACTCAATGGGCCCAAGTGCGTATAATGTACATTCCAAATTACAGCACCAGTATCTAATATTTAGGTTAACGACTCTTGAAAAGTATTAGTAGGTATTCTAAATTAGTATACTGCTTAGCGAGATGTGGTGTGAAACTGTAAATAAAGTCTCTGATGATGCCAAGGAACCGGTCAGTATGAAATACATAATATTATTTGTCAGTGGAACAGTATATTATATCCAATATCTGAAGGTATAGTTATAAATATATTTAAACTAGGTTTACCTAACCGATGGTCAAACAAACCGTGCAAAATATAACTTCCAGTGTTATCCGACAAAACACTAATGCACTTACCTTGTATCTAAAACAAAGGGCTCTTCCGTTACCGCTGGCAATATGCTAATGTTGCCAGACCGAACCTTAATTGTTTCTAATTTATTTGGGTATCGGATTTTATACTCTGAAAACTTATGGTGCTATATTTTTCTCCCTATTCTAAAAACTACTTCCAAAGTAATAAAAAAGTCCTCTATATTTTTATATGTTAGTCACACCTAAGTAATCAAATCACACCTATATTCCCAAGGAAATAGGCAGAGGTGATTACACACTGCTCCTTTACCATAGCGCTCAGAAGAGTTGTCGTTATCTAATTATATCACTGGAAAGTTCAAAAAGGTTTTCGTACCAAAACGGCAATACCTCCTTAAGTATTACATCCTGACTTTAAGTATTTCTTGTTATCGCGGCAACAGAAGTATGTACATCATCTGTGAAAATTTCAACTGTCTTACTAACACGGTTCATGAGATACAGTCTGGTACAGACGGACTGACAGCGGAGTCACTAAGACACTAATAGGGTTCCTGTTTTACCCTTTGGGTACAGATTGTGTCACGTGATAGACATTTTCTTTATCGACAACTCTTCCGAAGCCATTATTAATTCAACGGGGACGCGCGCCGGCAGCCGGACGGATGATCTTCTCCCGACGTTTGCGAGTGAAATGACCCGCAAACGTGAGCATAGGCTCATGGGACTGCAAACGATACACCTCCTGGCAGACGGCCGTCCGTCTGCCAGGAGGTGTATGTCTGGAATTAATCCCAAAGAGCCCAAAAACGGCAATAGGATTGCTCCCTACTTACAGACTCCAACTGTAAAAAATTAAATGTGGTTGTTTTGAACGCCTCTGTTTACGATAAGGACGATTTTGTGTGTGCGTGTATATGTGTTAGGGTTTCTAGTTGCAATCCATTTTTCAAGTGAAAACCTGAAATGTGCTAATGGGTTATATATATTCCCAGTACTAACTTCTGGGTTAAAGTGTAACCATAAATATTTAAGTAGACAGCTGTCTGTGTTTGTAACATCCCTTCTAAGGTTCGATTAAAAAGTAACAAAGGAATACGAGTTGCTACATAACATTTTACAGTCTTTTTAAGTTGTGTCTCTTGTTATATGTTTAGATATTGTGTACAATAAAGAGTTGTTTAATGTTAGACCGCTGAACTCTTGAATTCTGACAGTAATCATGCCGATCGGCTGATCGTAGATACACACATTTTTGACGTTTGATAAGTAATTCATTCATTCGTGGTATATGCTTACCGTAGCCTATAGACGCGTGCACATTGCCGACCCTGTAAAAACTTTTTCACAACCTTCTTGATAAGATAGTTCACTGATGGTTTGCATACCATATAAGAGATATTTACAAACTTGTATGTGTCGCGAATTTTCGACAACAGTCCTACGTCTTTACGTGGTTTTGGTGCCAGTTTCCATACTGACTATGAACACCACCGGGTGTCACTGGAAATTCGTTGTGACTCACTGGAGGCGCTCGAAAAAATAGTACCTAGTTGAACAAACCCGAAGACGATGACGCTGAGCTGAAGCCAGTCAACCGAACTGAACAGAAAACCAGCGCTGTCTGACTTGCACCACCACGCAGACAGCATTACGCGGAGTGACGGCCGTTTATTCCACGTTAGTATTTATAAGTAAACATTGGTCCAATTTTTATTTATTTATTTTTTAGTTTTTGTATTTTTCTTGCTTTGTAACCTGTGTATTTGTTTTGTGGAGTAATAAAATCTTTCTTTCTTTCAACCCGTGATCACGGCTCTTGCAACAGGGTCAAAACGTCGTGTAATAAAAAGGTATGATACGTAAGTATCTCAATAATCGCGTAAATACCCGTTTGTCTTATATTTATAAAATAACATATGGTAAGTTTAATACGAGTAACAACTGCAAATCGTTTTGATATTTAAAGAAGGTGATTTTAGTTGACAGTTACACCATATTGTTCCTACCTACCGTGGACACAGAATAGGGAATAGTACCAAGTACTCCATAGACTCCATCGTATATTGATTTCTACTAAAACAAATTAATCCGCCCCTCTAATAACGGCACACGTGCAGAACAATAGTACAGCAGTTATAACTAAACAACAAACAAACAATGTTTAGTGAGTTATTTGAACAACACTTAATGTTTATTTGAGTGGTCGTATGAAAGCGCGCTTATTCTGGTTGAATCTATACTAATAACGTGAAAACCGGTCAAGTTGGGCCACGCATAATATACGGTTCCGTAGTTACCCATTATAGGCTCTATAACTCCTAAACTAACAAAGTTATCTGGTCCGGTATAGTTTTCTTTCAAAGTTCATCATTTGGACTACCATCATGAATTTTTAGATTATTCGAGTTGCACTGTTTTAACAAAAAAATGCGCTTTAAAGTAGTAGTAGCTTAAATTAAAAAAAAAAGGTTCACTTAGTCCAAAGTAAATGAGGTAACAAATTTAAAAAAACATACAGTCGAATTGAGAACCTCTTCCTTTTTTCGAAGTCGTTTGAAACATACTTTTTTAAATCAAAGGAAACCTAATTGTGCCAAGTTTCGTGAAGATCGGATAAAAATGTGACCGCTAGCCCCGAACACATAAGTTCACACCTGGTTCACACCTATACAGACAGACAGACGGACGAAAGCATTGTCAAGCTTGAAATGTAGACGCTTCACTCGGTACTCTCGCTCGGTCTTAGAGCAAAGATTTGTGTTTGTAAAAAATAAACTCAAAAATGGCTCGACCAATTTAAAAATTCTTTCACTATGCTGTATTATCCCTTAAGGAAACATCTATATATAGAAATGGGGAATGTAATTTTAGTCCCCCCTTAGCTCTCGAGAACTGCTTATGCTCCAATGATGGTTGACCCCTCTATGGATAGCCCTCGATCTGGAGGCAAGCCAAAAAATCGAAAATTTGACCCAGCCCTAAGGGGTCAAAAGTTATAGGCCAAAACCTATGACGTGGTGCGGCGCAAAGCACCGCGCAAGACACTGTACATTACTAGTTAAACTATAATTAAAATATAAAATTCCATAAAAAAATGTTGACCCGCGAGTTTCTTGCCCTTCTTCGCGGGTGGTGTGGTAATCGAATGGACGGATTCCTTGACCTTTAAATAGTGTGTATTAACTGCTCCTATTTTGATTTGATTTGATTGATTTATTAAGTACTAGACAAAATTACCATTCGTGCAAAACCAACACGAAAAAATTGTGGTGCCTAGAATCGACAGAATGTAGTTACCAATGTGTTTTAATAAATTATTAAGTGCCCTGTAAACCAACAAATGTTTTGACAAACTTATTTACGTTTTTGACAAACACTGCTACCGCCAAATATCATTATTTTTCGTCAAACACGTACCTAGTTGTTTGACTAACACTTCAAACAATGCCTTAGATCAAATTAGTTGACAAACACGTAAAATTTGTCACAGCATTTGTTGGTTTGCAGGCCACTTTAGTAGGTACCGTAACATCAAAATCGATAATACTTATTCTGAATAAAAGCACGTGTCATTCATTTCTCATGACTCATGACAGACAAGCGGACAAAAACAACGGATATTGGTGACACGCGCTGCAATAATTTGTAATCATCCCCCGTTCGTTTATGAAGGGCGAGGGTCCATTACTGAAGTATGGGAACATTTCATTTTATGCTTGAGGTTTGGTATTGATTCAAAATCCGTAAGCGGAATCCTAAGTTAATGGATGTAACTCTTTATTTTTGTATTTTAAAGCAACGAGTTTGCTTAAACAATTCTTAAAATATGAAGAAAGAAATTATATATCACAAAAACTGATGTCATCGGCAGGACTCGAACTCACGGTCTTTCTCTAACAGGGGGAATGCTCTGACCAACTGAGCTACGATGACCAATACCGACAACATCGAATTTTTGCTTCATATAATATACCTACATAATTTCTAGAAGGTTAGCTACTCGTATTAAGGTTAGCGTCATTATTTATAACCTACTTCTAGAATGGAGAGAGGTTTCCCAATTGGACTTTAATAATTTTTTTTTATATTTTTGAACATTCTCACACAATGTCATCCAGCCCAAACCAAGCTACAAGCTCGTGCTATGGGATTTAGACAACTGTTAAACATACTTATATTTCTAAATACATACATAATATACATAAAATACACCCAAACTCCTAAACAAACATTTATTTGTGGATCACACAAATATTTGATTCGACCCAGGAATCGAACCCGAGACTCTGGAGTCGAAAGCTGATGCACTACCGACCACGCCACCGAAGCAGTTGAAAGCATAGATAATAGGGCATTAAATTATAGGGCAGGGTATAACTTTGACTGAATCATTATTATTCATTACCTTTTGTCGGTCCATGGTTAGTACGGGAACAAAATATAGTCTAACGACCGAATAGTGAAACGTCACTCAAACATTCAGATACTTAAAACTGAAAGAAGAAAGAAAGAAAGAAAATACGTTTAATTCGCAAACACAGACATGGCGATTATAAGCATATTAGATAATAATATACTCAAGGAGAATGTAAAAGTAAAAAACCGACGGTTGTATGCTAGTGCGCGACATCTGATGCGTGGAATTTGTTCTCCTCCCAGCTTATGCTGACGTGGGCAGACCCACATTTGCTAGCGCTGGCTTTCAGAGGAATATTGTTCATGGCATGTATTAAGTCGATAATAAGAAACTAAATAAAATAAAATAGTACAATAAATATTCATCCATCATTTACGGAGCCTTTTCCCAACTGAGTTGGGGGTCGGCTTTCCAGTCTAACTGCGATTCGGCTGAACATCGATATTTTCCGTGAAGCGACTGCCATCTGACCTCCACAACCCATGGGCGATATTGAAGTTCTGTAGTTAAACCGGTCGTGTTTTTGATTTATTGCTCCAACTACCCCTAACGACTGCCATAGATGTTCGTATGACAACCGGGACCGACGGCTAACGGTCTCAGTATCTTAAGAAATGGTCACCCATCCTAAGGCTTGATTTCCTCCTAAGCTGACATCGATGACCGATGTCGGCGGCGCGCACCGTCGGTCGCGTACGGCCTGACTAGATGTTGCTTAGGTAACCTTTGCAACGTGTTAACATTGTCGGTTACCACTGGACCACGAGCCCCTCCAAAACTTATAATAATGTAACATGTAAAAAATCAAAATTCTGTGACAAAACTCTATAGCCCAAGCTCAGTGACGTTTGGGTATGAAAATTTAAGTTTAAGGGCTGTTCAAGCATTTAAGCAGCTTTTGTATACTTTAGTGACGTTTCAGTATTCGGTCGTAAGAAGCCAGTAGCTGACTCAAGTAGTTTGCACAAATCGATTACAAGGTAGTCAGGAGGTATCCACTGTAGCATTGTTTCCTGTTGGAATAAAACCCCGTGGCCATGGTTGAAGTAATCCACTCGAAACGTTGGGTATAATCAGAAATGTATCAACTTATTGTCGTAGCAACCTTTTCATCGGAACATGTACATAAATACCTATTTACCCGTCATTATTGGGTGAAAATTAGGAAGTTCGTAATAATCTAATTTTGTTGTTATGTATGAATATTGTAAGATAATGCTAAAAAATATATTCAAACTTGTATACTGTATAATGGCGTCCACCTTCCTCGTCCTTTGATGTTTTGTGATCTTGTTTTTTTTTCCGTTTGACACAAATCTCCTCAAGTTAAGAGTGCGTAAGTAGGGGAAATTGCCTTGTTTAAGTACCGACCTTGTTTTGGTGATATTGAAATTGTCCTTTCGATTCTCAAGAACAGATGAGATCAAAATTAAATGTTCTTTGTTGTATCTGTACCAGTATTAAACGCCTAAAGAGTTTGTTTGTTTGGTTAAACGCGCTAATCTGAAGAAGTACTGGTTTGAATGGAAGAATTATTTTTGTGTTGTCCATTATGTTGTTCTATTTGTCTAGTAAGTAAAGCCTTCCTTCTAAGTTATTAACCACGCTGCGATTAATACTTAAGAGCGGAGAAGCAATGAAAATGTTGCTAAAATACGAGTACTTATATGTTTTTTTATTTATTTTTTTCCTTGCTGTTTGAACTTCCCACCGCCTGAAATTATACTTTAAAACCTTCCCTGACGTTCTCTTTTAATTATCCAAATCCCCAGCCACTCCAGAGTTTTAGCAAGACAAACGAACGACGATTGATTTTTATTTATTTATTAAGTTGTTTACAAAATAAAAACATTAACATTAATTTAAGATTGTTGCCTCCTTTTAAGCAAACAATGGCTGTATTAGGAGACTTCGCTCTTCCATAACTAGGCATGGTAAAGAAAAAAAACTAAGTTAAAATGTAACTTTAGATACTATTTGTAACTTAAATATATTAAGTATCTAAGTTCTTGTCCAAAAACAAAGACATGTACCAGTTACCCAATTTTTTTTATTTATCTCGGTTTTATTTGAGTATTACTTATTTAAATTGGCTAAAACATATTTCGATGTAACCCAACACCGAATCTAAACAATCGCATCAAATTACCCTTTCATCTTGCTACCCCAACCTCCATTTACACTCGACACTACACGTTTAGTTAATCATTAAAACTAATTACAATTGTACAATTTATCAAATTCGCCCCAGGTGTGTAGGATAATAAATTGTTTTGGTCAATGCGGTACCCTAATTACTAAGTCGGTGAATAGGGTCCTTACCCTATTTGATATATTGTAGACGCGTGCGCAAATACTTAACATATGGGCTAATGTTAGTTTGGAAATGAATAGTTTTTATGTTTTAGAAGTTTAATTTTGGAGTAGATTGGGTTAGAACATAGTTACCCTATAATTTAGCATGAAAAAGAAACATAGGGAGAAACCAGCTGCTTTGAGTCGATTTGTTTTCATACTCGAAGCTTCGCCCGTGTAGGTTAGTTTTACCCAACTTCAAAAAAAGACGAGGTGCTCAATTCCTCTGTATGTTTGTTAGGTATCTTAGGCGACTCATGTATTTCCTTTGTCCGCATACTCCTCATAAACGCCTGAACCGTTCTCCTTCAAAATTACCACAGTGATAACACGTAGCGTGAGGGTGGTCTACAAAAAAAAACAAAAAAGTTTGAACATCTAAAAATAAATCGTTGTCGTTCGAAAATTTTACACTTCGCTCAGTTTTTGCAACAGCAGCATGCATTGCATACCTAGTTTTAATTGACCGCTGAATTTGGTCCCATTTCGACAAAAAATTTGTCCCATTCTGGAATATTTAAAGTTTTTGCTAAAATAATGTAGTTATTAATATTAATTGTAGTTACCGTGTTTTACTTAATTTTGCATTGTACTACTGAATTTGTTTCTATGTCCACACTTAAGTGCACAGCCTCGATTACTTAACTATACAGCTATATATATAACTGCCATACAGCTTTATACTAGTGCAGTCATTATCGATTTATATGTAAATGGCTGTTATGTTTATGCTAATAAATAAATAAATAGTTACGATTCGCACAGGAACACATGCCCGGGATAAAAAGTAACCTAAGGTCCCTTTGAATTGGTCTAGCCGTTTCAGAGCTTAGCCGGAACAGTAATTATCGAATCAAAAAAACACGTCAAATGTTGAAACAAAAACTGACTTCAAATTACCAGAATGGAACCAAATAATTGTAGGTATGGGACCAAATTGAAATGGAACCACTTCGGAAGTAGTACCATTCAGCTAAAAAAAAAATTTCAAATTCAGTTCACCGAGTCCAAAGATATGAAAAATAATAAAAAAAACATTCAGTCGAATTGATAACCTTCCTTCTTTTTGGAAGTCGGTTGAAAATACCGTAAATTAGTTCGATAGGTCTCTAATCTCCAAAGAGTCTTCAAATAAACTATGTGCAAAGCTAAAACTTTTTTTTTTTAAACCACAAAAAAATCTTGCGTCAAAACAACCCTAAAATGAATGCCATGCATGATAATGATGAAATACATCATTAATCCACTGTTTTTAGTTGCGAGGGGGATCAAAGTATAACCACATCCATCGATCCTCACCTTTCAATCGAATTATCATATGAAATACTAGTATCGTATAACTACTTCCTATACCGGCCAGCTGTAAGTACAGCACAGCCCTAGGCCGCGTAAACAATCGAGCGGATATGCTCTTGCGCATGCTACGGTTTGAAAATAGAACGCAATTGTGACTCGCACGCATCTATTGTCGTTCGAATATAGAACTTCCATTAGCAACGTGTTTTAAATTATTCTGAAAGTTACTTCAAGTATTTCGGCTTTTGTTTTGGACTATTTATTTTTTGTTTATTGTGTCTGGTTTTGGAAATAACTGGGGGTTGGGGGTTTGTTTACGATTTGTTAGTAAGGTACTCGAATAATGTCTTTAATTTATTATAGAATTGTAGTATAATTTTGTTTTTTTTTGACACGAGACCAATGTACATTCGTCCACATTTAGTCTTAAGAAAATGTGTAAATGAGAAAATATTGAAAAAGAGTGACTGAGTTTTATTGATAAGATAAGATAAGATAAGTACTCTTTATTGTACATCGTACACAAGCAATAAATAGTAACATATAACATATATGCATTAAAACTAATGTACAAAGGGCGGCCTTATCGCTAATAAGCGATCTCTTCCAGGCAACCTTAGGATGGAGAGAGATATATACGATATAATGTGGGTAGTGTACAATATATAAATAACTTAAGTAATAGATAAAACAAAGGTAGCGAGAAAAAAAACAAAGATGAGAGAAAGGATGGTTTGCGAAAAATCCGATGAATAAAATAATTACATAGTAACCTACTTAAATACAAAAATATGAATACAATATATAAAATAAGTACAGTTTTAATGACAGTTCTAGCTACAGATCGAAAGATAATATTCTTTAGTCACACCGCCGCCTTAGCAGGCGTTCCCCTCGCTCACATGATTATGACCTATAAGGTCATAAGTTAAAAATAAAACAAATTGGCGTCTTGACAACTTACTAGACTAGATCTAGTTGCGCGGCTATTGTCATCCCCAAAAATGCCAACCTGCTCAGTTTTTTGTTGCAAAAAAAGGTCAGGCACATCTAGTTTACAAAATGATGGTATTATCGTTATTATCATTATAGGTAAGTATTTTTAATCAAATAATAATACAAATTTCTTTGTTTATAATAATCAAAGTCTCATTATTTCGGATTTTTCTATCAACACGAAGTCGGTCGTTTCATACAATTCGCAAATCAGTCAAACATGTCAAACGACTGACATGGGTGTTGCCATGGCAACAAATACACAGTTATAGTGTCTGTATCGGAGTGATGTACCAAGTTAGGTATCGATAAAATACCTTGCAAATGCAAAGAGGTGCAATATAAATTACTGGTTTGAATATTATTTAAATTACGTAGGTCTGTATATTATGATCTTGATTTTAATAAAGGTTTTGATAAGTTTAATAGGTATAATATTGAGTCTTGTTGTATAATTTTTTTATTATACTTAAGAATTACATTACCTAATAAATACTTCTACTAAAAGTAGAATATAATTTATTTTAGATTAGAAGAAGAAGAAGATAGAATACCTACTTAGTGAATAGTTATTATAGATTAACCATAATTATTATGTGGATAATAACGACAGGATTGTTTGACAATGTTAACAACATCCAAGATTGATGTTAATCAATCTTGGATGTTGTTTACTTGTTTTATACAAAATTATATGTATCTGCCTTAATCAAAGACCTTATAATACAACGGACATAGGATCTAGAACAAATCGCAAGAAAATAATGTCCCGAGTCGACCTATACATTATACATAGGCATACATAGATATAAACAAATTTCATATTAAAATTTAAACCTTGATTCAACGGAATAGTGTTCTTTTGTTTGCACTAATTTATCGCATTACGTAGCTTCTATCTGTCCGCCTGACTAATTCACCTTATGCAGCTTATACTTGAACTACGTGAACATAGAAACAATGGAGTAGGTTTATTTTGTTAAAGTCTTTTAAGGATTCCATGATATGTACCTACGTAGGCGTAATAATTAATGTAAGACTACAATAAATTCCATAATCTTATAAATTGTATTTACTTGTTTATGTTAGACGAAATAAGCTGAAAAACTAATTAACGACTGACAAAGATTTTTTTTTTCGAGTCAGTTTCATAATAAGTAACTGTAGTGTATGAATAACAAAAAGGGAATTAATGAATTTAACTAATTATAATATTATAAATGCCAAACTTCTTGCGGGTGTCAAAGTTCTTCCGCTTTCATTACTATTTTCATAACGCTATGTCGCTACGTCTACTACAAGATACATGGTTACTAAGAACAGATCTTTGTATGTCTTATAGTTTCAGATTTTTCCATGCTGCCCATATAAATATTACACTCTGTATGTATAATAAATACCTACCCCATAAAAATAAACATTTGAATGAACTTTCGTCACTTTTGTTAACACTAGTGATATAGTAGCATCAACTCGATGGAGAATAAAATGAGGGCAAGGGCACTACGAGTACAACACCGATTTTATAAAAATAAAATAGTAAAGTAATGAAATAATTAACTCAACTAAGTCTAAGTAACACTATAGTCTCCAAGTACCCGTACCTTACAATTGAATGAAAACGGTCTATATTATACAACAGTTAGAATGTGGCTGGGCCAAGTTTATACTATAGATCTAACGGCTCGCTTTTGTAAAACGAAAATGGGACATTTATATCAGCACATTTATCCCACAGCAGAATGCTGTAAGTTATTCAAATTGTACTTTATCTTAGCAACGGCGTTGCCGCGGCCGCCCGCAACACAGTCATGGGGCCCGCCTGGGGCCAACCACCCCAGGAGGCTGCCCCACATGTTGCGCATAATCCTGATGTGGGATCGCCGCTCCGGGTGGTAACCGGTGTGGGGTAGCGGCGGCCTTGCATCAGGGGGGTTTGGGAGCCCTTCCGTCCGGCGAGTCGGCTCCGACCTAACCACACGGTTCTAGACAAAGCTAGCCCCTGCGCTTTGTCACTTACTGCTGCACCAAATGTCGCCCTGTCTTCACGCTTCTTCTTCAAAATCTACAATGGCAGTGCAACAAAAAAGAAATAAACGTTACACAGCGGTCCTAGGAAACCCCACAACTTCACATTTCGAGGTGGAGTTCAGTCAGGGCCACTGGCTTTCCGCGTGTCGAGTGACCGCAGTACTGCCCGTACATCACATTGCCTGATAACAATATCAGGCATTGTGTGGCCACAGTTGGCGATGGCGGGGGGCTGCAGGCCACGGTCGTCGACCCGGGAATTAGCCGCAAAGAGGTCTGCGAGCATATCCGCTTTCTCTTGGGCTTTGTGAGCCAGTGTTCCATCTGGGTAACGCAGTGGTGGCAGCGAGGGCTGACAAAAGTTAGATTGCACGGCTTTGGCACGCATGGGCGGCTCTACCCGCATGATCAGTCTTGAGGGACCCCAGCCATTCAATGTGATGGCCATTGAAGTCCCCCAGAAATACTAGGTCAGCGTTCGGGAACCGCACCTGCGCTTCATCAGCCGTCTCGCTGAGGTACTGGAAGAGCTTTGTTGTCTCAGAATCCCCTGTGTGGGATCGGTAGACGCACACGTAGATCTGGCTCATAGAGCCATGGTCTACGTGCAGCCAAAGGACGGAATTGGAGGGGTTCTCTAGGCAGCGCAACCGGCGGCAGCAAACATCCGCCCTAACGAACACGCACACCCCGGCTTTGTCTCGAAATTGTTCCTCGATGACATAGCCGGGGTAACACAGGTAAGACGTGTCGTCAGGGCGGCGTATTTGTGTCTCCGTGAGGAACATCACAGCGGGCCGTGCCGTCTCAAGGTGGTGGTGGACGGTATCGAGGTTCGCATGGAGTCCACGGACGTTAGTGAACTCCACCTCGAAATGTGAAGTTGTGGGGTTTCCTAGGACCGCTGTGTAACGTTTATTTCTTTTTTGTTGCACTGCCATTGTAGATTTTGAAGAAGAAGCGTGAAGACAGGGCGACATTTGGTGCAGCAGTAAGTGACAAAGCGCAGGGGCTAGCTTTGTCTAGAACCGTGTGGTTAGGTCGGAGCCGACTCGCCGGACGGAAGGGCTCCCAAACCCCCCTGATGCAAGGCCGCCGCTACCCCACACCGGTTACCACCCGGAGCGGCGATCCCACATCAGGATTATGCGCAACATGTGGGGCAGCCTCCTGGGGTGGTTGGCCCCAGGCGGGCCCCATGACTGTGTTGCGGGCGGCCGCGGCAACGCCGTTGCTAAGATAAAGTACAATTTGAATAACTTACAGCATTCTGCTGTGGGATAAATGTGCTGATATAAATGTCCCATTTTCGTTTTACAAAAGCGAGCCGTTAGATCTATAGTATAAACTTGGCCCAGCCACATTCTAACTGTTGTATAATATAGACCGTTTTCATTCAATTGTAAGGTACGGGTACTTGGAGACTATAGTGTTACTTAGACTTAGTTGAGTTAATTATTTCATTACTTTACTATTTTATTTTTATAAAATCGGTGTTGTACTCGTAGTGCCCTTGCCCTCATTTTATTCTCCATCGAGTTGATGCTACTATATCACTAGTGTTAACAAAAGTGACGAAAGTTCATTCAAATGTTTATTTTTATGGGGTAGGTATTTATTATACATACAGAGTGTAATATTTATATGGGCAGCATAGAAAAATCTGAAACTATAAGACATACAAAGATCTGTTCTTAGTAACCATGTAATCGATTGTATTAAAAATAGAAAACTGAATTATGACATTAAGCATTATGATTTAAAAATAAACTGTATCCATAGTCCACTGTATACAGCTATAGATATACCCTGTATACAGACTCTTCGATTTTATTTAGTTGTTTAGATTTATATGATGTATAGGTTTGATATAATACCTACCCTAAGTTACAAATAGCAAATAAAGTCACACTTTTATAAACAACATCCACCTTGGTATCATTTTTGAAACCTGATTTTAATAGTCGATTTTGTCAAATTTATCGATAAAATGTATCGACACTGTTACATCAATAGTGGGCGGTAACTTTTGTTAGTGTCATTATAGTGTTATGATATAAAATGTATATGTATGTGTTTGTGAAAATGTTAATGTGTTATTCTTATTGTCATGTGTGAGTTTCGTAGTGGCACCCGATTGGGTTTGAGCGTCTGAGAATGTGTGCGTGTCGATGACCCCCCCGCACCAAACATGCTAGACTTTTATGTATCGGGAAAATGCATAATGCCTTGTCCCGTCGTATACGGCGACAGCGTATACGACGACCGCGTTGGTCTATGTCTTTAGTCAAAGGTTTGAACGATCCAAGTGTCTGTGCACGCCTTACATGTAACGGAAGAGCGTTCCAGAGGCAGCCTGCTTGGACAGTAAAAGATTTGTCAGCGAAACGCGTGGAGTGCATAGGCATCTCCAGTATTAAATTTTCCGATGACCTAAAAGACCTCGAATGTGTGTCATGAAGGAATTTAAATCGTTCTTTAAGATATTGGGGAGTAGACGGATTGAACAGTACACTGTAATATAATAGAGAAAGGATATGAGTATTCCGTCGAAGACGAATCGGGAGCCACTTGAGGTTTTCACGGAAAACAAATACATGATCATATTTGCGTAAGCCAAATATGAATCTAATACAAACATTTTGGAGACGCTCAAGCTTATCTAGTTGCTCCTTGGTGACATCAAGATAGCTGACGTCAGCGTAATCAAGTAATGGAAGCCTTAGAGATTTTATTGCCAGGTTCTTTCTCTCGGTTCTACTTATTGCTTTGCGAATTCACGACATTTTTGGAGTTTACTCCTTAAGAATCGATTTTCATATATAAGGCGCCCGGTATGAGAAAAATCCGAGGGGTAAAACCTACTAACAAGTAACGAAAATCGTGTCACGTTTTTGGTGCGCACCTTTAGTGCGCAACTTTCTAATTTGGATGTGAGTGTATTAAGATTATTATTATTGTTATTATTCTCTTTATTAACACTTAACACATATTTATTGCATTTTTAAATAGATTTATAAAAAATACATTTAAAAATATAAAAAACAGTAACCCACCGGCATCGGGTACAGGGACCAAGCTACCGGTGGTTAGGGCTCCAGAGACAGGAACTTCCGCACAATACGAGCCGTATTCAACAGAACCGCCTTCTGCATCAAGCCCTTGACCCAGCTGCCTAACGCGAGCCTCTGTAGGTGGAGGTCGAGGCTCTTGGCTATTAGACCATGCGCAGATACGACTATCGGAACAATAATCGCCGAATCAACATCCCACATGTCAACAATCTCGTGAGCTAGGTCTAAATATTTCATTTGCTTATCTTTTTCTGCTTTCACGAGATTCTCGTCATGTGGCACAGTGATATCGACAATTACTGCAAGGCGCTTTAATCGATCCATTATCACTATATCAGGTCTGTTAGCTATAACAGTCCTATCAGTGATAATAGATCGATCCCAATACAATGTGACATGACCGTTCTCAAGAACTGGGTCGGGCACATACTTGTAATAAGGTACCTCCATGTCGACAAGGTTATACTTTAAAGCAAGTTGCTGGTGGATAATCCTGGCTACTTGGTTGTGTCTGTGCAAATACTCACCGTTCGCAAGACGGGAACAACCAGAGATAATATGTCTTAAAGATTCTCCGGGACGATGACATGCCCGACAAATGTCTAGCGTCCCATCTTTGACAATAAATCTCCGATAGTTATTCGTCATCACGACTTCGTCAGTGATTGCACAGATAAAACCAATGATTTTATATACAATGGATTTCGGATCATCGCTCAAAAGTGTCCGAACTAAAAGAGAAACAAAACGCTAAAAGAGAAACAATCGCGCGCCAGTCTTGATTTCGACAACTGAACGACAACACGTTGCACAATGCCGTACTGTATTGTAAAAACGTGTAAAAACTACGAAAAAAAAGCAAATTGAAGACGGTGTATCATATTTTCAGTAAATAAGCTTTTGTTTTATTATTTGCAATTTATTATTTCACTTAAAATACAGTATTTCGTCGATAATAAATTAAAAGACAAAAGTAAATATTGCAATCCAGTCCAATACCGAAGTATCTATCTGTCTCTTTCGAATTCATGCCAAGCTCAGTAAAAAGAAAGAGACCATTTCATTTTCACTGAATAATGTACTAACAAAATGACCATTCAGATTTATTCGGATTACCAATAGCGATGAAACTATTTGGAACAAAGATTATAGTGGAGACGCCTTGGCTCTTTATGATTTTTTTTTCGTTATATGAACCAACATCTATTTCAGTTTTCCTCGGGATCCAGTACACTGTGCACAATGGAAAAATATTATTGCCCTAGCACGGCGAGAAGAATATTTTGATCCAAAAAATAACAATCTTGTTTGTTCGGCTCATTTTATGGACATAACAAAAAGATCTTTATGAAACTTGTACAAGAATCCCTTGATTGAATACAAGTTTATCTTTTGATTGGGAGGGAGGAGATAAGCCCAAAAATGTTTTTTAATTTTCACAGGGTATCATTGTTTTGTCATAAATATAATTACACATGTCATTTTATTTCGTGTATGTACTGTTATTTTCTTTTTATTTGGATTCTCGGTAATGTATTCCCACGGGAATCGGGGCCGAGATAACTATATCTCGCGGGCGGAGTCACGGTGATCAGCTAGTAGCCAATAATTTCGTATCCCAAAAATTAACCATAAGATAAAAATAAATTAATGATGCGCAGTTTTAGCAACTAATTCAGTCACTTGAAACACGGCTATCTTGTAGACGTAGCGACATAGCGTTATGAAAATAGTAATGAAAGCGGAAGAACTTTGACACCCGCAAGAAGTTTGGCATTTATAATATTATAATTAGTTAAATTCATTAATTCCCTTTTTGTTATTCATACACTACAGTTACTTATTATGAAACTGACTCGAAAAAAATAATCTTTGTCAGTCGTTAATTAGTTTTTCAGCTTATTTCGTCTAACATAAACAAGTAATTACAATTTATAAGATTATGGAATTTATTGTAGTCTTACATTAATTATTACGCGTACGTAGGTACATATCATGGAATCCTTAAAAGACTTTAACAAAATAAACCTACTCCATTGTTTCTATGTTCACTTAGTTCAAGTATAAGCTGCATAAGGTGAATTAGTCAGGCGGACAGATAGAAGCTACGTAATGCGATAAATTAGTGCAAACAAAAGTGAACACTATTCCGTTGAATCAAGGTTTAAATTTTAATATGAAATTTGTTTATATCTATGAATGCCTATGTATAATGTATAGGTCGACTCGGGACATTATTTTCTTGCGATTTGTTCTAGATCCTATGTCCATTGTATTATAAGGTCTTTGGATAAAACCCTCAGTTTCTCCGAAGAGATCACCAAATCGTAACCAGGATACCGATGCTATTGAATCAACATCGGGTCCATTTAGAGCCCGATAAAATCGACCATGCAGTTCCTTGCTCTTCCATATTTCCTTCCGATCAGATACACTTAATATTACAGGTTTGCGCCAGTTCTCTTTCGCAAGGGACAGCGGGGTCAGTCCGTTGTCTATTGCCACAACATCTCGATGCACATCCACGTCCACCTGTAGGAAATACTCTCTAAGGTTGCATATCTCACGGTTATGGAGAGTCTTGGCATTTAAAAATCCTCGACCCCCACATTTCCGTGGTATATACAACCTCATTACTGACGAACGTGGGTGGTGTATTCGATATGAAGTCAATAGACAACGCACCTTCCTATCCAGAGCTTCTAACTCCGTCTGAGTCCATCTAAGTATGCCAAAAGAGTAAACTAAGACTGGCATGGCCCAGCCGTTGACAGCACGCACCTTGTTACCGCCTGATAAAAGACTTTTCAGTATTTTTTTTAGGCGGCCAAAGAAACGATCCTGCAACTTCTGTTTCATGTCAGTCTCAGCAATACACAGAGCTTGAGACATACCTATATATTTGTAGGTTTCGGTTGCGGAGAGTGACCCAAATCGTGTGAAATCTGAAAGATTGACTCCTTCAGATTCCACAATCCCGCCCCTTTTTACATGCATGACCGCACACTTATCTACCCCAAAATCCATACTGATGGCCTTACTAAAAGTTTCAGTAACTTTTAGCAAAGCCATCAAATCGGGGCTATTAGGGGCAAATAACTTTAGGTCATCCATGTAAAAAAGGTGGGACAAAATTTGACCCCCTCTGCGCATCCGATAGCCTAACCCTAACCCTCTAGTAACGTACTGATAGGATTCAGTGCTAGACAAAACCACAACGGACTCAGACTATCACCCTGGAATATACCTCTCTCAATCCCTATTGGTACACCACCTCCTAGAACCTGACGACACCCTGGATAAACAAGAACCGTACTCCATTGTCTCATACATGACCCCAAAAAGGTGCATAGAGTTGCATCAACTTTATACAGCTCTAGCACCCTCCGAAGCCATGTATGAGGCACAGAATCGTACGCTTTCTTATAGTCAATCCAGCATGTCGCAAGGTTCTTTCGGTTGCGGCGTACCTGCTGGCAAACAGCCATGTCAATAATAAGGAGCTCTTTCGTACCACGTGCCCCACTTTTACATCCATTCTGTGAGATTGACAAGATGTTATTGTTTTGTACATGTGAATATATTTTTACTCTCAGGATGGATGTAAAAAGTTTGTATATGGTAGGTAGACAAGTTATAGGTCTATAATTTTTTGGGTCTGTGGTACTACCAGACTTGTATAGGAGGTGGGTTACTCCGGTAGTCATAAAAGCTGGAAGCGACGCTGACTCAAGGGATGACTGGAAGCAAGATGCCAAGCAAGCGTGTTATTATTGTTATTATTATTATTATTGGAGTTTACTCCTCAAGAATCGATTTTCATATATAAGGCGCCCGGTATGAGAAAAATCCGAGGGGTAAAACCTACTAACAAGTAACGAAAATCGTGTCACGTTTTTGGTGCGCACCTCTCTAGCGCGACTTTCTAATTTGTTATGGTTAGATACTCGTACTTAAGGAGTAAACTCCAGTCGTGCGTCGGAGCTGACACACACACTTTTTTTTATTTTATTTTAAGTACTACTTACAGACGTTTGTAAGAGCCATTTAGTGACCTATACAAATAAATAAATCATTTCATTATTTCATTTCTTAGTTAATTGACTTCAGAAAAAAGAGGAGATTCTCTATTCGACTGTATTATTATATTTTTAGATATAATTTTTAGGGTTCCGTACTCAAAGGTTAAACGGAAACCCTATTACTCAGACTTAGCTGTCCCTCCGTTGGTCTGTCTGTCTCCAGGCATGTATCATATGAACCGTGATAGTTAGAAAGTTGAAATTTTCACAAATGATGTATTTCTGTCTTTTAGTCGCTGAGTACCTAAAACGCAGTCTGTCAATTTCGCGTTATGCCAAAATGTCATTTAAAATTAGCGTTTCAACTAAGTACGGCTTTGTATATGTCGCGATAGGTCTAATTCTCATATTGCCCATTAGCGATACGTCTATGTCGCGATAGGTCTAATTCTCATATTGCCCATTAGCGATACGTCTATGTCACAATAGGTCTAATCCTCGTTTTGCCTATTTAGCGATAGGACTATGTCGACGAGCGACATTTCAGTACCTATTTTATTTTTTAAAGAGCGTCATCAAAATCAAGAAAGCACTCTTATCTCTCTATAATGATTAAGTTTACCTATAATGTCAAGTCAAAAGATATAAAATATAAGAAAGTGCAATTTATGATTATAAAATTAAAATTAAAAAAACCGAGGACCTACCTATTGTTTTACTTTTTTGTTCTGTTATATGAGAAAAAATAAAAAATTTCGTTCTTTCTTTCTTTCTATTACAATTAGTTATAAAAGTTAACACTTCCCTCCGACTTCAAATAGGTAAGGAAAGGTATTTTTTCCCCTTCTTCCTCGTGGTCAAACTTAGTACTCAAACTGATTTGACCACGGTTATTTCCCTGTTGCTTTTTAGTAAAAAGGAAGTCGGATGCTTGAACTATTAGCCTAGATCGTAAAATTGATGTCATGATTTCTTAAACTTTTCTCTAAGTGAAACACAGAACCTTCTTTTGCAAGTCCGTTAAAAACCATATTTCTGAATGCATATTCTTGGTACCTTTGTATTATTGTATTAAAGTAGAAATCGCTATACGCATTCCTCTAAAATTTCAGGAGTCCCTTCGTGTCCTCTGGGAGAAATCGCGTAACAAATATACAAAAACATAGTCGAATGATCTTTTTAGAAGTCGGTTAATAATGTATATATATATATATATATATATATATATATATATATATATATATTCACGCATTAAAGCTACATCTCAATTCGCCTACTCCGCTCATGAACTGAAGTTCAATATACCTCGCCTTTGAGCTAATACGCAATAGGTATATATATATATATATAGGATACGACTAAAGGATTTCTGTTGCCTCTTCTATAACTACAAATACTAAAAAACAGAACATAATAAATATTTAAGGGTTTTGGTACGGAACCCCATGTGCACGAGTTTGTAGTTGTGTGCGAAGTTTTGGAATAAGTACCTGTAAAAAGTTAATCGTAGTTAGAAATAATCAAATACCTATAGGTACCTACGCCTCGACATGAGAACCTCCTCCGGTTATTCCTGGTTTAAAAAAATATACGTCAAAAATTGGCGCAGCAACTGTCTTCAAATTACCGAAGTGAGACCAAGTAGTTGTCGGAAACTGGGACCAAATTGAAATGGCACCACTTGAGAAATATTAGCTTTCAATTCAAAATTCAAAATGGGTAACAAAGATAACCCAGTAAAATTGAGAACCACTTCCTTTTTTGGAAGTCGGTTGAAAATAGCTAAAACAATCAATGAGAGAGGATCTCGACAGTTGTGATTTTATTTGTTACTGTAACTGTAACAAATAAATACTTATGTTTTCTAAATCTAAGGAAAGATTTGTATTTTTGTGTGTATTTTTGTAATGAATAAACTCAAAAACTACTTGCCGATTTCATAAATTCTTTCACCATTGGAAAGCTACTTTCACCCTGAGTAATATAGGCTACTTTTTATCCCGGTAATGTGTTCCTACGGGAACC
Source organism: Nudaria mundana (assembly GCA_963556515.1). NCBI lineage: Eukaryota > Metazoa > Arthropoda > Insecta > Lepidoptera > Erebidae > Nudaria > Nudaria mundana. Next base: position 17,950,964 of record OY748305.1, on the reverse strand, counting down.
GGGAACGAGTAAACTAAATCACGCGGGCGAAGCTGCGACGATCAGCTAGTAAGTTATAAATATGTAATAACCTCTCAAGTTTAAGTGCAAAGGGACACGGAGTCACAATACAGCATAGTACAATAACTTAGTACATGGTGCACAACAACTCACGTCGAAATCTGAAACTTAATACCTACTTTCACTATACTAAAGTTCACCGAAAGCTACCATTCGCTAAGTTTACCAAGTACAACTGTATGTTGAAACTTATACGACTGTACTTAAGTATGTAATGCTCAAAAGACTACGCAAAAAGCTTTACACGACGTGCTGTAAAGCTTTGAGTAGTGTGTTGAGAGATAGCGATTTACACTTGCGAACATACACTAGCGAACGTACAACGATATCCATCAGCGAACGCTCCCGAATTTCTTTGACATAGTTTTTTACGAGTATTACTCCTCGCTGTTACGGGTCGTAGCGTGATGTTCAATTTACCCGAAGATATAAATGAATAAATGCAGAGCATTACACATAACTGCAATTCTTCAGTTTTAAGTAAATACGGTTTAATATTGCACACAAGCGACACATTTATCGCCACAATGAATGTGTTTTCTGTGAGACTTATATATGTTACGGCTAATACCCGAAGTGCGGCTGCACCTAGTTTTAGCCGGTTAGAACTAGGTGTAGCCACTTATTCTTGGTTAAACCTAGTATGGGTAGGTTAGGTTAGGTTAAAACTGTGACCACCTACGCCAGCGACTTGCATTAATAAAAAAAAGAGATTTCTCCCAGGTGAAAGTGACAACTGGACCTAGTTGTAGCCGGCATGATGAAGGCTAGACCTAGTTTTACCCGAAAACAATCGGCTCGTACTAGGTTTAACCAAGAGTAAGTGGCTACACCTAGTTCTAACCGGCTAAAACTAGGTGCAGCCGCACTTCGGGTATTAGCCGTAACATATATATATAATAAATTCAGTGAGATAAAACGCTATCTCTCCGTTTATGATGTAGTCTCTCCCTATCGAAAGAGGCTAAGGCTTTGTAGCAAAAGTCTGCCTTTTACGCTAGTTAGACATTGTTTCTTTTGAGAGCGTCTCCTCACTAATCATTAGTGTTGTACCATTGAGCTAGGTCTTTAATTAATTATCAAAATAATGGTTTGATACTTAAGTACATACTTAACTTAGTTATGATTATGATGATAGGTTTAAAATAAAAAAAACTTTTCGATACTTTAAATATTGGCCTCTAAAGGGCCCCATATACGGTACGATTCATCGTTACGATCCGTCGCTTCAGACCGATCGAAACGACGGATCTGTTATGTATGTTACGATCGTTAACGATTTACTTGATCGCAGACGACATCGGAGATCGTAACAAGAACCCATGCAATCATGAATATCGTAATGATTTCTGTATTTTAGGTTAGGTTAGGTTTCAATAATTTTAGGGACGTAGGTTCCGTCATTCTCATATATTTGTGCTAATATTTTGGGTGGAACCTTAATTCATTTAAAATATTTATATGCGAATACTGATTTCGCTTTAATAGCCATTTCTTAACCCACACTTTTCTAGGTTTTCTTCTGTAACATAATCAAAGTTACCGCCACAGACGAGAAAAGAAGTTCGTTTTCCATTTTACAGGGCACGTATTGAATATTTGAGCACGTCTTTATCGTTCCTTTTCAAATGAATAAATTATCGATCGTAACGACCAATCGCTTCGTGTATGAGCGGCAACACTACAGATCAGTCGTTTCGATCGGTCTGAAGCGACGGATCGTAACGATGAATCGTACCGTATATGTTGGAACCGTGTAATAGGTAGTAAGCCTTTTGTCCTAATCGGGTTTCAGACACTTTTGATATATTTGTCAGAAGTGTGGTCGGTGTACACCGGCTTTAACCACGTGAGTGATGAAGATTACAAGCAACCAGCATTCCCTGTCCGACCAATATGTCCAACCATGATCAGGTACTATTAAAAAACCCCGTGAGATAGGTTCGAAATGGGTTAAGTGATGACAACCCTACTACATCACACAGTGACAGAATATTTGCCACTATTTGTTCACGAAGTACCAATAACTCATGACGAAATGACCGTTGGGGCTACTTATCGGTTTTCAGAGGACATTAGGGTTGCTTGCTCCCGAGAAACCGGATATTCCGTTAGATATTGGAATAACTCGGAATGTACCTTTTTTGTGAATCGATTTTCCAGAACGTGATGCTTTTTGCTCCGAGGTCGACTGGTAAAGATGTCGGATTTGGAAATAAACGATATAAAAGTGTGTTAACTGCTCCTATTCTGAATAAAAATATTTCGATTTCATTTGATTTGATTTGATTAGACTAATTTCCCGAAAGGGGGAATCAGTTCTATGTATTTGTTATATACAGGTGAATTTTTCAAGTTGGCTTGGATGGCCAAATGCGGAACTATAAGTAATAATAGCGAAAAATGCTAAAAGTAGTCACGAGCCCGATTTTGACGAAACTTAAAACCTCATAATTAGATTTTTTTAAAACCTATAATCCTAGCTGGGAATCGAACCCATTGATTTAGAAAAAAATCACACCCTTTATTATTACACCATACGATAGTGTTGCTGTTAAGGATCAAATTCTGAGAAGTAATGATATACGGCAAATTTAAGGAAAACTTAGAATTTTCATAAAATTCATATTTTATGTCAATTTTGAGTCAATTTTGTTCGTAATCACAGAACTGACTATTTCGTCTTTTTAATGATGCTCGTGGGCAGGTAAAATTTGAAAGTAGAACATAATGTTGTATCTCGCGTATTGAATTAGTAAGTAGTACCTTAATCTCGCGTTTAATACACTACAAGAAACAAGCTGGCAAGTACATGTCTGTCTCTTATCACACTGGGCCTCCCAGTGGTGGTAGCGCGCGCGCGCGCGCCTCTGCCCAGTGTGATAAAGAAACAGACAAGAAATATGAATTTTATTAAAATTCTAAGTTTTCCTTAAATTTTCCTTTGAGCATTTTTCGCTATTCCTTATAGTTCCGGATTTGGCCATCAAAGCCCACTTGAAAAATTCACCTATATATAATGCGAGCCTTCCAGCCAGAGACATAACCTAGATATCTGCTGGCGAATTTCGTGTGTCGTCGTCGAATTCGAGACATACATAATGCCTTTTTGTTATTTTCGAGATTCGAGAAAATCCAACGTTATAATACCTATTCAAAGAGATTCAAACAAACAAATTAACATAGCGGAAAGATACCTATTTAAAAGACGAAACAAAAGGAAAATGCCAAAAACACTTTCCCGCTAAGAAATTCAAAATGGCGGGCGTGGCAAAGCTGAAAACATTAAATAAAAAACGTGTAAAAACTTTATTCTATGTTTTTGTAAACGACCTCTCGTTTCGTATAATATTCATGGCTGTTTTGCACCTCTGCCTTTAGCTGGCATAAATATGAGTTATAGGATTGCCAGTATTATGTTTATTTTTTTCGTGAAACACATTGGTACTAAGTTATCGGAATGGGAAAGGGAAAGTTAATGACATTTTTAATCGTGAAAAGATTTTTGGAACGAAGTTCTCTTACGCAGCTTACGGGTAGTGCGATTTAGTAGATATCGTCACGATACGCTAATCAGTGGTTCCCAACCGGTGGTCCGCAGAAGTCGAAATATGGTCCGCTCTTTTTTATTTTTTTTTAACTTAGCGTCGGCATTGCCGCGTTGTTAGTAAAACGAAAAGTGATCCAAAACCCAGTTTGGGTTGCGTTGCAGTTGCGTAAAGATCTTCGTTCCTGACGGGGGTCCCCAGACCGCATAATTTTTTTAAATTTATATTTATATCTGTCCCCTCCCTCCCCTATGTAATTTAAATACTTAGATCTTAAAAAGTACGCAACGGCTTTTAATGCGGTTGTTTAAGCTAGACTGATTCAAGAGGAAGGTTTTAATTTTTTTTCCAAAATGGTTAAAATTATTTTCTTTAAAAGTTTATCAATATCTCATTAAAATACATCCAAAAAAAAATTTATTTTGAAAAAATAAAAAAGTTATGAGTTTTTGATTGCTTTATAAAAATAATCCATTCGAAGAGGACTAAATTGCTGAAATAACTTCGCTTATCCCTACAATGTTTTGATTAAGCACTTATCCCATTAATTTAGTCTACAAACAAAAAACGTGTACCTACTGAAAGGTATTTTGAATCTTTAAATAATTGGAAAATTCCAACAAATTATATTCTTGATGGCGAAGTTTAATTAAAATTTTCTTATTTTTTACAATATTTCCTCTTTTATCTTCTGTAATTTGTTAATCTTCGTGAACGTATTTTTAATTAATGTCAGACTCAAACCAAACTAACTTTGTTCAAAGATTTTATAAAATAATGAACTTGTAAAAATAATTTCGTTACTTATTAATTTTCACTGGTAAAATCGAAAGTTCTGAACGAATTAATATTTATTCAGATTTATTATGCAGAGCTCATAATCAACAAAGTATGTGCTTACCTCTAAAAAATTGTCTATTTCCTTTATAGGAATTAACACGAATCCATTATGAGGCAGCACATTTTAGAGTTTTCGAAACGAAAATCTCTTATACAACAGTAACGTCCGTCCGTCCATGAAAATCTTTCAACTCGAGAACGGTAAGAGCTAGAGACACAGTGTAAACGCCAATCGACTTAGCATAGTTGGAAACCCCCCACAATGAACTTGACCTTCGACCTCTGATCTCAAGGTCAAGGTCAAAACGAGGTCAAATCGAGAACGGTAATAGTTAGAGATTCAAGACCAGCTGCAATCAACTCAGCATGGTCAAAGACCTCTAAAATAATGTTGAACTTCATGTCATGTGACATTTTTTAGATTTTATGAAAAAACTTTCGAAAACTCTAAAATATATGGCAAATTTTTGCTGTTTTAAACTGTTATTGTGCCTGATATTTCGACTAGTGTGTTAGCTGACTCCACTGCCACTATGCCGTTTCGGAACCGTGTCTCATTATGATTATACCATTAGACCATGTGGTAAGAGACGTCCGGTCAGGCCAAGAAAGCGCTGGGTGGATGATATTATAACTACTGCAGGCAAGCAATGGGGAGCTATAGCGCAAAACAGAGCTGAATGGCAAAAGCTGGAGGAGGCCTATACCCAAATCGCGGTTCCAATTTAAGAAACAGATACTTAAAAAATAATAAATACCTACTATGTTTTACCTTTATAATTATGTATGCACTTAGATATATGTAATTATTTTTTTTTGTTTAAATAGTTAAAACTGTAGGTACTTTTATGGTTGGAAATAAACATAGGAAATTTATAGGCTTATTATTATATAGATGGCACTGCCGCACTTTCAAAAAGACGTCATAATAATCCTACTAATATTATAAACGCGAAAGTTTGTGAGTATGTAAGTATGTAAGTGTGTATATATGTATGGATGGATGGATGTTTGTTACTCTTTCACGTAAAAACTACTGAATGGATAATAATGAAACTTTACAATAATATAGCTTATACATCAGAATAACACATAGGCTACAATTTATAGAGATATTGTGTGAATTGTTCAAAATATGACGCGGCGCGACGGGAACGCGAAAAAATCCAAATTACCACGCGGACGACCACTAGTATTTAATTTTTGTTTTATTTAGTACTTAATATTTTATTTTATTTATACAAAACAGGTCGCAAAATTAATTATCAATGGTTTTGCCTGGTTTTTGGTTTTCTAGCGGACAAGACATTCGACTTGAGTGGGACTGCCTTCAAATTCATAGAAAATTATTTATTCGTATGCTATAATTTAGGGTTGGACATTTTGAACATTAACAACGACTTAATTTATTAACCTAATAGTTTGATACAAGCGTACAGTAAGTACATAGGTACCTACTAAATTTCTACAATGGTGTCAACACCAGACTCCCAGTGACCCTAAAATGGGATTAAGAAAAACTTAACGCGTTAACTTTTTACAGTCGTTAAAGAAGAATATAAGTACCTACGTCGTCGAGCGCCCTTCGGGCAGCTTAGTAAACATGTCTCTAAGTACCTTGGCCCTTATTTATAAAACATATTTAAAACACGTGGCCGGCCCTAAACAAAAAGCACTACTTAACTATTTGTGCAATGATTGTTATAATGCATGCCATGTGGTCATTCCCGGTCAAACCATTCTGCAAGCCCGCTAACTTCATTCCTCACTTTCCATCTCTTTTTAACTTAAGTATTTCCATTCAAATGTAATCGGTGCTTTCTCTCGCTCACGCACGCTCCTCAGTCCGCGTCGAAACGTCGTCCGGGGTGGGTGTACGTCGCTTCACAAAAACACGCGATAACTTTCGTAAAAAAAACGTTGGTTTATTTTTTTGAAAGTACCACTGTGTTTGTGCAAGTGTCAAAACGGTTTCTGTGTTCAGTGGTTGGAATTTTTATGAGAAGAATAATTATTGTTTGTGTGAATTGTGGAATGTTGCCTAAGATCTAAAGTATAAGGCGGTTTGCAAGCTCAAATTGAACGGATTGCACGGTTGGTACCTATTTTATTTCTCTTATCAGTCTAATCCATTGTTTAGTATTCCTACGTGGCCGCAGTATTTCGATAAAAAGTCAAGTATTATCGTTATCAAAGCGAATTTGTTGATAAGTACAGAATTATAATGTTTATTCAACTGGCGGAGTCGATGCAATAAACTCATCGTTTGTAGGTAGAGGAAGGTATTGTAACTGTTTTACCCGCATTATCGATAGAATTGATACAAGGTTTTAAGTAAATCGATTTCTGATTTCACACAGTTGTGTAGAAACTCACTTAATTTAACATACTAAGCTGTCGGTATAGGCATGTAAAAACGATAATAGTTATTGCCAAGGTTGGTAGTAAAAAGCCTTTATGGCTAACGCTGACGCAAAAACTAAAGTTTATCTCTAATACAAGTAACTAGATAGGTACCTTTATTGGCCGTATAACAGAAGTTACTTCGTCCATCACAAAATTAATAAAAAAACATTGCTGTGTAATTTTAACTAGCTACTTATATGTAAAGTAAAAAGGAAGTCACGTATTGTCGATAAAAAGTACAATAAGTAGCCTACCTGGTCTTTCTAGATAGGTACCTACTTACTTACCTACTTATTTTTTAATTTGTTAACCAACACATAAAGCGTTAAGTAATTACATTCACTGACAAAATACCTAGGTAGGGGCCAACCTGCCTGTAATAGAGCAGATATAAGAAAGGGTGCCTCGGAGAGCACGTTAAGCCGTCGGTCCCGGTTGTCATACGAACATCTATGGCAGTCGTTAGCGGTAGTTGGATCCCTAAATCAAAAATCGGACCTGTCTAACTACAGAACTTCGATATCGCCCATGGGTTCAGATGGCACTCGCTTCACGGAAAATATCGAAGCTCGGCCGAATCGCAGTTAGAATGGCAAGCCGACCCCAACTGCGTTGGGAAAAGGCTCTGTGAATGACGAAGGCCCACACGGGAACAGTCTCTGGATAAAAAGTAACTGTTACCTACTCCTTATAAAACTAGCTATCTTCCAGTGAAAGTCCATTTAAAATCTGTACAGCTGTTTCAGAGAACTGACATTACAAACGGACACTTCAATTTTATTTATTTGCGACTACTAGTAGTACCTACCTAGGTCTTGTAGTCTTCCTACTAATAGGAAAGATTTTGTGTGCATGCGTGCATTACATGCTTATGTTGAAACAATAAAAAAATCAGTAATAGATAATAATGACAAGATATTGAAATACGAGTATACCTAATAGGTACCTAATATAGTCATAGGTATTACCTATGACTATATTAGGTAGGTATGTTAGATATGAATGGATGACATACCTACATTACATATTATATAATGACAACTGTTGCCCCGATGGGGTAGACAGTAACGTTCAATACGCCCACATTTCGCCAAACACATGTTATAGGCATTGAGTTATTATTACTACGTAGTAATAATAACTCAATGGTTATAGGGGGCGAGCCTAACACCGTTGACAGTCTAAGACGTCTGTCACCAGCGTGACAGGCGAGGATGACTTGTGCCCTGGAGATGAGCGCCGCAGATTTTACTTAGTTACAAATAATCATCATCCACTCTAGTCTAACTGCGATGCGGCTGAACTTCGATTTCCGTGAAGTGACTACTATCTGACATCTACAACTCATGGGCGATATTGAGAAGCTCTGTAGTTAGACCAGTTGGACTTTTTGTTTTTTAGGGCTCCTAACTACGCCACATGGAAATTTAGGGAATTGCTATGTAGCAACGGCAGTTGTAGTACCCGAGGTACCCGGCAATGAAAGATGGGGTCGCGAAAAAAAATCGGCGAAGTGCGAGTCGGACTCGCGCACAAAGGGGTTCCGTACTAAAACGTTAAATCACGTTTGTTGTATGGGAGCCCCCTTATATATTTATTATATTCTGTTTTTTAGTATTTGTTGTTATAGAGGCAACAGAAATACATCATCTGTGAATACTTCAACTTTCTAACTATAACGGTTTATGAGATACAGCGCACGACAGACGGACGGACGGACAGCGAAGTCTCAGTAATAGGATTCCCGTTTCACTCTTTGGGTTTGAAACCCTAAAAAGGGGCTAGATTTACTACCAAGTGTAAAAACTAATATACTTAGGTCTGCTAACTATTGTACCTACCTACCGTTTTTATGTTTGTATATACAGGTGAATATTTCAAGTGGGCTTGGATACGACAAATTTAAGGAAAAACTTAGAATTTTCATTAAATTCATATTATGCTGAATTTTCTTAAAATTCAAAGTTTTTCTTAAATTTGCCGTAGGTATAGCATACGTCCCAGAATTTGATCCTTAACAGCAACACTATCGTATGGTCTAATAATAAAGGTGTGATTTTTTTCTAAATCAATGGGTTCGATTCCCAGCTAGGATTATAGGTTTTTAATAAATCTAATGATGAGGTTTTAAGTTTCATCAAAATCGGGCTCGTGACTTCTTTGATAATTTTTCGCTATTCCTTATAGTTCCAGATTTGGCCATCCAAGCCCACTTGAAAAATTCTTCCTGTAGGTACTTAAAGAACTTAATTAAGATTTTCTAATAAAAAAATACGTAGGTACTTTTATGAATCGTAAAGCACATTTCAATAGAAAACAATAGGGTTATTTGGAACCAGTTCTCAGGTAGAACTTCTCGGAATTAGATGCGGACTGCGGTTCATATTTCATACTAACTGCTAACTTCGACATTATACGGCCTTCCCCGACACCGCACGAGTACGTAGATCAGGAGGTTAACGTACGTATAATCACGCTTAAATCCGCAACGGGGTAGCCAGAGGTGCAAATTACACATTTTAGCTAGTTTCGTTGGTCCTAATATGAGTAATAGTACAGTTCGCGAGGGATAAGCCGGACCTTTGCATTTGTGTGAGTGACCACGAAAGGTAGAGTAAAAACTCTCTTTGTAACTGTGTGTACAACACGTGTGTGTAAAAAAGAGGCACATATACGTTCATACACTGCACTCACCCAAATGCAAAACTCCACTTATCCCTCGCGAACTGTAAGGGTCCAACTTTTCTACGGAAGTGTACCTGCGGGAAACACCTAGTCATCTTTACTAATATTATAAAGAGAATACTGATACCGATTGCAAATATTCTTTCAATTGCTATTTATTATTAAAAGAATGCCATACGTGCGAAGCAGGGCACGAATCGCTATGTACCGAAGTAGGTATTATAAACGTTTCGATACCTTAAAGAGGTAAAGCCAGGAAAGTAACTAATTGTACGTATGTGTCTAGTGTCTATAATGTGTAATCGTACCCGACTATTGTAGAGTATCGTGGAATAGATAAGCGTACAATAAGATAGTATAATGTAAAGCTGGAAGGTCATACATACATACCATACAACATAATAATATCACTGAACAAAGGTTCGACCAGCCTTTAATATGATGTTACACGCTAGCTGGTGTCCTTAGCTCCACTCGCTTCAATATGGGATCAATGTAATAAATAACTCATCATAGTTTTAAGGGTTTTACGCAAAAGGTAAAACGGGACCCTATTACTGAGACTTCGCTGTCCGTCTGTCCTGTCCAGGCTCTATCTCATGAACCGTGATAGTTAGAAAGTTGAAATATTCACAGATGATGTATTTCTGTTGCCGCTGTGACAACAAATACTAAAACAAGAATAAAATAAATATTTAAAGGGGCTCCCATACAACACATGTCATTATTTGCAATTTTTTTTAGATAATGGTACGTAACCGTGTGTGTCCGACTCGCACGTTTTTTTTACCCAGCTCTGCTTGCTGCCAGTTTTGAAGGAATCTCTAATATCATTGGTTACTCCGGGATATCCCGGAATTTTCCAATAAGATTGTTGACTTGAGACCGGACGCGAGTGAAAATTATAATATGTCGAAGTAATATTATAACAGCTTAGCAACTAGTTTAAGCAGTTTGTAGATATTGAAAGGCATTGAATATTATTATCCTTCCCAATCTTATACCTATCTTCTAGTTTAGGCATCGGAGAGCACGTTAAGCCGACGCTACTGGTTGTCATACAAAATCTATGGCAGTCGTTAGTGGTAGTTGGAGACCTAAAACAAAAATCCGACCGGTCTAACTACATAACTTCGATATCGCCCATGGGTTGTGGACAATGTGGAGGTCAGATGGCAGTCGCTTCACGGAAAATATAGAACTGCTTCGGTGGCGTGGTCGGTAGTGCATCGGATTACGACTCCGGAGTGTCGGGTTCGATCCCCGGGTCGAATCAAATATTTGTGTGATCCACAAATGTCTGTTTTGGAGTTTGGGTGTTTTCTATGTAAATTATGTATGTATTTAGAAATATTTAAGTATGTTTATCAGTTGTCTAGATCCCATAGCACAAGCTTATAGCTTAGTTTGGGCTAGATGACGTTGTGTGAAAATGTCCGAAAATATATTTATGTAAGTTCAGCCGAATAGCAAAGGCATCTACTAATGAGCCACAAGTAATTGAACAGATTAAAAAGTACTCCAAACTATTCAAAAAAGTATGTTCAACAGCTAAATCTAATTATATACGGGCTATAATTGAAAAATCTGAAAGAAACTTGTAAAGCAAGGTCACGTGATCGATCCTTCGAGTTAAAAATAGATGATAAACATATTAAAACTGATTCTGAAGTGGCCAATGCATTTGAATCTTTTTTCACAAATGTTCCAATCACCACTACAAATAAGTTAAATTCGTCAAAAAACGTAGCCAATTCTCTTCTTAAATCTAGTGTTGATAAATGTAGAATTAACTTTGATTTTCAGTATATTGACTCTGTCACTATACTTAAAACTTTTAAACAACTAAATATAAAAAATACCGAGGATCTTTGGGGCATTTCAACTAATATAATAAAATCAATAGTGCCCGCTATAGCGCCTCACCTTGCATTCATATTCAATAAATGTATAGATGAAAATCAGTTTCCTAATCTTATGAAGTACAGTAAAATCATTCCTTTATTTAAAGCAGGAGACAAAAGTGATCCTTCAAATTTTCGACCTATTTCCATACTCCCAACCCTCAGTAAATTTTTTGAAAAAATAATATTTAATCAATTGCTTTCACATTTTACAGACAATAAGTTACTTCATAACAAACAGTTTGGTTTCACTAAAGGCAGGAACACAACGGATGCAGGAGTTGCACTTGTGAAACATATATTTGATGCTTGGGAGGAAAAGCAGGATGCCATTGGTATATTTTGTGATCTATCAAAAGCTTTTGATTGTGTTGATCATGAGACTTTGCTACTAAAATTAGGTTATTATGGTGTTTCGAACAGCTCACTTGGCTTACTCGAGTCTTACCTCACTGGTAGAGTACAAAAAGTAAACATTAATGGCACCGACTCTTCTGGCGCCTCATTAGTCATGGGAGTACCCCAGGGCTCGATATTAGGACCCCATTTATTCTTAGTATACGTAAACGATCTTCCTTATTTCACTAAAAATCTTTGTGAGATAGTATTATTTGCTGATGCAAAAAGTAGCACTTGACGATGTAAATAATACCCTTTCGAAAATATTGCATTGGTTCACAAGTAACAACTTGCTGCTCAATGCGAAGAAAACAAAATGTGTAAAATTTACTATGCCCAATGTTAGACAGGTGGATACTCATATTACTATGAATAATGAATTAGTTCAAATAGTCAATACCACAGTTTTTCTTGGGATAACTCTAGATAGTAAACTACAATGGGGTCCTCATATCACAGCCTTGGCAGGAAGACTTAGCTCAGCTGCCTATGCGGTTAGAAAGATAAGGTCACTGACTGACGAAAAAACGGCACGATTAGTTTATTTTAGCTACTTTCATAGCGTTATGTCATATGGTCTGCTGCTGTGGGGCTCAGCTGCCGATATTGAGACAATATTCATATTACAGAAACGAGCTATACGAGCAATCTATAGACTCGGACCCCGTGACTCGCTGAAAGAACTATTTAAAGAAATTAATATTTTAACAGTTGCTTCTCAATATGTTTACGACAACATCTTATATGTACGGAAGAACATAGATCTCTTCAAAAAAAATTCCGATAATCATAGTTTTAATACAAGAAATAAAAATAAACTGGCAATGACAAAAATTAGACTTCATAAAGTTGGTAATTCGTTTGTAGGCAAATGTATAAAAATGTATAATAAAATTCCTCAGGATTTGGTTGACATGCCTCTTAGTAAGTTTAAAATAGTAGTTAAAAAATGTTTGATGATGAAAGGCTACTATAATGTAGACGAATATTTTAATGATAAAAATGCATGGTCACCCTAATCTTCTGTGGTTGGCCACTCGTATAATACAATATAAACTAATTGTAACAATGTAAACAAAACAATATTAAAAAAGAAAATGTACAATCTACCTGAGTTTCTTGCTGGTCTCTTCTCAGGAGAACCAACTTACCGAACCAGCGAAAGAATCATTTTCTAATGGTTATTTATGTACTTACTTAATTTAGTATTTTTATAATATTACTTGACAAAATTGTAAAATTTTGACATTCATATGTGCTCTTTATGTGCCTAAACTGAATAAATGAAATTGATTCTTTGATTCTTTGATTCTTTGATTGAGCAGTTAGACTGAAAAGCCGACCGCAAGTGAGTTGGGATAAGGCTCGGTGGATGACTTCACATTTGAATAGAACAAAAAGCCAAAGAACTAATTGCGCGATCTTGTTTTTGCATGTGTCTTCTAAACTGGTTTTTATTTCGAAGGAAACATGCAAAACCGGTTAAGGTTAGAATTAACATGTAGACGCGTAACATTGAATTTTAACATGGAATTTCCGGTGAGGTTGCCAATATTTGTTTTTCTGTTGATAATTTAAAATGAAATTAACTTTCAGTAAATTAAGTCAAATAAAGAAAGTTTTCTAGGAAAGGAGAGAGGTCCTATTCTGAATTGTTAAAATTTTAAGTACGGTCCGAACTTAAGCGTAATCCAATTTTCCGACATTTTCACACAACGTAAAAGTATTTTTACTCTCACGTCGAAAAATTCGAATTATGATAATTATCAAACAATGACATATAAGGGCACTATGACAGCGGTACTATAAACAGATAAAAATGTTATTTTATGATACAGATTTATTATGAGATTTTCTGCAAATCTGTATCGTAAAGTAACTGTTTAAACATAGTACGTTATAATAACATTCTATTTGCCATAACAGGCTAAGGTCTGCCGACGATACCGCCTTGTCGAGTTTTGCCTCCAAAAACTTCTTTAAGTTTGTGTTTGTCAAAATGCCTAAACGTAACTATTAGGTATATTACAACACTTGTAGGATGCTATAAAGAACCTCGCCGAGGCTGGTTTCTTTAAAACCTAGGTACTCGTGTTCTAATACCCCTCTTTATGTAATAGTTTCATAAACTCCTATTTTATGTTTATAAATACATGCAAACACAACAGACACTAACTCACAAACTTTCGAATTGATTTTGTGAAGAAGTGATGTGTAGAAGTGGTTTTTGACAATTAAGGTCAAACACATCCTTAATTGTCAAAAATCACTTCTGGTTACTTAAAGAGTCATATTATCAGGAAATCAATACCGTTTAGCACATCTTGACAATAAAAACGAACCTAATATAGTATTTAATGACCGTTATTTTCAAAATAAGACATCAAAGGAGCGTCAGTTACATTAATTCTATTTCAAAATGGCTGAGTTTCGCGTGCGCTCACGTCATTAATGGAAAGATGTCCTTTTTAGGCCTAATGCGGTCATTGTTTTTTCCTGGTCACCGAATTGGAAGGTCTTTTTAGAAATGTTTGCTGTATTCGAGGTCGTTTGCGTGAGAATATATATGAGTACTTATTATGTTGTTTACTAAAAAAAAGTTCGCTACATCATTGTGTCAGCGGAATTAGCTCCAATCTGTTTGGTTAGAAATAGAAAGTGTCTAGGATAAGGATATTCATTTGTTACTTAAATAAAAATGACTCGGATTAAAATTGAGATACAAATTATAAATAAATCACAAAATCTGAAATGGGGACATGGGAATGGGAACATTCCCTTTAGAGATCTAGATCTAAATCGCTCTATCAAGGTTAGCTAGGCTCATAGATTATTTTTTATATTTGAGTCTCCAAAACTACTCTAACTGATGGAAAGCTGAGGTGACGGGCGTCTAGCGATTGGAGACCACTTTCACAGCACACAGTACTATCTAAAGTGGCCCTCAGGTTGGCTCAATGATGTGCCTCTTCACGCTCTACTTGAAGAAACCAGGGTTCAGGGAAGGAAACACGCGCAGACAGAGGTGTTGTAGACGTCCGATGTTGTTTCTTAATTAGCCCATAGGTTTCTTTTATTTTGGTATTGTGTTTCCATCGGAGTTGGAAGGAGCAAACCATTTAAGGACTTTACCAGCCCTGTCCCTTGAAATGATTATTAACATACACAAAGTTCTTTTTAACTCCTCGGAAGGTGAGGTGTTGTATACCTATCATTTCGTTTTCGCCCTGAGCAGTAATGAGGTAAGCCTAAAGCGGTTTCTAAGAAATTCGGGTATTTGCAGGAGCCTAAAGGGAAGAGCAAACTCATCCTTCACATGCGACACGCATTATGACATCTGAACAGGATCTGGCCTATACAATTTATATAAACTACTCCCTCCGTGTTATCGGCTTAGCAAGGTTAGTCATTCTTTCAAGAGGGAAGGTATACGCTTTTATAATAAATTGCCTGAATCGGTCCTTTGTATGCCCGACAGTAAATTTAAAACCTTTATAAAGGCCACTTTATGTCAAAAAGCATATTATAAGACAGTTGATTACCTTAATGATAAAAGTGTCTGGCTTGAGCATGGTGCAGCCGCCTCCTAAAACGCCGTAATTGTAGCATATTTTGTACTTAGGTGACAAACTAATTTTTTTTTTGCATTATACACGCTTTTTTATTCTGACACGAGACCAATGTACATTCGTCCACATTTAGTCTTAAGAAAATGTGTAAATGAGTAAATTATTGAAAAAGAGTGACCGAGAGTTTTATTGCCAGGTTCTTTCTCTCGGTTCTACTTATTGCTTTGCGAATCTGGCATTACATGTAAATATAGAAGCAATGACATTTTTTATTTTAAGTACTTACTGACGTTTGTAAGAGCCATTTAGTGACCTATACAAATAAATAAATCATTTCATAATAACGAACGCACTGGTCATTCAGCACGCTGTCTTACGCGTCACCGCGTCAGTGTGTGTTCCCATGCTATCCTATTTGTACGACGCTGTCACACACGTTTAAAGTGTAATTTAATCATAGTGCCTTAAGAAAACGTAAACGTCAGGCGTTGTAGTCGTAAGACGTCGTACCAATGTGTCGCTGTATCGCACATCGCGTGGCATACGTCGTATGTGAAGGATCAGTGTGTTTTTAGCTTTATCCATCTATCACCAATGAGGCTGACATGCCCATTATGGACAAAAGCCAAGACAAAATAAAAGAGAAAAAAATATCTTTCACCAAATGAGGTGGTAAGTGAGGTAGACTTAGTTATCAATAATGAGTATGACAAATAATACCGATTCTACTCATGGATTAGACGAATCATTGGCTATCAAATTCATGTACTTAATTGTAATTCCTCGTCTGGTACATTCAGTTTTTTTTATAGTAAATTACAATAATTATCACGTGTGAATATGTGAAAGCCAGAATTTTTGTTCACGTTTTGCCGATTATATGACGCATTGGAAGATTTATTTCTTTGAAATACAGTGTTCAATAAGCGAACAGCAATTAATATGCCGTACGAAAAATGAGACTGTTTATTTTCTTGGCGCTTAGTGATTCATAAAAAAATATGTAAATTGTCGAAGATTTAGATTTCATTGTTATGTTTATGATTAATACTAAGACTTGTTTTAAGATAACCGATACCCACGTCTTAACCTGCGTGGAATAGACTGCTTTGTCTAGCTCTCAATTTCCACGGGAACACATACACGGCTTATGAAGTAGCCCAAGTTACTGATTAGAACATCAGCTATCTGCCAGTGAAGTTCCGTTAAAATTAGCAGATTTGCCGGAACAAACAGTTATGTTGGAGCAGCTGGATAATAAAACGTCAAATTCGCCAGATGATGTATTCGCAGAACGTCATATTCTCAAAACGTCCCTTTTGCAAATTGTGTTTGTCACCTTTTGGTGAAAAACAAATAAAGTTACATAATCCACTTGCAGGCTATCTACCTACTGAAGTACCTAGATAATAATATATCGGCAGTCATCATCCACAGAGCCTTTTCCCAACGCAGTTGGGGTAGACTTTCCAGTCTAACTGCGATTCGGCTGAACTTCGATATTTTCCGTGAAGCGACTGCCATCTGAGTATCAGAGTTCTCAATGTCTTAAGAAATGGTCACCTATCCTAAGACCGGCCTGACTAGATGTTGCTTAACCTTTGCAATGGGTTAACATTGTCGGTTACCACAAGCCCCCCCATATTAATATCGGCAATATCGCGGGTAATAAACAAAGATATAGGTACATTTTCAAAGTTTGTACAAACTCTGGTATATATCTTAAACCTACATTCAAACAAACACACATTGGACTCATATGATCAAACACTCTGTATTTACTTAAATAGGTAAATACCAGAAGCCATGATTAGGGAAATATAGAAACTTGTCCCATGAGAATAGTTTCACGTCGTACAAGAATAAACCTGTTTTGTAGAAAATAGGGTTCATATTCGATCGTTATAATAATTTTTGAGTTTTTGTCCCCACTTATTCTGTTTTTCAAGTGTCACTTAACTAAACTCATGATTATCTACTTAATTATAGTTTTTTAGTCGCAGCAGATGTTGACGTATTTTGAGACCTTTGGGTGACCTATAATGAGTTTTAAATTGCAGTTATTGGATCTACTTCGTGGTTAAATGTATTCCTATTCTAAGTATTACCCTCAGCTTCGTTCGTTTAAACTACTTAATGCGTTATGGAGTTATAGCCACAGAATTTTTTACTTACATGGCTCATAACATTAGCAGTGTCATTTATCTATTGTATTGATTTGTTTTATTTAGAGTATTTATTTTCTTATTATCGACTCGGTACATGCCATGATACTGTGCTGCTGAAATACTGCATGGGTGCGCCATTTTCAGTGTCGCTGACCTCCTCTGAAAGCCAGCGCTAGCAAATGTGGGTCTGCCCACGTCAGCATAAGCTGAGAGGAGACCAAATTCCACGCAGATGTAGCGCGCACTAGCATACAATCGACGACTTTTTTTTAAATTTATTTTCTCCCTGTGTATATGTTTAGTCATCTAAGATGCTTATAATCGCCATATCTGTGTTTGCGAATTAAACTTATTTTTTCTTTCCCCTCATTCTAATGTTTTGTAAATTAAATATTTTTGCGTATTCTTAAGTCCGAGACGCCCAGGACTTTAATTGGCTGTGCCATAGCGGCTGGCACGTAAGATTTTGTTGCCTTTTCATCACAAGGGAAGGGGTTTTAATTTTTTCAAAATTACAATAGCTGCTACTTTTTATAAAATTCATTTAGGCCATTTTGGACATAACTCATTATATGGCGTGCCCCCTATTACGTAGGATTAAAAATACTGGCAAATTGTGAGTGTGTAATGCACCTCTGCCTACCCCTGCGGGGATATAAGCATTATATGTGTGCGTTTGTTTTCTTAGTGCCCGCAACAATATGTCTCAGAAGGAATAAAAAGATTTCTTATAATTGATCCTAATGAATTACTAATAATAATTACAAAGCTTTTTCCGATAATTTAACTATTTAATAAGTACTAAAATAATATTTCAATTTGGTCCAGTAAGTTCCTGAGATTAGGGCTCTCTATTACTTAACAAACAAACTTTTCAATTTCAAAATATTAAATGTAGGTACTTACAAATAGTAGACGAGATCACTCTCAAATATTTTGGTCATGAACGAAGCTCTCAATAGTTCTTTGACTATGTTTAATGTCAGATATTGTTAAGTGTAGTTAGCCTTGTAATTTGTTGAGACTGCCTGTCTAGCTAGTCATAACTTCATTTATATATTGAACTAGCGGACGCACGCGGATTCGCTCGCTTGACAAATTATATACACAAAAACCTTCCTCGGGAACCACTCTACCCGTTGGGGAAAACCGCATCAAAATCCGTTACGTAGTTTTAAAAATGTAAGCATACCTACATAGGGAACGTAAGCGAATTCGTTTTATACGAGTACTTTTTTTTTAATTTTTTTTTATTTTAATTTGCGGCCCCAGGCCGCGGCCGCTCTAACGTCCTTTGCCGGGCGTCTCTGGGTATACGAGTACTATTTTATTATTATTGACTCAGACTAGAATTCCGCTTAGTACAAAGGTGAAACACGTAGAAGTTAACGATGACGTCAGTGTTCGTTTTAATATGATGCATTCATATTAATATATTATTGTAATCGGTCAAGCATTTATGGAGATCAAGAGATTGTTGTTACCTTGGCAGTAATAGTTAAGATTTTATTTATTACCTAAAGGTCAGACTGAATACTTTAAATTTAATGAATACTTTTCATCTAGTATTGATATGAATTGATATATTGAGTATATTTCAGAAAATCGGCCAAGTGTGAACTCTCGCCCGAAGAGTTCCGTACCGTATCTGTAAAAACGGTAAATAAGTAAATCACGTTTATTGTAGGTATGGGAGCCCTTTTAAATATTTACTAGTTATCCCAGCGAACTTTGTATCGCCTAAAATATAAAAAAAAAATATATACATGTCACACACATGTCTCGCGAAGAGGGAAGAGAGCATTTAACGGCTTTCCGCAACGGTTGTCCTGATAGATCCCTTTTCGCGAGACATCTCCTTGATACCGGCCATTCCTTGAACAATAATAACACCTTTAAAGTTTTACGTTTATGTGAGAAAGGGTTAGAATTAGAAATAGTTAGAAGGGATGAGGACACCTTACTCAACGAACAAACAGATTTTCATACATCTCCTTTACTTAATTTGTTTGTGAACAGACAGACACAGTAGTTGTTTGTTGGTTTGTGTGTGTCGCTTTGCATTTTCTATGTAATAAAAGCGTAATGTCTTGTATCGTTGAATACCTATTTTTGAATTTCGTTAGCATAACTTGCAGTTTCTACCCACGTTAGTTATTGTGACAAATCCTACATCGCGCTAGCGATATTTACACATTCGTACTTAAAAGTAAATATATTCTGGCTTCATATTTTGCTGTTCTCTCTGAGACAGTCTTGATAATGCCTCGTTTAGAGGCGAAACAATTGTCGACGTTTTTTTTTTGTCTTTTAATTTTGCGAAAAATAATGCTATTATATTTTGAAAGGTTTTAACATCTTACTTACCATTACTTTATTTATTTATATTTATAGATAGCTCTGCACCGACGCCATAAGTCGCACCTTGATATTATCGATGTCTTAAACTAAACTACTAGTAAAATATGGGTCCGAATTGTAGCTCTGCCTATCCCTTTAGGGAACCAGGTAAGGTGTGAATGATAGATTCTAGTTGTCATCAGTACCTATAATATTACAAAACCCGACCGAACGGTATCCGGTTCAAAGTTGTTTCCAAGGTCGTTTACAAAAGAAAATGGCCGACATTATATTGTAATAAAAGAAACCAACTATTGGACGCCCGCGGTTTCAACCGCTTTACACATACACAAAAAGTTTCCTTAAGAACCACTCTATCCATTGGTGAAAACCGCATCAAAATCCGTTGCGTAGTTTTAAAGATCTTAGCTTACATATGTGCATCGGAAGCGACTTTCTTTAATAATATGTAGTAAAGTGATATCGTAAACCAAAACTTATATTGATAACGTGTAATTTGGGGCCGGAAGGTATTTTCCTGATATATTTCAGTGAGTGTACAGCCTGAGAATGACTTTGGCCTAGCTAAAGTCTAACTATTCCATTCTTATAAATATTCTTAGTAGAGACATTATAGAGACTTAATCGATGCTTCGTAGGACCCTGGCTATTTTCTGGCCCGAAGAATAAGTATCGCCATCCAACGTGGCAACACAGCCAGCATTCTGGGAACCTTCCCAGTCGGCAATGACGCGGAAGATTTTTTAAATGATATTTTGTAATGTAAATATTATTAGTATTTAGTATTTGTAGGATTATATTGTAATTCTTATTGTAAATAAATGTGTAATTCAAAAATAATTCTTAGTAGTTAATGACATACTCGTACTATTAAACTACCGTAGTACATAGTTACACGTGACTGGTATTATAACAAGCTCAACGACTTCTGATCTAAGTGTAATTAAAATTAATTACTAGGCAAGCAGCAATGCAATGTATTAAACTGCATACTTCAAGCTCAGTAGTAATATAAGTTTATAAGCTTAGAATCTAATAATATCAGTAATACCTTCAGTCGTCCTATTTTTCTTCTTATTATCGACTCAGTACATGCCATGATATTGTGCTGGTGAGATACTGCATGGGTCGGCCATTTTCAGTGTCGCTGGAATCTTTTGAAAACCAGCGCTGGCAAATGTGGGTCTGCCCACGTCAGCATAAGCTGACAGGAGACCAAATTCCACGTAGATGTGCCGAGTACTAGCATAAAACAGATGGTTTTTTTTACTCTTACTTTCTCCTTGTGCATATGTTTAGTTATCTAAGATGCTTATAATCGCCATATCTGTGTTTGCGAATTAAACTTATTTTCTTCTTCTTTCTTCTTCTTCCTATAGTAAAAATTGCTAGACATCATAATATACTATCTTGTAACTTTCATTCCATCCTAAGGTTGCCTGGAAGAGATTGCTCTTTAGCAATAAGGCCGCCTGTTGTACATTATTATTTTTAAGACTTGTCATAAACCATTTGTTGTTATATTGTGTACAATAAAGAGTATTTATTATTATTATTATTATTTATTATTATTATACCTAGGTACCAAAAATCGCTGTGGTACGGTGGGTCTGAAAGGAAAATATCAAGAGTTAAAGTCGAATGTTATATATATATAATCACTAAGTTCATCATTATCACATTTTTGAAACGAAGTTCTCTAACGCCAGTCGAAGTTCTTAAATCGTCACTTTCCGCTTATCGAGGCGCTCGAAAATGGACGTCGGTACGGCCGCGGACCAGGGATGCGGATTAAGAAAAAAACGTGGTTCCTAACCGGTGGTCCAGAGAATATGGTCCGCTATTTTTAATTTAGGGTCGGCGTCGTTAGTAAAACGAAAAGTGTAACTTGACTACCTTTATTGACCTAAATCTCAAAATCTATAAAGTCTAGGAAACTGTTTTTTTTATACAAGTAACTTCAGTTCCTGAAGATTAAATGCTCAAGATGAAAACACGATTACTGAAAAAATACTCTCGTTTTTTTATTATCCGCTTTTAATAGCCGCAGCTCCGCCCGCGTGATTTAGTTTACGCATTCCCGGTTCCCGTGGGAACACATTACCGGGATAAAAAGTAGCCTATGTTACTCAGGGTGAATGTAGCTTTCCAATGAGTTTGAGTTTATTCATTACAAACATACAAATCTTTCCAGTATAGTATAGATGTAGATTATTTATTATCTTCGTCGTGTGTGATAGTCCATTGAATTGTATGGAAAGCGATATTGTATCTTAAGATAATATATTATAGTATTTTAGCCGTGTGCTCCACTGCGGGTGACGTAACCTACTTCAAACTAATTATTTGCGATTGGTACAGTATACGGGTCTAGGGGTCGAACCGCAAAATTAAGTTTGTTTTTTATTGTATATAATTTTCCAAGATAATAAGTACCCAGCGTGGTGCCCAGGATATTAAAGAATAATTATACCAAGTTTCATCGTAATCGAACAGGTAGTTATTGCGTGATGCCTATACAAACAGACAGACAGACAAAAATTTTTTTAATCACCTGACATTTATTTTTTTGATATTTTCAATTTACTGAATTTTCACTTCTACAGATTTATTATAAGTATATTTAAGATTACGTAATAAGGAGTAAGCGTATTGTCGTACATTAAATATTAATAGGCAGATAACCATCCAACAATCAGGACCAATGGTACCTACCCAAAGTTACCTACAATCTCTGCAAACCGTGCGATAAGTAAATTCTAAGTATACCACGAGGACAAAATCAGGGTATTGACCAGTAGTTGCTACGACGTGATCATCGCATGAGTTCTAGCTTAAAGATAATAAAATTAAGTTGGCAATTCATGCTACACCTCATTAAGTAACAGACATTGTGAAGAGATGTCTATGTCGGACTGTGTGGTACAAGTTATAAGAGTCAGTCAAATTCTTTACGTCCACAGAGAAATACTTTATAGTACAGATACAAAGAAATGGGACAGTTTTTACCCTGTCTCATATTACGTCGATTTCCTTACTGACAGTTAATTACGTAAAATTCCTTACCTCATAGTGTAGGTAGGTTAACGGTCTTTCAACACAGCTTCTATGTATGAGTTTTGCAGCAATGAGGTACCTGATATTGTCTCATTATTTGGTAGACACTATAATTTATTGGTCAATTTTTAATGGTCACAATTCTTACACTTTTACTTGAGATTTGTTGGTACTCTCTCTTTCTTTTAATCATACCTACGAAAAAAAACTAGGTATTCCTTTTGATTTTAGTCCATCAACATTGCCTGTTATGTTTCTTAGGGTTCCGCACACAAAGGGTAAAACCGGAACCCTATTACTAAGACTCCGATGTCCGTCCTTCCGTTTGTCTGTCACCAGGCCGTATCTCATGAACCGTGATAAGTAGCTAGAATTTTGTTCATTTTTTTTTATTATAAGAATATCGGTTTTTTAATATCAATGAGCCACAAATACAATTATTTGTTCTTTCACGTATATTTAAGTAATCTTTTGATGATAAAGACAAAATTCGCTGCCGCTTATATCAAAGACCGCGACATAATTTCGAAACTCGTTCTGGGATCTTGCCAAGCTGCCTGAAAATTAGACAATAATGGACACTATTACGTTTTACAAGGCTTTACACATTTACCATTCAGCACTACTGGTTAAAATGTAATTTAAGAAGTTAATGTTACCTTTGACGACATTGTAAGCGATGTGAAGTATTTATAGAATAGAAAACAAGATAGCTAAGCACCTTAGTTACCTAGGAAGAACTAGTTACTAGAGCGAGTAGCTCGCGACTTGTATGTTGCGGTAGAAATGATGTCTAGACTTTTTTTCATACCTACCGCCTAATTTCCAATGCCCTAGGACTTCCGAGAGTGCCCTCGGAAGGATGCTGGCGGACTTTGGTGTCCTTTACGGCCTCTTCCAATCGATCGGTTATCATTCGGAATCTTTAGGGGTTGCGTAATATTCTGATTCGATGAGGGACGACGTGCGTGGGTGAAAGCCTCACAGCACGCTGCCCTCCTGGATAGGCTGCCAACCCACCGTCCACAGCAAGAGATTCGTTTGGTAAATAAAGGTATTCCATGGTAACACTGGCGAAATCTTGTTAAATGAATACAAATACAATTTTTTGAGCATAACAATATAATTAGAAATATACGCACCCAAAGAGTAAAACCGGAACCCTATTACTGAGAATTCAGTGTCCGTCCGTCCGTCTGTATTTCATGAATCAGTCATGAAACGTGATAGTTGCAAAGTTGAAATTTTCACAGATGATGTTCATATTTCTGTTGCCGCTATAACAACAAATACTTAAAACAGAATAAAATCAGCATTTAGGGGGGCTCCCATACAACAAACATGATTTTTTTGCCGTTTTGGTACGGATTCCTTCGTGCGCGAGTCCAACTCGCTCTTGCCCGTTTTTTTTAAATAACTACTCGTGCGTGACCTATTCGAAAAGTCTAGGCCGACCGCAGATTAGGTTCACGACAGTTTTAGATATTTTATTTATAACGATACACAATTGGCCAAGTCTATCATGTCGACCGATACAGAGATCGTTTATGTCTTTATTGACTGAGGGAGCGAAGCGACCGAAGGCTCCTTTTCAACTTGCAGACTGGGGAGAATTTCTTTCGTCTGTACCCATCTACGGGTTCTATCAGATCATGTTTGAGGCCGGATCAAACGATTTGCATGAAAATTTACACACACACTGCTTGCTTACAATGAATAACATTTGAATGATATTTGTCATCCAATCCAAGAGGATTGGATGACAAATGAAAGAGTAATAAATAAAATTGAAGAAGAAAAAGAATAAACAAAGCCGCTCCCGAAGTCTACGGTTCACAGAAACACTAGTGTAGATATCACTTCCAGGCAACAAAATTTCCTACGGAAGTAATTGTTTCAGATATTCGTTTGCTTAAAGGCAAAACTAACCACGCACGATGTTGAACTAACGAACTTTAAGAAAACGACCCCATAATGATAAAACGAACATCGTTCAGCAAAGTTTGGCCCGATTCCAGCTTATAACACTGTATTATACTTGTAATGGTAGCCTTCTCGGATATTCTCGTAAGTGGGGCTCGTAAAACGATAGATATTTGTTTCATTCATACATTTGATGACATTCAGTATAAGCTAATACAAATATTATGTTTTAAGAGGTTATTCATGAATTGAACGTCCTTTTGTCTTTCTTTTTATGGGTTCCGTAGAAAAAGTGTAGGAACCCTTATAGTTTTGTCATGTCCGTCCATCCTCGGCTTTCCTCTCAAATGGTTAGTGCTAGAAACATGAAACTTTGAATATATGTATATTTACTACGCCGACCTTAGATCAAAAATACTATAGATATTGGATTCAGTACAAATACAAAGCGGAATCTTAGCACTCGAATACTGTATAGGTAATTATTACAAATACCATCTATAAAATAAACAAGATTGTACATTGATGGTTGACATAGAAATAATTCGTAATAAAAAGTATCAATGTACAGCGCCTACCATTAGATAGGTTTTAAAAAAAATAGAGGTTGCTAAGATATTTTTTTGATTTAAGTATCCTTTTGTGAGATATTTAGCTTTGAAGAGCATGTTTTTGCGAAAACAGTACGTCCCCCCCTCTAAAATCAAATCGGCGGGCGTGAAGAAATTGAAAAAATTCTTAATGGTAGTCCTTATAATGAACTTTGAAGGAAAACTATACCGGACTAACTTTGTTAGTTTAGGAGTTATAGAGCCTATAATCGGTGACTACGGAACCCTATATTATGCGTGGCGCGACATACACTTGGCCTGTTTTTATTTATTGAAGTAGGCTATTAGAAATGTTTTTGAAGGGATATTAATATATGTATTGTCATTTTAAACAGTTAATATGTTACATATGACGGCTAATATCTTCATTTACATACTTCATTTTACAACTACTATTATTGCCATAAAATTGTTTCATCAATTGATCTAATCTATCGTATATTCAAAAGTCTATCAAAGAATATTTAAAGTTAACTTTAAGAAAATGCATTTGGCTCGTTGAACCACAAAAAAATATCACACCATACGGCGGCTGTTAGGCTTTTATGAGTTTCGGTTTTTACTTCAAACCTATTATTTTTGTACGTCCAAACACAAGAAGAAAAGAGCATCGTCCGTCAAAGTTGAACCACACTTTCTAATCTTAAAAAAATATTTCTTTAAACAGTTTCTAGTCATAATGTGCCATTTTTCTCATCCTATATTAATCAGCGATTTACGCACAATTAAGTCACAAACTTTCACTTTTAAATACCAAAATCAGTTGACTTCCTATTAATTATTTTTGAATCAATGTACGTTTACAGGAAAACACGCCTAAGTCCATCTTTAATAATGAATATCCCTAGTATCCCCACGGAGGTGGAATATTTTAATAATGTCAGAGGTACAAAGAAAATCGTTTTAAATAATCCGGTCCATGGCAGGCAGGTGGTCGATCTCCGTCGCCATTGTGTAGGGCTGTCAAATGTTTGAATTTCGAATAGGGCCCGGCCACGTGGCACATTTTTTTTTGATGGCTTGAGCTCTTCATTACACAGTCTGGTCAGATATTTAATGTAAACCTCATTTAGGGGTGTTTAATTTATTTTTACGATAGTTAAAAGTTTATGAAGGTGTTTTAATAAGACAGCTTGTTTTTATTTTAAATGAGATGTAAGTGGATGGAATAATAGGTTATTAAAATACTGCAGATGCCGATTATTCTATTGAAAATAATCATATTGAAAATCCGTTTACATTCAATTTAGATCTAATGGATTTAGATATTTAAAGGTTATTATAATAAAATAAATATTACTAGCAAACCGTAGCACAAACTGCGCAAGTAATAATATTTTTTTTTTACTTTTTGTCAAATTTCTAATCTTATCGCACCACTTGAGACCACGACCTTTCCAACGGTGTGCCACACTTGACTGTGCGACTCTTAGTTTAGGAGGAGAAGTGTATTATATATAATTATAGATTCCTGTTATGCACATCAACTGATTGACTGCTTCGGTGGCATAGTCGGTAGTGCACCCGCTTTCGACGTCGTAGTCTCGGGTTCGATTCCCGGTCTGGACAAAGTTTGTGTGATGACATATACACATGTACTGGATGCTTCCTATGTACAATATCTAAAAAAATGTATATAAGTATTTATATCAGTTTATCTAGTACTCATATCACAAGCTCTGCTTAGTTTGAGACTAGATGGCGTAGTGTGAATTGTCCTAACATATTAATTTAATACTAGTGGTCGCCCGCGACTTCGTCCGCGTGATTATTGATCCCGTCGCCGTAACATTATAAATTGTAGCCTATGTGTTATTCTGATGTATTAAAGCTATATTATTGTAAAGTTTCATCAAAATCCGTTCAGTAGTTTTTACGTGAAAGAGTAACAAACATCCATACATACAAACTTTCGCATTTATAATATTAGTAGGATTAAACTAAAAAGTCTTGTACATCTATCACGCCTATGTTCCCGAAGAATTAAAAAAAAAAAGTGTGTGTCAGCTCCGACGCACGACGGAGTTTACTCCTTAAGTACGATTATCTAACCATAACAAATTAGAAAGTTGCGCACTAGAGGTGCGCACCAAAAACGTGACACGATTTTCGTTACTTGTTAGTAGGTTTTACCCCTCGGATTTTTCTCATACCGGGCGCCTTATATATGAAAATGGATTCTTAAGGAGTAAACTCCAAAAGTGTGTGTGTCAGCTCCGACGCACGACTGGAGTTTACTCCTTAAGTACGAGTATCTAACCATAACAAATTTGAAAGTTGCGCACTAGAGGTGCGCACCAAAAACGTGACACGATTTTCGTTACTTGTTAGTAGGTTTTACCCCTCGGATTTTTCTCATATGGGCGCCTTATATATGAAAATCGATTCTTAAGGAGTAAACTCCAAAAGTGTGTGTGTCAGCTCCGACGCACGACTGGAGTTTACTCCTTAAGTACGAGTATCTAACCATAACAAATTAGAAAGTTGCGCACTAGAAGTGCGCACCAAAAACGTGACACGATTTTCGTTACTTGTTAGTAGGTTTTACCCCTCGGATTTTTCTCATACCGGGCGCCTTATATATGAAAATCGATTCTTAAGGAGTAAACTCCAAAAAAGAGAAAAGGGTTGACAGAGGTATAAATAATAATACCTATCCACATTTCTCTAGTTATTTTGTTGGTTCTAAGGTAAATGGGTTGCGTCAATTGCCACTAAGTGGGGACACTATTTTTTTGTTAGTCTCGTCATCCTAAAATCCGTAGTTGAGATAACATTTAACTTGCAGGGTATGGGTTTGGATTCCTTATTTGGTTTCGATTACTGATTTGATTGACCCTTAAAACACCTTAAAAATTAAGCAATATTAAACAAATCCTAAATGTTACTAGGAAGTAAAATGATAACTGGGGAAATTACATACCGAATAACAAGATATATGATTAACGAAGTCTTGCTCTATTAATCAAAATCAGTCACCCAAAAAATTACATTACTCGTATAATTCGAACTTGCCGAACCGTGGCAACCCCGACCATCTGCACAAAATGGCAAAGAAACCTACTTTAATAGAAACTGTTGCTACCAAGTTAATAGTAAGAAAAAATTGTAGCAGATGTTCAAAATTTTGAAAATCGACCTATCTTGTTGTATTAAGTGTGGCCATTATACATTCGAATATTTTGGAGTTTACTCCTTAAGAATCGATTTTCATATATAAGGCGCCCGGTATGAGAAAAATCCGAGGGGTAAAACCTACTAACAAGTAACGAAAATCGTGTCACGTTTTTGGTGCGCACCTCTAGTGCGCAACATTCTAATTTGTTATGGTTAGATACTCGTACTTAAGGAGTAAACTCCAGTCGTGCGTCGGAGCTGACACACACACTTTTTTATTTTTTAGTACGAGTAAGTATTCAATACAACCTTTTTTGTCAACTCCTCTATAATTTCGAGCAAACAAATTTTGAAAAAATGTTTTTTTTTACCTCTGACCTGGGTTTCACCTTGTCTCATTAAAGTAATGACTAATTCCAGAAGTTATATTTTTATTGAATTAATGCGCCGGGTACCAGGCTTAATATAAAAACGAAAACCGATAAGTATTTCATAGACTATAATTTTTTTTTCTAGAAGACCTATTGTACTTAAAATATCATTTAGCCAAACTGCCCTATTAGTGAAGGCCCCTTGTAATAACAGTCAAATTAATATTAATATTATTTATAAGGGATATTAGGCTAGATATTATACATTTTGCCGAAAACGTTACAAGAATATAAATTTATGGTACCATTATTCAGATACAGAGTGTTTCGAATTGAATGACATCGATGGTTGACTGTCAAATGTTTCTTAGCGTCTAGCGACAACAGCTGCAACAAAATGGTTGTAAAACTTTTATGTTGTCATTTCAAGACCTTTTCTGTTTGATATCTTCGAGTTGCTTAAAACTTTATGGATTTAAATACGCATTTGTTTTCACTTAGGTTCCAATCTAGTTAAAAATATTAAGATAGAAATTATAAAGAGAGCGTTTTTGTGATCTGTTTATAAAATTATAAACAGATCTATCTTAATATTTTAAGACTAGTTTAAGCAAAGTCATTGCTTTGAAATAGAAAAATAAATAGTTAGGGATATTTCTAAATAGTTTTCTATTACGATTTTCCAAAAAAACACATTATTTACCTGTTTCGTTATTTTTTTTTTAATTGAATTGATACTGATTTTGTTCTGCAGTGTTATACTTTTAATCGGTATACAAATGTTGAGACAGCTAAACATCGTTTAAACCGAATAATAATTTTTATCATTTAGGCATAAATTTTTACATTTTCAAGGAGAAACAAATTGCTATAATTTCTATTCTCGGTAAAAAGTGACAAGACAGTCACCAATCATAATATTGGCGTAACACACAATTACTACTTAAATCCTTGTTGCATTAAACGTACTTACTTATAAACTAATTGTTTCCTTCATAGTTATCTATGTGCGTGATGCACGCGTATAATGAAGCTTAATATTATGGAGTAAATGATATTTCCTATTTAGAGAAAGCAGGCGACGCATGTAAATTATTAATGATTTCGTTTACGATAACATCATAGAAACATCGTTGTTAAAGCGTGTAAAGTTGCATAGCTATTTCCACTACTAAAAGAACACAATACTATTTCAAAACAATTGTTTTCAGACCGTAAAACTTTAACTACAAAAAACAACAACCTGTATTTTACTGACACCAATATAGCAATATTTACTGAGCAGAATTAATGATGGAAATCCCGCTATAGGTTGATCCACATCTGCGTTACATTTTATTGTTCACGTGGGTGCCATTCCACTGTTTGTTATTGAATCGAACCCATTGGACACCACGTGGGGATACAAGCAGATTAATTTTTTGCCCCCTTTTCGGACATTTGTCGGTCTGTAAATAGAACAGAATTTCATTTTGTGGTATTTAGTTTAATTGGGTAAAGTAGGTTTAGATAGATAAACTGAATATTGGTGATACTGTGAAATCAAATCGTCGAGACTAAGGCTAATTTTTAACATGTTGGTTGAGTTAACAAATAATCTCATACAATAAAATACTTTGGTTAGAAGTGGCTCAATAGAATGCTGAATATTAATTTCCCTGTAAAAAAACCTAAACGTACTTAAGTATATTTCCGTCTATGGATATAAATGGACTCAATGGTCATCTGCATTGTTCAGGATAAGTAATGACAATAGATTAGCGAGCTCATAAAACATTCCTTCCATTAGGTTGGACAACAGCCAAACGTGATAACGAGTTTAATTTAAAATTCAAATTTGGAACTTTAGAACTCATTATTTTAAATTAAGCAAAAACAAAAAAGAAGAACGTGTTAGGATGACAAGTGGACATGGCATGCGACGGTTTAGTTCAAAATTAAAAAAGTTCCTTAATATAAATGGGAACAAACTGAATCAAATAATAGAAACAGGGTTTTATTTTTTAATTAATGTAAGGAGGGACATGATACCTGTACTTATATTATACCCTTTTCTAGGGTAAAGGTATTTTTTGTGACTTTATCATTAATTCAGATCATCATTGCTATGAGTCCAATAATTTGGAGTCATTAATGACATTATTGTATTTTACTATTGCAGAGCACAATGGATATCTAATGTTAGTTAAAGTAATTGGGAATGATATACCTGTGTTTAGCAATAATTATGAGCTAACGATCTTTAAACACCTGACTGAATCATAATACAATTTTATGCTATGAAAATTGTTTTTTTTTTATTGTACATAGTACCCAACATTTTTTTCTTTTTGTTACAGATAGCCAGTGAAAACAGTGTGTATATGTTAGTTAAAAGTGAATTCAGTGATGAAGATCGTTACTTAAAATGTGCAACATGTGCTAGTTCATAATGTCGCCACGACAACGCTGTTGTCGCGTCATGTGATAAAGAATTCAAAATGGCAGACTCTAGTCCCGCCAATTCTATTATCGAGGGTACCGTAAAATTCCGCGACGGAAAAAAGGTGAGATTCTACACTTTTGATATAATTTTAGTACATAAGTAAGTAAAGTGTATGGTGGAAAGTAGACCGTGAGCGCAAGTTTGACTTCTTCGCCCATTTCCCCGAATCAAAAAAGTTCATGATTAATCTGCTTCTCTCGCTCGGCCAATTAGCCTGTATAATTTATATTAATACATCATTAGAAGTTCTTTATAGCAAGAAACCTATACCTATTTACTTTCAAATATAATCCATCTCTGATCAAAACTTCTGTATGAAATGATCTTGCGGTGTTCCGCCATATTGGATTCAGCGGCAGTTGGTACGTTGACCACATAACCGCAATATTTTTTTCTCTGCATTTAATATCCTTCTTGTGGTTATATTTGTACGAGTGGCTTCTCTGGCTACTATTTTTTTTATATTAATATATACTTAAGTACCTACAGAAGTTCACGTGTAGCCTCTTTTTCGTGCGGCATAATACTATAGAATATTTCGATCAAGTATTCAAAATTACCAAAGGAGATGATCCAGAATTAAGCCTACTACGCATAGAAACTGCAAATAATGGAAAAAAGGTTTTGCTACATCGATTTCTTGAATACCCTATACCGATTTTTCGTCAAAATTTTATACCCGTTAGTGGTAACTTTATCGAAAAATCTATACGCTATGGTATCGGGAAATATGTCATATCGATAACGACCCTCACCGTCTGTTTGTACAGTAGTTTCTAAGAACCGTTTGATTATTGATAGCTTATCGGTTTATAACTAGAATTTGACATGTTCATACGCCATCAACTTGATTATATTTACTGAGAATATTGTGGACGGACACATATTAGAAGACCGGAAGGTCGATGGGGTAAAAAAATTTTTGAGTGGACACCACACCTCGAAGCGTAGTGTGGGACGGCCACCTACCAAATGGACCAACGACCTAGTAAAAAGAGCTGGGTCTGGTTGGATGCAGTTGGCAATGGACCGGTCACACTGAAGAGGCCTATGTTAGGCAGTGGATGGCGATAGGCAGATTGATGATGATAATGATGAAAGATTCGAGAGTTCGGCGTTATACATAAAATAATATTAATCAATCGGCGTTGATCACGCCTATATCACCGAAGAGGTACGCAGACCTGAAAACGTGTGTTCCCACGTAATATAAGCAAGCCTATTGTCGTTACAGAGCACAAGATAGAATAGAAATTTATCAATAATAACTCTGTAACTCGAACCTTAATTCCAAAAGCCAGCAGACGGATTTTTTTTTGGTAGAAAAAGCATTTTTAAATAAAGTCTGCATAAAGATATACGAATGACACATACTCGTATTAGAAACGTCAAAACAACAGGAAGGGCTAGTGAGTCAAAGTTTTGATTTAGCATAAATACCTTCAAAGTTGGCTACTAGGTGAATGACTAATTAATTGGCTGAATAAGTATAACCATCATCATCACGGTCGATTTGACGCCCACTGCCGGGCAATGGGCTTAGGCCATAGGCCTCCGCCAAAAAGGGGGAAGTCTAGCCTACATATATATATATATATATATATAACACGTTGACCAGCCGGGTTGGTGTAGAGTTTTTGTGTCGAGTTTTCCTTCTTTAAACATACGAATAAATAAGTATTTCCATTGAAAATAACAAACGTTTTTTATCGGTGAAATCCTATCGACATCTCCAAGGCCCAAGTCATCCTCAACTGCACTTGGTGCACCTGCTGACAGACAGAAGAGGCTCTGGCAAAAAGACCTATAGTGATTGGAAATGGCGATAGACTCGTCCCCTATTAGGTCGGTGACTGGCGAAAAATGTGTGTATTGAACTATAGGTGAAAGAATATTTCGCCACAACCGATATGAGTGGAGCTATATATAATGTGTAATATACATATAAAATGTTTCACAGATCACCAATATTCGCTATGGATAATAAAGAAATTAGTGTCAATTATTTGGTAGATATTATTATCATTGAATGAAAAGTAAATTCGTTGTTAAGCATTTATTAAACATTAATTAATGTTCTTATTTTATCTACCTTTACTAGAGACCGAAACATAAAAATAACGTTTGAAAAAAAGCGTCTATGAATTTTTTTCTTTAAAAAAATGTTTCATTAAAAAGTTTCAATATTCATACCGCCAATGATCAAATCCAATGAATAAATTATAGTCACATTTAGAGCAACTTTAATTCTTTGTCGGTTTTTAATTAAGAGCCGATATTGATTTACAGTAATGGGAAAAGGTATTATCTACCTACTCGAAATGTCCCTTGCTATGCTTGTTGTATTATTAATTAATAAAATTTTGAAAATCTGCATCAATTAATAATTTGAATTTCAAGACAACACACTTTAAGTAGTTGACTGAGGTACTTTTTTATATTTATTTTTTGGGACATTCTCACACAAATTAAGCTATTGCGACAGAGGCCGCATAGGTGGCCAAAGTCCACCGGCGGCGCACTATGGGGAATTCTTCCCTGTTCTGTTTTGTGTTATCGGCTTAAGGCCGCGTACTTACTAAAAAAACAATTTTGCTATAGGATCTCGACAACTGATAAAACATACCTACTTAACATAGAAAAATCCCAAATTCCTAAACATTTTGTGTATTCGACCCGGGAAACGAACACGAGATGCCGCCGGCGCGCGTCGAAAGTGGATACAATACCGACCACGTCACCGAAGTTACTTGAAGCAAGCAGTTATTTGAATGAAAAACCACTGTTATCGATGAGAAACTACTCTGTGCCGGTGTCAGTCTTATAGGTAGGTACATGTTGTAACACATATAACATTATATGTTCTCTTATTCCACGCGTATATCCCCGTTGGCAGTGGTAAATACACATCCACTCTTAGTCCCACGTAAGGGGCTGATGTTACCTAGAGAGGCCTAGGCCTATATAAGAAAATCAATTATCTTTTTACCTTTTTACATTCATACTTACAATTTCTGCAGTCCGGGCGACATTTTCGTATAATGTAGGTAGTTTGATTTTTGTTGACTTCTTATTTATTGGTTAAAAACGTAATGTCCAGAACTGAAGGTTACTTTCATTTCCAATAGTTCCATTTAAACCTAGTTTAATATCCTTCGTTCGCATAGGACAACTTCTCTGAATGGTACCTAACTTCTCAGAACGGCAACTTCTCAAAACGGCAAATGCTAAGGTTTAATATTAATAACATTACGTACTTACACATTTTGGAAATATTCTTGGTGTAGTCATGAAAGAAAATATTACTGTCATTGCGAAAATGTATGAATTTATTGTAAACGGTTTTTTCTTAACAATACAACACGCGATACAAAACGTGTTGTAATCAAATATTAGGGGGACGGAACGACGAAATCGTTTTTCGAATAGCTGCCATATCTCGAAGCTCCCAACATTACACGCCCAAACGAACAGTCCCATTAAATGTTACTGTCAGGACGAATAGAGGTCGTCGGTTCATGAAAAACAATGTAAAAAAAACGACCAAGTGCGAGTCGGACTCACACACAACGCGTTCCGTACCAAAATGGCAAAAAAAAAACACGTTTCTTGTATATGAGCCCCCTAAATATTGATGTTATGTGTTGTTATAGAGGTGTTGTCATCTGTGAAAATTTCAACTTTCTAACTATCACGGTTCATGCCTGGAGACAGACAAACGGACAGACGGACAGCGAAGTCTCAGTAATAGGGTTCCCGTTTAACCTTTGAGTACGGAACCCTAAAAATTATATATCCCTGTGTTATTAGCTTTTTATTATTTTGGTTTATTACTTTATACAACATAGATCGAGAACGGAACAACTTGAGTTAACGACTTTTACCTTAATTGTTTAACTGGATAAGTTTCTTTTTAATGTCTAATGGTGTCGTTAAACAACTGTAATTTTAATAATATCAACTTGTGCGAATTACATTTTGAAAGCATTTTCTAAACGTTTTCTTGTTAGAATGTTATAATATAATTCCAAAAACAATGTTCTCAGGGGGATCTTAAGTGCTTGACGACAGAAATTACCTTCAAATTGAATTTATGATCTATATTATGATGTCGCGGTATATGGTAAAGCGCCATCTGTCGAAGTATTTATGAACTACCCATTCACAATTAACTATGAATTAATAAAGACATATTTGAATCGTGTTTGTAGTTGTTATTTTTAGTATGAAACAATCCTAACAACATAACCTATTCACAAAACAAAAATAATATTCCAATTTCCAATTCGCCATAGGCAGCGTTCGCTAAACATAGGTTCTTTTAATAAAATTCCACACTAGTCGATACATTTTCAATCATCTTGTTACTTTGAAAATTGCATTGTTAGTAGGATTTCATTTCATTACTACATTGTACGAGTGGGTCGTACGTAAAAGTGTAGGTCGATAAAAGTCTTGATGTCTCGCCTCACACAAGTTTCAAGTTGGCGAAATAGTCACAGCATTTACTCACTTTAGTACTTGAAATAAAACACAACTTACACAAAGATCACTCATTTTAATGTCACAACTCACACTTCACTTCTTTTATAATTGATATGGGCAGCAAACCATACCTTGTTCGAGAATCACGCAATGTCATCTATCGGTTGATAGTGCGAAGTATTTATATAACAAGTATTGTTGAGTGGATTAACTTACTCTTGTCTAAAATGTATAATTTTAGACACAAGTGAATAAACGCCGTTTAGTTTTATTGATATGTTTTTATCTTATCTACGCGTTACGTACTTTCTTTAAAAGTAATATCTTTCAACACTCTTAAAATTTCTATTCTAGCCTCAAACTTTTGTTTAGCATCAAGCTTCCTAAAACTAGGTACTAATGACAGCATAAATTGCCTATCCTCGTCTTCTTCATCCTTCTTAATATCTTTTAGCATATCTAATATCTTATCTTCTAAATTCTCATTTCTTGCTTCATAAACCGGTCTCAAAATCCCAGTGTCTGATTCTACTTCAAAATGAGAACTATTCCCTACGTTACTTGATTGATTATATAAATTTTCGTTCTTAAGATTCTCTAGAGGGTCTTCTGAGTCGTGTGAATCATCAAATTCTCTAGCAATTTCTGTTCCTGTTTCTTCTTCGTCGTTCTCAGAAGATAGAAGGAATGACATCAGGTTAAAGTATTCATATCTTTTACGTCTCTTGATAGGGCCTTCATTACTTTCTCTCTGCTGTTTCTCTTTCTTCTGCTGAGCAAGTTCTCTTGTGAAACATGTTCGGAGGCTTTTCCAGCGGCGTTGGAGTTCGTGACCTTGAAGATATAGAAGTATAGTTGTAAGTTAAATTGACCAAGCAGGTTCTGGACTTTGGACAGTGGACTGATGTAGAATGATGATCAGTAAGTGAAACTGATTGACATCATAGATACAAGTAATAGTTATCGATATCTGTGATTGATATGTAATCATAATTCAAACTCATACAATGACAATCAGATGTTACGTTTCTATTCAATATCTTACATCAATCTCACATTACAATAACTCTAATTCTCAACTACAAATACATAAATGCATAACTTTTGTTTGTAATTCAATCGTACGTAAACGAATAATCGAATTAATGGTGACATAGGGTGACACCACTCCTGCAGAAAACCCTTAATAAATTTATAAGTAAACAACTATTCGTGGTTACATTCCCATGGGATGGGGGACGGCTTAGTACTTTTAACTTGTTTGCAAATTATCTAACCGACTACTACGTGACATAGCATTAAGATTATTATAGCTATACCAATGAGTAGGTTTATTGAGCGGAGCGAAGCCAAGCTCTATCGTAGACGACAAGTGTAAATCGTTTGTGTGCCAACTCCTCCGAGACGGCTCAACCGATTATGACCAAATTTGGCATGCTGTTCGACATCATACCCGGGAGTGCATATCTCTGAAATCATGAAAATAGAGCATAAAAAAATATTAAGAAAATTTGCTCTGCTCAACATTTGCAATTAGTAGCATGCATTGCATACCTAGTTAAACTTTTCTCAAATAGTTCAAAGACGAAACGAATTGTTAAAATTTAATTAAATAGGCTCCGAAAGATTCCCTATTCTGTTCCGAAAGTAACTATTGACCCGATTTTCATAATTTTTCACACATACTACTATTTATCCCGGTAATGTTTTCCCACGGGAATCGGGCACAAGAAAACTAAATCACGCGTGCGAAGCTGCGGTGATCAGCTAGCCATACATAATCAAATCCTTTTTCTTTGAAGAAGTACACCAAGAATGCCCAGATTTGTCCATTAAATTTAACACACATATCAAAAAGAAATAACTGTGTCTTTGACCTGATATCACGCTTATCGATTATCAGATTCAAAAGCGCGACCACTGTTTCAAGTGACTGTTCTAAATCTAAATTTTAACTGTCAAGCAATCTCTGATATGTCACTGATAGTACACACATGACCCCAATTTAACACATACGTACATATAATCGCGCCTATTACCCTGAAGAGGTAAGCAGATCACATTATAAGCCCTAAGTTTTAGATTATGTATTGTTCGGGTTGCCGGAGCCTCGTCCCTTGATTGGCAAGCGCCTAAGCCATTTATAAATTAAATTTAAATTAAAAAACCCCGCTAATCACGTAGGTCTAACAGAAAGCTAAATATTTAGCGCAACTCAACAAGATTTCTTAAACTGTTTTTAAATAATGTTACCGCCATTATTTAAAAACAGTTTAAGGTATGTAGTCTCGCTCCAACAATTCAGTTTATTTTCCATTCCGACTAAGAAACTCACTTTGATCAATTACTATTTTATCTACGGACCAATTTAGTTTAATTTACATTTATCCGTTCTAACAACACCTTGCCGATCAACGACTAGGCACTATGTACGTGTATCATTTGCATTATTCATTTGAATAACGATTATAATGTCTTTAATGTCATTGTCATGTCCTTACGTTTTATTTTTACAAGTTACTTCTTATAAGTAACCTTGACTGAATTCGAAAAGTATTCTGAATAATTTATCCTGTGATGGATGAGTTGATGAGCTCGAATTATTTGAAAATGGTGTCGGCAACTTATAGTGTGCAGTCTATACCATTTAAAGATTCATAGCCTGGGCAGCAACGCGCGCGTGGCGCGGGCGTGGCGATTGTTGACGATTATTTTTATGCTTTTCCTTACTATCAACTTTGAATCATTTCATTCTTACAAGTTAAGGTTATTTTCGCAAAGTTATTGAACAATTTTGGTAACACTAGGGATACAAAATAGTACTATTAACTGACTAACAATTCAAGACGCAATAATCAACAGATAAGGCATAAAATCGCTTCAAAATTCACTTACCATATTCAACCTTGTGTTGTGGCTTCAGGTTGTCGTAAATCGGAAACACTTCTCGACACACCTCAGCCCAAAGCTTCACTTTACATTTTCTTTGACTGTAGTAACTTGGATCGCTTTTATTGTATAACGAAGGACGTTTTTTCATCGCCAAAATAAGCGACTCTGCGTCAAACTCGGTCGCCATACTAGAATAAGAATTTGAACGCACGAGAAACGTGTGGTATGTGTGGCGATCGTGTAGCAACTGCGGGGAGACGGGGGCGCCGCTGTCTGGCAACCGTGGCGCGACGAAACGCGCGCAGTTGTTTGGTTATTCATTTTCGATCGGCTAGAGTCCGCTAGAGTGTCCATGAGATCTTTTGTAACGAAACTTATTTTCATTTTGCTGTTCCAAAACCACTGACGTAGTTACTGAGTAGAATATTAATATAAGTATTAGCTAGATGTTTTATGCTTAGTCACAAAATATATTTTATGACTCGATTCCTAACTTGTTTTATTATTTAAGCCCTATGTAAAAATATTGAAGATATCTGACAGGTTTCTACCCTATTAATTCGTTTACTTTTTGTACTAAGATTAAAAAACATTGTGATACTGTATTATCTTCGATAATAACGGCCACACACAGCCACAATACAATAGAAATATCTAATTTGGTGCAGTTATTCGATTGTTATGCATATGTATAATTTAACGATTGATTTTAATTATATAGGTACTTGCAAGAATTATTTATAATGATTATTCAGTCGTCTAGACTAGATGATAGGCAGTCTTGCACTCTCTTAACAATAATGGTACTACACGTAAATCAATCTTAGTAGCTATGTCCATATCCTATGTCCAAATGGTCGACCTACATTAAATGTAATTTTATTATCTTGTCTCCATTTATCAGTACGACCCTAGTGCGAATAAGACACATATATTTCTACAGTTGCTGCTCTTATAGCCAGACGATGTTCTTACTGAATGCAATCTAGTGAATGAGCAATAAATAGGAGTGATTTATAGATATTTACTGAAACATGATTGATAGGGAAAGGCTTAACATGGAAATTACACCTGTCCATTTCTTGGTCGCCGGAGAAAGTATGTTACATTTCTGTTCCTATTGCATTTTGAGTTTCTACTTGTTAGCTGTTATTTAGCGTTTATTGTAGTAACCACACACAATTCAATTTCACATATTACCACGGGAAAATATTATCATGATAATATAGAATATTATCTGCCTAAAATCTCATGAAAATCGGCCCGACCGTTTATACTTGATGCGCGACTAACATACATGAAGGAAAAATATGGTTTCGGACTCGAATCACTTATTTAGTCGCCCTGAAATAGTTTTTATTAGAACTTTTAGCACTTTTTTTGTTACGTTCAGTGAATACATTTTTATTTTAATACAGTAAAAAGACAGGTGTATGTACCTGTATTTTTACTGTATTAAATAAAAAATGTATTAAAAATTACTCCGCAAATAAATATTGTACGAGATAATAAGTGTGTCCTTGCATTTCTGATTTAAGTAATTAAGATTTTATTGTGTTAATTTAATTTTTGAACGATAATTTTTCTTTTTTTTCAGTGGAAATCGCGATGGTGTGTCATGCGGAAGTTGTCCCCAGTTGCAGGTAAATTGATATTCACCCTACTTCTATTGCTGTTATAAACTGCCAATGCTTTGTTGATTTTTTAAATTTTATTTTTAAGTACCTACCTACCTATAATAGTATAATAAACAATAAGAATTATAATATATACATAATTATATACTAAAAATATTAACATTACAAAATATCGTTTAAAAATCCTCCGCGTCATTGCCGACTGGGAAGGTTCCCAGAATGCTGGCTGTGTTGCCACGTTGGATGGCGATACTTATTATTTGGGCCAGAAAATAGCCAGCCTTCTGGTCCTGAGAAGCATCCATTAAGCGTTTAGCAATGTCTCTATAATGGCAGCGAGCACTCGGACCCCATGACCCCAGTGTCTCAACCCCAAACGGCTCAAATATAATTATATTTTCCAAGAAGGATGTTAATATTATTTTGCATAAGATATTTAAACAGCTGGTCTACTGTATCTGTAACAAATGTCAATAAAGTCGAAATAAACACAATGAATATTGAATGACGTAGGTAAGTAGGTACCTATTGTCAAAGTGTACTATTTTATATATTTTGCCTATTATTATACTTTCTTTGCAGTTCGTATTTTTCTTTCTGTTTAGGATATTGGTTTGTTACTTTTTTCATGTAAAAAGGTGATGAAAGATGAAGAGATTTTAATGATTTTTAATAATAAATATTTTTGGACATTCTCACACGACGTCATCTAGCCCAAATTAAGCTTATACATATAAGCTTGTGCTATGGGATCTAGACAACTGATATACATACTTATATATTTCTAAATACATATATAATATACATAAAAAATACAAAAACTCCGATACAAACATTTGTGGATCGCACAAATAATTATATTCGACCCGGAATCGAACAAGTCGGCAGTCGCATACTCATACCACTCCGCCACCGAGGCAGTCAATTTGTTTTACAATTGGTGTAGAGAGGTTACATTCTTATGACTTGACTGTTTCATGATAAATTTATATCACACACACATATCACGCCTATATCCCGAAGGGGTAGGCAGAGGTGCATTACACACCCACAATTTGCCAGTATTTTTAGTCCCACGTAATAGGGGGCAAGTCTATTGCCGTCACCGTACACACATAATGGGTTATGTCCAAAATGGCCGAATGAATTTAATAAAAAGTAGCAGTTATATAGTAATATTGACAAAAAAAAATTTAAACCCGTTGCCTTGCGATGAAATGTTGATTAAAGGCAACATAATCTTACATGCCAGCCGCTATGGCACAGCCAATTAAAGTCCTGAGCGTCTCGGACTATACGGATAAATTTATATACATGTTCAAAATAAGCCCACGAGAAAACCATCGGCTGAACACCGACTTATAAAGTGGCAGGAGGTATATATTAGGCGTTGACTGGTTGTGTGTATAGTGTAGGCTCCGAAACTAATAAAACGATTTAAGAAAACTCTTTCACTGATATGTAGCTACATTATCCCCGAGTATAATAGGCTAGTTTTTATCCCGGTGATGTGTTCCCACGGGAAAATTAAATAAGGTTTGTGGGCGGAGCCGCGGTTATCAGCTAGTATTAAATAATAAAACTACCTATTTATTAGGTAGATTGTATTTTATCCGAATTATATTTAGTCCGAGACG
This sequence comes from Nudaria mundana, assembly GCA_963556515.1. Classification (NCBI taxonomy): domain Eukaryota; kingdom Metazoa; phylum Arthropoda; class Insecta; order Lepidoptera; family Erebidae; genus Nudaria; species Nudaria mundana. The sequence continues at coordinate 17,908,809 of OY748305.1, read as the reverse complement.
CCCAGGACTAATTGGATGTACCATAGCGGCTGGCACTTAAGATTTTGATTTGTTAGGCAACGGGTTTAAATTTCTTTTTTTTAAATTACTTACAATATAAGTAGCTGCTACTTTTTATTAAATTCATTCGGCCATTTTGCACATGCCGGCCTCACCTCTCCTACCGCCTCAATTGTCCTTCCCACAAATCTGACTTCTTCTCCTACTCTTTCTCCGTTCATGCCGTCAGACTGTGGAACGCTCTTCCAACCGATATAAGGAACTGCAGAACTGTGTCTGGCTTCAAGAAGAGAGTCAAGGAACACTATCTCGCTTCCTTACCTTAATTATTGTACGTCTATGTATGTTTATATATATTTTTATGTATGTATTTGTGTATTTATGTACTTTTTTTTTTTTTTTTTTTATATTTGGTTCGCCAAATTGACGCCGCCCGCCTGGTGGTAAGTCGTGACGACGTCCAGCGATTGTGGGCCACTCTCACAGCACACATTACTATTGAGAGTGGCCCTCAACTTGACGACCTACTGATGTGCCTCTTCACGCTCCGCTTAAAGAACCCAGGATTATATGTGGGAGGAAACACGTGCACAGGCAGGGCGTTCCAGGCCATTATCGTTCGGCAGAGAAACGAACGTTTTAAACGTTCGGTTCTCGCGAACATGCTATCCACTGTGTGGGGGTGGCATCTCTGCCCGGCACGAGTCGTTCAGGATCGGAAGGAAGAGGGTGGGATCAGATTGAAGAGCTCTTCAGAACACTCGCCGTGGTAAATACGGTAGAATGCGGCCAAGGAAGCTATTGCTCGGCGCTGAACTAGCGGCTCAAGGCTTCCCGTTACCTCCGGACAATCTATAATACGGATAGCCCGTCGCTGCATAGCGTCGAGAGCGTCCAGCAGATACTTCGCGGAGCCGTCCCAGAGGTGAGAGCAGTATTCGACGCAGGGTCTAATCTGCGTCTTGTACAGCAGACACCTCTGGTCCGGTGTAAAGAATTTCTTTACCTTATTCAGTATTCCTAGTTTCCGCGAAGCTAGCCCTATACATCTTTCGATGTAGTTTTTATTATTGAGCTCTCGACGAACGTCTATGCCAAGGATATCAAGGTTGTCCTTCATTGGTAATAATGCATTCTGAAGAGAGGGTAGGGGAAGGAAAGGGGATTTCTTCGCAGTAAATGCACACGCCTGTGTTTTGCGGGCATTGAACTCGACCAAGTTCTCGGTACCCCATTGAGAGATACTGTCGAGGTTACGGTCGAGATCAGCCACGAGTCGTCGTCTCTCCTCCTCAATCTCAGATCGCCCCGCCGTCGGAGGAACCGAGTAACTCCCGTGCAGTGTGCTGTCATCTGCATAGCAATGAATGTTCCCGAGGATAGCATATCATTGATATGCAGAAGAAAGAGAGTTGGTGATAGTACGGACCCCTGCGGTACCCCGGCATTCACTTGCAAGAAGCGAGAAGCCTGGCCATCGCAGAGGACCCGCACTCGGCGCTCGTTTAAAAAGCTGGTAATCCAGCTGCACAGTTGAGGAGGTAGACCATATGCCGGAAGCTTGGAAAGGAGCGAAGCATGCCAGACCCTATCGAAGGCTTTGGCGATGTCCAGGCTAATAGCCAAGGACTCGCCGTGCCTTTCCATAGCCCCACCCCAGACATGCGTTACGAATGCCAGAAGATCACCCGTTGATCGCTTTGGCCTGAAGCCGTATTGTCGATCCTCTAGGAATTGCATGAGCTGCTTATTTATAAGGAGCTCAAGCACCTTGCAAATGACTGAGGTGACAGCTATGGGTCGATAGTTGCCTGGCTCGGACCGATCCCCTTTCTTGGGGATCGGTTGTACGTTCGCCTCCTTCCAGACCTCCGGCACGAGCCCTGAAGAGTATGACAGGCGGTACAGACGCGTTAATACTGGAGACAACTCAGCTGCACATTTTCATAGCACCACCGCCGGAATGCCGTCAGGGCCACTGGCTTTCCGCGTGTCGAGTGACCGCAGCACTGCCCGTACATCACATTGCCTGATAACAATATCAGGCATTGTGTGGCCACACATGGCGATGGCGGGGGGCAGCAGGCCACGGTCGTCGACCCGGGAATTAGCCGCAAAGAGGTCTGCGAGCATATCCGCTTTCTCTTGGGCTTTGTGAGCCAGTGTTCCATCTGGGTAACGCAGCGGTGGCAGCGAGGGCTGACAAAAGTTAGATTGCACGGCTTTGGCCAGTTGCCAGAATCCACGGCTGCCCGTGGGATGGGAAGTGAGCTCCTGACCAAGCCGCGCGACGCGCTGGGCATCCGCTCTATTAAAGCCCCTCTTACTCGACTTTGTGGCCCGGTTGTACGCTGCTTTGAGGTGGCCCACGTTTGGGTCGCGCACAGCCCGGGCCCTGATCCAGGCGCGATATGCCTACTGTTTTTGTTGTAGTTATAGTTTATGTAAGTTTATTAACCTGCACACACATCAGGACCTGTTTGCATCACGATCTCCTCTCTTAGGCCCACTGGAAGAGATCTCTTTAGAGATAAGTGGCGCCATTGTATACATGTTTAGTTTGTATCCATTTACTGTTTTATTTACTGTGTGTGTACAAAAAAAAAAAAAAAAATTGTCCATTATATGTGTGCCCGGTGACGGCAATAGGCTTGCCCCCTATTACGTGGGACTAAAAATACTGGCAAATTGTGGGTGTGTAATGCGCCTCGGCCTACCCCTTCAGGGATATAGGCGTGATATGTGTGTTTGTATTTTAATTCAAAGAACAAGTTTTGTACAGACAAAAAGTATAATTGTTCTTTTTACTGTGACCATACAAGGTTAATTCCCACTTGCTTCTTGCGACTGTCGAACAAAATTAAACCTTATATTTATACAATAAAGAGAAAAACAAAACAATAAATTTTCGAAGAATACCTGCGTCATCCAGAGGAAACTACACCATTCATTACCTTAGCTAGATATTATTGTCATCTCTATCTTTTGGTAATGAAATGAGTGAATGGACAATATCTATTGCGTTTATCTTCCTAGAGGTGTAACTCTTGTTCGTCGAGACTATTTTATTGGTGTCTGTGTCAACGTAAACCTCACACAAGGGAACATGAGTAAGTAAGTAGACGGAACAGAGCGAATGCTTCGCACTGCACTCACCGCATGTCGCGTACGTCGTGAGACCCAGGCCTATGTCACTCGCCTAACAGTCGCAAAAAATACGTGACGTAAGCGACAAGTTGAAGTTGTAAGTCAGTAAGGGTTGTCTCTTGTTTGTGACACGGCATTGACCATAGAGTTGATATTGAGGCATTAACGTCATAATTATTGGTCAAATTATAGTGGTACTTTCCTGACAACCCTAACGTTCGAATGATGTTGTCTGTAAACAAAAAATGTGCTTTAATTAACGTCGGTGCAAGTTGATGAGACTGGAAACGTTTACTCACATGCGCACAGCCAGTTGACAATCTTAAAATCTCCGAGGATGATCAGTTTTTTTTTTTGTTAAGTTTGCGTTATTGACAAAGATATGACGCCATTAAAAGTGCCGTCAAGTCTGCACGCCACAGGCGCCTACCAATCTTTAAAAAGATTAAAAGACTGTAAATCTCGTCAATTGCAACGCATCAATTAGATTTCTTATCTATGCCGTAGATTTAGCATTCCGTGCCGTAATTTAAGTAGAAGTAGAAGTAATTTAGTCATGTCACAGAAGTTTGTTATTTCGACCGCAATACAGGTGTGAAAATTATTATTAAAATCGATAGGAGGTGTCGTTTCTCTCAAAGGTAGAACAAAAAGAACGAATATATCAAATGACAAACCTTCTGTTATGGTTCAACTAGGGTTGTCCTTAAAACGTTGTGAATGAATTTACATTATACAAACACTTCGCAAGTTTTTGATTTAACTGGAATTAATGTTTTGATTGTAATTGATTTAAATGCTCGAGATTGATAGATAGTATGTATTGAAATATTATCTTAAGTACAATGTGTGTTTCTCTCTATGCTACTGTGGAAAAACAGGTGATAATTTTAAACATCAGTACTTAATGAAATGAAATGAAATGATTTATTTATTTGTATAGGTCATTAAATGGCTCTTACAAACGTCAGAAAGTACTTAAAATAAAAATATTATTGCTTCTATATTTACATGTAGGTACTGCCAGATTCGCAAAGCAATAGGTAGAACCGAGAGAAAGAACCTGGCAATAAAACTCACGGCCACTCTTCTTGTAGTCTTGTCTTTCATGCAGTAGAAGCGCTAATGGTATTACTCTCGTCACGCTCACCTTAATGACGTATCCGTCGAGCTCTTTCCACTGCAACTGGGCTAGCATGGCGGTAGGAAGAGTTTGTCGAAAACCAATGATAGGGCAGGAAATTTAAAAAATGTGTTGATTAGGTCACGTCATCGACATTTTTTTGCGACATCATTGGTTATTGACAATAATTTAACTCTTTCGATGCCATGTTCATCCTGCTGGTGTTCCAGTAGTATGTGCACCTTATGAGGAGCACGTGGAGACGGAAAGAGATTTGGTACCATAGAAGATGCACATTTTAAAAGGATTACAAACTAAAGTTATTCAATTCCTTACAATTTCATCCAAACAGATCTAACAGCCCTACTCATTAATCAAAGAGCACTCATAAAACCTTCACCTCTCCGCAATAAAATATAATTTGCTTGCTAACACACTGATATAATAAAATTACAGTGCTTGACAGCCCTTAATTAACGCACACTAACAAAGGGAGCTAGCGTGTCTAAACACAGACACGTGACGTCACAACCAGCGCCGCGCGCAGTTCTCAGATTTCTCAGAACAGTCAAGGTGATCCGCTTCCAATTCAAACTTTGTATGACATTACTGCGAAATAGATACTAAAATAAGTCTATGCCTAGGTTTCAAATGAAACATTTTTAAACGTTTACCCGTGTTTTTTATTTAACGACCTCTAATTCAGAAAATTTACATAAATCAGCAAAAATAGTTGTTGTATACCTCTATACAATAAGAGCGTCCCATATTATGTGGCACCAACAAAGTTCTACTTATTAGCCAAAAGTTGTCGGAATAATATGCCTTTAAGGTAAGCCTAGTAAAGCCTAAAGAAGCGTTATTTTATGTGCTTAAATAACTACTAAATGTCTTAATCTATGAAAATACAAACACAATTGTAATCATGTCTGCGAATCGAATATGAACATAAGCATCTACTTCAATCTTTGTAAACTTTGATTATTTACTTCTCTAACAAAGCACTCTAATTAACATTTTACATAAATATAACCACATTGTAATTAAAAATTAAACCGGGCTTCATCCTCATCAGACTTTCACCGAAATTTCGCGAAATTTTCAAATTTACTTCATAATAAATGAGCAAGTACTGTTTGCGCTTTAATTAGCGAGATTTACTCGTGATATTTTGGTTATTAAGATTTTAATGTAGATAAGAATATAATTGAGTCATATATTGTAGTGATACAGTAGTTTTTTTAAACAGACTTGTGTTATTTCACTATGGTCTTCTCAGACTAAAACAGTGGCCTGGCAGGGAACTGACTATCCAGTTTAAAATGTTTCGACTTTAGATAATGAATGATTTAGTTGGAAACCTATGTTCCAGAAAAACACTTCAATAATCTTGTAGAACCCATTTTTCTTACTGTTTTTTATTTACGCACCAAATCTATATGACTGCCTTCGGTTTTAGGTAAAAAAAAATTACAAAATCGGTTCCGCCAGTCCAAAATATCACAAACATAAAACAACAAAAAGACATACAGTCTAAGTTTTGGTTCAGTTTTAACCATTTTACATTCGGTCATGGGTAGCTGCAAGATGAATTTGAGTTAAATATGTCAGGAATATTAATTAGAAAGTGATTAGGTGATAACTTATGTAGTGTGAAAGTGATGATGATACCATATATTGGGCGAAACCGGTCAGCATTTAAATAATAAAAGAAATTGTGGAATGTACAAGTGAGTGTATTCGAAATGTATTATTATAAGTTCCACCAAGTGCCGACAATTGAAAGTCTAAATAATATCAGTTTATCTATTTATAGACATAGGCATATAGATCCACACACGCTTTGAAGTGGCACAAATATCTTTGATGTAACATGCCGTAAATCATCGCGGAAATGCCGACACCGCCACCATTTCGTGCCTAATGAGAACAATATTACTAACAAATAACACTGAATCCATCATATTTATGACGTTTCCTTTATCATCATCACGCGTGTTCAAATTGTGATGTCAGCAGTTAATAATATACGAGTTGGATGTTTGTAAAGATTGTTTTATTATTGACTAGCGAACGCCCGCGGCCTCGCCCCCTTGACAAATTATATACACAAAAACCTTCCTCGAGAACCACTCTATCCATTGGTGAAAACCGCATCAAAATCAGTTGCGTAGTTTTAAAGATCTAAGCATACATACGGACGCGCGGACGGTAGCGACAAAATTCTGCACGCCTGTCAGGAAATCGAGAGAAAAAGATTTATGATTGAATTTATTTGAAATACGAAATGCGATTAACATACCTAACATAAACATAAATATTCTTTATTGTACATTTCAAGCACAAACTTAGTCCAAATCAAAATACTCTTACAAAAATTATGTACAATGGGCGGCAAATTATGTAGAGTGATCTCTTCCAGGCAACCTTAGGATGAATAGACCTTTCGCTAATATTAGCGAAATGTGTTCTAAAAGTAAATAAATAATATTAGTTACAAAATGTGTTACAAAAGTGAATTGTGTGAGTGATTGAGTACACACCTCTGATGATAAAAATATTTGTGGAATAGTGTACAAGTGAGTGTTTTGCTTTCAAAAATGTATTACTATTAGTTCCACCAAGTGCCGACAATCGAAAGCATCAATTAGAATAGAATTGAAATGAAATGTGACAACTCCTGTGTCGAACATCAAACTATGGTAGCTTCCACGACTCTAATGCTCCGCCTTTATTGCTGAAAAGTGAAAGTTGCCCGTTATAAATCAGAGATGTCACTTAAAATACCAAAAGACATATTTATTCTTTATACGCTTCGAGAGTTCTTAAGTTTACAAATAAAGTAATGAATAGTCTATGTGTGGGCAAAGATAAACTAGAAATGAATACAGATTGGTGATTTATTTGACAACGGAGTCTTAAATGTAAACATATAAAATGGTATCACCAGTTTAATGATTATTTTCTCTACGTCCGTCCGCATGGATGTCTTACTTCAACCAAAAGAAAAAAAGTCTCTTGAAATGTTAGATCCATACTCTATTCTAATAGTTTTTCTTCTCGCATTATTATTATCAAAAAAGATACTTACTCGTGGCAACTATCTTTATACTACGTATATATGTATATATATATAGATGTATAGAGCGCTGGTAACCGGTCTGAACCACTAACAACCACTCTGCACGTCAGAACAGTCAAACAATCAAGCATGACGTAACGTCACTACAGGTTCCTAGTGTAAGTGGTTGCGTGGCAAAACATGTAACTAATTATTGTCTGTAGTTGTTGTTCTGAGATTTCGTTTTTGACGTGTTTCAATCTGTGGCGCCCGAAGTGAAACGCATACATATTCTAGTGGGCAACCTGTATCAGACCTACTTAGTAGTCGCCACGATGAAAACTTCGACACTCGCCATCTATCTATAGATGGTTGATCTGAGGTATCTACTTATATTGAGCAAGTAATGCACTTTTTTTACACAATTAATAGTCATAATTTCTCGATCACTCCCGTGTCCCAACTGTGTCACGAGCGATAAATAGCTCTCGCGCTTGACACATTTATAGCACAAGCGGACTGTGCACTTTGTGCCCATGTTATAGAACAAATAGTGCAGAAGGGGCAAATGATAAAAGTTTCTTACCTATGAATCGCAAAAATCTTGGGCCGGATTTGAATCTAAGGCTACTTTCCCCTTTCCAGAAAGAACGTTATGCCAACTGCCCAAGACTCCACTAGCCTAAGACCTCGCAGCAAACTATATTTGCTTAAAAATGTAATGTATATTATGTACCATCATCATTCACTGAGCCTTTTCCCAACTCAGTTGGGGTCGGCTTTCCAGTCTAACTGTGATTTGGCTGAACTTCGATATTTTCCGTGAAGCGACTGCCATCTGACCTTCACAACCCATGGGCGATATCGAGTTCTGTAGTTAGGCCGGTCGGATTTTTAAGGGCTCCAACTACCCCTAACGACCGCCATAGATGTTCGTATGACAACCAGGACCAACGGCTTAACGTGCTCTCCGAGGCACGGAGGGGTCTCAGTGTCTTAAGAAATGGTCACCCATCCTAGGACCGGCCTTACTAGATGTTGCTTAACCTTTGCAATGTATTAATATTGTCGGTTACCACTAGACCACGAGCCCCTCAATGTATGTTATGTATGTATTTAGAAATATATAAGTATGTTTATCAGTTGTCTAGATCTCATAGCACAAGCTTATAGCTTAGTTTGGGCTAGATGACGTTGTGTGACAATGTCCAAAATATTTATAAAAAAATTAAAAATTAAAAAACTTTTTAACTGTAAACTAGATAAACAACACGGATAAGGTTACATTTAGACCAATTTGGATCCCGACGTTAATTATATTATATTTTTTAAAACACAATTACTTTAACATCAAAATATTCTTGTCAAGGGTTTACTTACCTCAAGCGCCTATAAACCAATATCAGAGGAACCTAGGCTATGTGTACTCATACTAACCAAGATGGCTAACGATGTTTGTAAAGTATAAACAAGTGGTTGTCAGCTCGTATAATCCAGAATCCTTTAGTCTCTAGTGAAGTCGTATGATACACAAGACACTTGAAGAGTTTGTTATATCTTAAGATAGACCACCCAAATCGTATTACTTAGACTCGTTTATGTTGTGCCTACTATGTGTGTAGCTTATTATTTTATTTATTTATCCCTGTTATTACATTTTACAATACTAAAACACCAAGTTGTATAACTTAAAATACAACGTAACAACAACAGATAAGTAACAAGCTCGGTGGGATTGGTACGTAACATAATACAAATATAACTGAGCAGTCCTCAATAGGAGATCCCGTGTCGAGGACTGCCACAGTCGCCCGAATCAGTACCCAGTCGCAGGTTAAAAAAATACTAGGAGAAAACTGAAAAACTAGCATCGCCTCTGTTATACGAGTATTAATACCATGTCAAAGTAGTAGGTAGGTCGTTCAAATCATCTCATCAGTTTAGGTAATCGTGGATAGGAATTCGAGTCAGTAGGTAGGTATGAAAGGTCTATATTAGGTCTAAGAGACCACGGCCGTGTCCTTCTGCGAGCAAGTCATGCTCGCGAAGGAGGCGGCCGAGAGGGAGCATTTACGCCCAAGACCATCGACCTCCATGATAAGGGCCTGAGGACGGCGGGATCGCCACCCGCCGTCCTTACACAAGCAGACTAGAAGGGTTGCATGCTGCGGGGCCTTTGCCCCAAAGCACGCAACCAGATTCACTCACTGACGCGGGATAAAACCCTACCCCAACGACGCGGGATTCTCAGCCCGACCAAACCCCCGCAGAGACCACAGAGGTGGTCAAAGTCCGCCGGGCGCCACTGGAAATACGTTCTGCTTGTAACCAGAGACGCCCGGCAACAGACGTTAGAGCGGCCGTGGCCTTGGGCCGCGGAATTAAAAAAAAAAGGTCCAATAGACCCGGATGTTGCAGGGTAGGTTGCTTTGTAACTTTTAGTGGTAGGATTCTTTTGCTCCCCAGTTTAAATAAACTTTACACGTATTATGCCTAATTTACCTACGATAAACATAATCTATGTTACCTAGAATTATTTATGACATCAGTCAATAAGTATCCGTGCCACAATCGTTATCTTTTTCACCGTCACTTTTATGATGCATAACTACCTACGTTTGGCCAGCAAAGTACCTACTGCCAGGTAGCACCTATAAAACCACACATACGAAAGAATTAAGAATTTCTAACGTTTTCCACCGTCAAGCAATAATTTCTACTAGACTCTACTAGACTCTACTCTCTACTAGGTACTCTAACATTTACAATACTAACTAGGACTATGTACATAGTAGTACTTATTACAAAGACCATACAATAATTGGCAAGTATTATAATTACGGACTGTTACATTAAAGATATTTGTGCTACGTCAAATCACGTGTGGGTGGAACTATGTATAATAAATAGTTATACTGTTGTATTTATAACTAATATTTGACCTGCGATTCGGCTGAACTTTGATATTTTCCATTAAGCGACCTGCCATCTGACCTCCACAACCCATGGGCGATCTCGAAGTTCTGTAGTTAGACCACGAGGATTTTCGATTTAGGGCTCCAACTACCCCCAACGATTGCCATAAGTAGATGTTTGTATGACAACCGAGACTGACGGCTTAAGGTGCTCTCCGAAGCACGGAGGGGTCTCAATGTCTTAAGAAATGGTCACCCGTCCTAAGACCGGCCTGAGTCGATGTTGCTTAACCTTTGCAATGTGTTAACATTGTCGGTTACCACTAGACCACGAGCCCCTCAACCTAATATTAATTATATTCCATATTTTAAAAGGACAGATATGTTACTTGAGCGCGCCCCGTGTGACAGTAAAGACTCGAAAAAGAGCTAATTGTTATATGTATGTATGACAACCTCAAAACCCAATATTATTCGTTTCGTGGGACCAGATTTTGAGAATCAGTTTATATAAAGGCAACCATTTTTTATCTTCTAGTAGAAATATAAGTTTCATTTTGTTATTATCTTCGCCAAATATTCAGCAAAAACTAGTCTGTGTGAACAAAAATAATTATTTTTCATTTTATTTACCTTTAATAATACTTAGCTATATAATATTGTAATATCTAAAAAGAAACAATGTGTAAAAACAGTTGTAAAAGTGTAACAGTAATTTACACCTCATTAAATCGATTGTCCAAATATTTACGACCTATTTACGAATATCGATATCAATAACATACCTTCTCGATGTGTTATTTAATACTCAACAGTCTAACAACGACTCCTAAGAACAGCCTTTTGTTTTAATCCCAAGCCTATATTCATCAAAAGCTCTTTGTTTAATAAACCAGAGACTAAACATATCAAAATATTATATTTCAACCAGCTGAAACGGTTTTACCTATGTTAAAAGTTATCTCGTTCGCTATTTCTACAAGAAAACATTACCAAACTTAAATGTTGCTGTGTTGTAATGGTGAAACAATTATTACAATCAGTTCAGAGTTTTCTCTTTATAATAGGTATCTACTGTCATCATCTCATCATTCAATAAGCCTTTTCACACGGCTTTACAGTCTTACTGCAATTTGGCGGAACTTTGATATTTTCCGTGAAGCTACTGCCATCTGACCTCCACAACCCATGGGCGATATTGAAGTTCTGTAGTTAGACCGCGAGGATTTTTGACTTAGAGCTCCAACTACCCCTAACGACTGCCATAGATGTTTGTATGACAACCGGGACCGACGCGCGACGGCTTAACGTGCTCTCCGAGGCACGGGTATACTCGTAATAGTTACCTACTGTGGTATTACTATTCTTTATTCTGGTGCTAGTGAGTTTCATAATCATAACATATAGATAGTAAGTACTTATAAAACAATGGCCCCGAACGTATGCTTAGATCTTTAAAACTACGCGACGGATTTTGATGCGCTTTTCACCAATGGATTGGTTCTCGAGGATGTTTTTGTGTATATATAATTTGTCAAGCGAGCGAAGCCGCGGGCGTCCGTTAGTACTATATAAATCAATCCTGTAAAAATTTAATAAGGTACTTAATTAATTGTTAGTCGGTGAGATTTTTTATCAAATTTCGCTACGAAAACAAGCTTAATTAATTAGCTTGTTTTCGTACTACATATTACACACACATAGATAGCAACATGTGGTGCCAGAGAAACGATGTTGTCCACGGCGGCGCATGCGCACTTGTGCGGTGCAGCGACCGCTAATGAATGCGCTGTTTGTCTGTCCACTTGATAGATACCAGTTGCTTTCATGACTACAGACTTTGATATAGGATTGATATTTCCGTGTGAACTAAGTACTTAAAAGTAAATTAAAATAGTTTTATTACCTACTGTTATTGTACTTTCTCTACTATTAATATTGTACGTATTTTATGTTTTTTTGATAAATGTATTGTTTACGACAGTAATTAAGTTTTATTAAGCAATCCCGTTATATCTATATATATATATGTATTTCTAACCTAAAAGTTGTTATAATATCTGTTTGTTCAATTAGGGATTTAACTATACAAAAAATTGAAATATAATCTGTGGCGGATGATAAAAGTTCAGTCGTGAACTCTACACAAAAATAATCCGTATTTAACAACAAAAATTAAACGTAGCGTCCTAAAAAGTAACGAAAAAAATAACGTTACATACACAAAATAACCGTATTTTATTAATATATGAATTCAGTGAATGGAACACCTTTCATTTTGCAACGATCCCGTAAATGTAAAACAATAAACATTATTATTAATATTCTGTTATTTCGCGAATAATATCTTTGTAGCTGTAAAAATAAATGTAAGATTCACAATAATCATTAAAATTTATATTTAAAACATCTGGGTTGAATTCAAGAGGCTGTGTAAAAGCTGCGGGGCGCGCGCCGTCGATCGAAGTCATGAACCAATGATATCGATAAAAATTACGATTAGTCGAAACTTTCTGCAAGCTAAGGATAAATCAGTCGAACGATTCGTCCCTAAACTGCTCTTAGAACTGTTTAATTCTTGGACTCTTGTGAGTTGAGAATATTTGGCATTTGTACCAATATTTTATTTTAATAATACCTATTTAAAAAGAGAGAAATACTCAACCGTAACAATTGAATTATAATCCAAATAACTTTAACAGTAAATAACTCAATTCTATGTCTCTGTATCTTTTAAACTAGTGGTTCTGTGAACAGTAGACCTCGCGTTATTTTCGCATTTTCCCCCCAATCGAAAAATCCCTTCGACGAAAGTTGCGTCTTGCAACAAAGAACACTTGTGCCAAATTTCATGAAATCGGCTGAAAAATGCGGCCTGTAGACCTTAACTGACACACATACCAACAACGCCAAATCGGACAGTCCTCGATATAAACTGAGACGCTTCGTTCGCTCGGTCAATAATCACTATAATTTAAATAACTAAAGGGTTGGTGTAATAGATTCCTAATCAGTGACTATAACATCATTTAAAAATTCAGAAGTATTTATAATTTTTTCTGTTTCTGTATTCTGTATAAAAGTCTATAGTAGCAACAAGTAACTAGTAAAAGATCTACATCCTTTTATTTTATAGCAACAATTATTCTCATTTTGTTTTTTTCTCTGGTACTTAACTTTTTCTTGGAGGCCACAGAAAGCCATTTTTTGCCATAAGTAATCTTCACGTCAGACAAAACAATCGCTACATTTACATGAATAAGCCATTCGCAAATCTCTTGCGAACTATTCATTTTGTACATTGAAATACAACCTTTATTTGTACTTCTATAAGATATTCTTTGTTTAACTTTTTTTATTTCACGTTCGCACACGGAACCTAAAACGATAACGACGTCAACTAGTGATGTGGTGATTCGATTTTATCGATACGAGCACTAGTTATTCTATTACATTTTGTTTTCGAGAAAGTTTGACAAGTTTCAAGTTTATTAGTAATGTACAAGATAAAATGAATAAAATATTTCAAGGTTAAATGTGAGATTGTTGTGGTTAAAGAATTTTATTTCTCATAAGAACACAGTTCACTTAAAATGAGATACAGAGTAATATAAATAAATGTCAATGTAGTGCCACTAGGTAGGTACAAGAAGCTATTGTGTACAAACATATTTCTTCAGTTCTTTTTTAAATACACCTATATCTTCACAAAATTTAGTAATCGATTATATACTCGTAGCTGCACTCCCTCAAACAGTATCGTTTTCTTTCCATAGTTTGCGCGTACTCTGATTAATTCAAGTTTATGTTTGTTCCTCAAGTTGTATCGCATTGGTCTTTTACATAATTGTATGTTATATTTTTATATAATAAAGTCTCTTGTTTTGTTATGGTAGCACTAATACTGTGCTTGCATTTTATGATGACTCTTTGACCTTGCATTGGATAGTTGAATTTATGTTATGCTTTTGACCCAGCTTTAACTAGCGTGCAGTGAACTAATAAATTAAATGCATACTTTATTTAAATGCGGCATGTGTGATTGTAGAAATGAGTTTATTAACTTACATATCTATTAACGTATATCGTCATTAGACAGACATATGCATTTCTTTAGTAGCGTTCTGTGCACCTTCAAGTACATAAATCCTTCAAGTACGTACATCCCCAAGAAGCTTAGCACTGGTAGGTGCATACGGACAATTTACCAAGATTCGTGGAAAAAATAAAATAAATGTATCGATATTGAAGGTCCATTTCTATTTCTTTATTGTGTTATTGACTCGACGACAGGTGCAAAGAACAGGCCGTGTGGGTAGGATGTTTTTGTTTATTCCCATATTGTACAAAATTAAGTTTTTGTGTGAAAATGATGCAGGTTTTTTGGGTTTTACACCTTTTTATAACAGCTACTTCAAATATGAAAGTTAGAGAGTGTTGATCTTTTTAAACACCGTGGATTTAGGACTGATTTATTCAGGATCTTTTGCGTTATAGAGGGGGTTACCATGTAGCTGGTTGGGTTGGTGGGGCCTTCCTCAGACCACTTATAGACAAACTGGATAGTTTCGCTTTCGTCTGTCTGTCTGTGTGTTCCGGATGTGCCATATTTTTATCCGAGCCACGAAATTTGACACAAGTGTTTCTTATTTTAAAAGATTTTTTTCAGCGTGGTAACATTTAAAGTTGACTGTATAAAATATCCAGGAATATATGGTTTAATGGTTCAGAATGCACGCTTACCTCGCTAACTTGATATTCACTATTTTCGCTTAAATTCTAGAATTTCTAGACGCTTCCAGATTACGTATCGACAGTTGGAGTCTAAAAACCCATCTAGAAGCGTAGTATATCTGGAAGCGTCTATAAATTCTAGAATTTCTGGTCGGTAAAAATAAGTAAAATAAAGTAGTGTACACAGAAGAACAGGAGTGTGTTAACTCATCATGTATTACTATAGATTCCACCAAGTGCCTACAATCGAAAGTATAAACCCAGTAACTTAAGTTACAGTACTATAAAACGGCAAATTTGCCAAAACTTGTTGTAACAAACGCTGTTGACCCTGATATCTATTTCCAAGTCACCCGATACACCTAATGTCTAGGTTATCCTGCTTATCGGAACCTCCTCCAGTTTTATCTGCGAACACTTGGCGTTCTTCCAAATATAGACACTTTATCTAAGAGCTTGCTGATGTCATTTTTCTTTTGGAAACTATCATAAATTCAAGCACTAATGGTACGAGAAATTACGTTATATTTTTGCTTATGAATTTATTTTGCTTTTAAGTTTTGGCTTAATGTCAAGAGTATATTTTCTCGTTATGTACAAAACTAACTTTGAGAAGGTCATCCTCTAACTTATAATGTGATTGGACCGTTCAGAAACATTACCTACAACTTAACATCGTTATAATACCTTCTTAAGTATGCTAACTTTTTGTTATTTAATTTTACAATATGAATCACAAGAAACTATAGTCTTGTGGCGACGCCGTAAGTCGCGATATTAAGACAATGTGATCACAAAATTAGATGTCTTGGGCTAGTAGTGTCTTGGTCAGTTGGTAGAACGTTCGTCCTGGAAAGGGATCAGTCGCTGGTTCAAGTCCAGCCTTAGTATTGTATTGTAAAGTTATATTATATTAATTCTATTCATTGACGGTCTTACTTCCCCCGAGACTTTAGTGGAAAAATATCAAGACTAACCGTTCGTGATTCCCGTGCTCCAAGGAAACTAACTATCGATAAAAAAGTAGGCTAGTAATTGCCCGGGGACCTGAAACTACGTGTATCTAATTTCATATATTCTCACTCTCTCACTCATTACTAAATAACAGAACAATATTTTTTTCGAACTCAGATATCCTTTTACAAATATATAAAATCACACACAGATGAAAAAAAATCATCAAAAACAACTTACACGACTTCCACCCATTTACATAATGACACATCCTGTAATTAAAAGCAGTTTTTGAACCATAGAGCTATCTTTTTTTTTCAATAAAACCTGAACGTAACCCAATAGTCGTGAGTATGGCCGGAAGTGCAGCGGATTTTACGTCAGGTGGTCAATAAGCAGCTGGCCATCCTTCGTGGGGAAAGAAACAACGTTAGTGCGACAGAGTTACTTTTTCGTGTCGACCATAAAAAATTAAAAACTGGGTTGAGGTGTCTTGGTCTCTGTTTGTATAAGTACCTAACTGTTATATCGGAATTTATAATATAACTTATTATTATTTGCTGTCGACTCATAGCTGGTTTCAATAGGTCAAAAAACTATTATTATCTAGGCCTACAGTTGAGTAGGCTAGGTACGGTTGTGCCAGGGTATGGTAGTGACGTGACAGTCGTCATATCAGCGAAACTATACGGAACGGAAGAGTGCAAGGGGTGTAAGAAGCCGACACAATTTATTAAAAAAATTAAGAAAACAGACAACAATATTATTAAAAAACACGTTTTTTTTTTATTAACTTCCCGTAGAATGTAGGAAATAACCAAGTAAGGTAATTAACGAATGCATGATTTCGTACAAAATTGCCAGTAAATTGAAGCGTTCTTATAATGGCAGCACCTCAGCAGATTATACTCGTATTAGCTAGTTAATTCAACAATAACAGCTTCATTCTACCTACGAACACGTTTTATTGAAAGAAATTCAACACATTCAATTATGATAGCTACCGAACTGTTCCTTTGTTGAAGATAAAATAAATATATCTAAACAAAATAATTATTTCGTAATATAATCTGTGACGATCTGCGCTTGAGTTCAAAACTATTAAAAGAAGATTAACAAGACCAGTCCCACTGTTTCCAAGCGTGACATTCCGTAACTAATCTAACACTATCTAACTCTTATTCCATTACAATTAAGTTCAGTTTTGTACTATATCAATGTTTTCAATAAGTAATAAAAATAACGCAGTTATCGAGGTATCGCGTTACGAAACGCTGTTATTATAACTCGATGTCGATGATTTTGTTGTTCAAAACGGTATTTCGTTACCCTCTAATGGATTTCGTTTTATGAATTAAAACTATTTAATTTGTGAATTATAAAATATTTATTGAGAGAACCCTTGGGCACCACTCTTTTGTGTGTGTCTGTAACAGAGTAGTGCACAAGACAACATAAAAGAAGGAAAGGAAGGCAACGTCTCGTTGGTGGGAAGACGACATTAAAAAAAAATAGCAGGTGTCACGTGGACAAGAATCGTACACTGTGGCGCGCTTTAGGAGAGGCCTACGCTGGGAAGCAAGACAATCTTCACGAAACTGGTGTCAATATCGACTAGATTAGATAAGAAATTATAGATAAGTTTAAATTTATGTAAGATTGTTAAATTATTATGTCGTTTATTCATTAATATTCTTATTTTACATATTTTAAATACATTTATAAAAAACACGAATACATTTAAAAATATAAAAAATAGTGACCCACCAGTAGCGGAGTAGGACCCAAACTACCGGGCGGTGGAGGCAGACAGACTCAGACTGAGAAACCTCCTAACAATACGGCACGTGTCGAGGATAACAGCCTTCTGAATCTGACTCTTGATCCAGCAATCTAACGAGAGTCTCTTATTATTATTATTTCGCAATATAATCTGTGACGATCTGCGCGTCAATATTATTATTATATATGGGAACCCTATTGAAGATATTATACCTACTTAATTGATATTTAAGGGACTTTAGACTGGACATGGATGATCTATGCGGTCCATGCATGAAAAAAAAAACATTTCTATAATTATTCGTGTTTGTCTGTCTGTTTGTACTGGCAAATATCTGAAAGAGCTCGACCAATTTTAACGGGACTCACTGGCTAATAGCAGATGTTATAAGAAATAACTTAACGCTACTTTTTATCCCGAAATAATGTTCCCGTGTGCATTGAGAACAATGAGAACTTGAAAACTAAAACACGCGGGTGAAGCCACAGGGAGAGGTGATTACACACCCACAGTTAGCTAATAATTTGGTTGGTCCCACATACCTAATAAGGAACATCCCTATTGTTATTGGTGGTAGTAGGTTTTAGAAGTTAGAACTAGGTATCAAAATATTTAGTCCATAATATGCCAAATACTCAAACTCAAATACTTACACTTTATTGTAAACAACATAGAACATACAAAAAGGAGATATCACTTAAGAAGAGTACAAACGTCGGGCTTATCGCCCAAAGCGATCTCTTCCAGACAACCTTTAGATGGATAGCGAGTTTAAGAAATTAAAGGGGTAGTTAACAACTATCACTCTAAGGAGAAAGAAGAATAAAGCTTAGTAAACAATGAAACACGATACTAAATGGTCTCTATTTTCGCGAGACTTTCATGCTCCAAATATCTACAATATGAACGGTACAAAACATGTTTATGTCGCATGTTTTTGAGGACATACATGTTTACACTTTTACTTCAAGTAACTACTATGTGTGAATAGCTACCTACGTAGGTACTTTCTTTTTTTTAATATATTTTCACTTATTAAAAAGACTGTTTCAAACTATATTATTAACCACCACAGAGCTGCATAGTTTTAAAAAGTCAAGGACCAAGGTCCACATTTATCCCAAACAAATTTCATACAATTATGAAATGGGTTTCATGTCGCACGGGCTGCCCTCACGCCCGGTTGCTATGGTTATGAGCTAGTTGCGAACTGATTTGACGTTGACATCCACACGCAGTACGGACGAGACCCTCCGAAAAGTGACCTAACATGTCAAATCGAACTATTCCTTACATAGACCAACGCGGTCGTAGTATACGCTGATTCCTTACTTCTTAAAAAAATGTTCAAAAACCTACCCGTTTTCACGTGATACACATTCAAATTCAAAATAGTGTTCCTTTTCCCGCCATTTGCGAAACGCGTTCTAAATTACAACCCACAGATACCCAAAGAATATCTCTGAGCAAAAAAAACATTGTATCCGATTTCAATAAGTTGTCAATATTCTCTCTCGAAGGCCGTACGTGGAAACAATCATCTACACACCTGCCTTTCAAACATCTGCTAAGAAAGCTGCCCTCGCAAATTATACAATAGCATTTTTTTTTTCAAACTAAAAAAAGGTTTTGGTTATCTGTGCCGATGTACGTCGCCATTTTGAACAGAAAATGACAATTCGACGGTTATTAAGTTATTACTTTTTTCATATTAGAGTTTCTATTGTGCCTGGTAACGGCAATAGGCTTACCTCCTATTACGTGGGACCAAAAAAATACTTGCAATGTATGGGTGTGTAATGCACCTCTGCCTACCCCTTCGGGAAATAGGCGTGATATGTGTCTACTATAGTGTTTACTTATTAAGTGGTTTCGCCAAGATCTTAAGAGGCCCCAGTCTGCAAGTGGTGCAAATACAATACAAAATACTTTATTGTACACCAATACAAATACAAAAAAAAATTATACAGAAATTAGATTATCATTAGTATGTACAATTGGCTGCTTTATCACCAAGGGTGATCTCTTACAGGCAACCTTAGGATGGACATAAGTAGATAGAAGTAAAATGAAAAAGCTGATAGCTTTTGGCTACAAATGCAAATATAAAAGTGTCCAGTTAGCGGCAACTGGTTCACTGCGTATTACGTGCGCCCAGCAAAGTTATTGGTGAAAACCTTACGGGGAACGGGGTGAAGTTGAGAAAAACTCCTTAGACCTCACGTTCAACCTACACTTATTATAGGTATCCTACTCTGTCTGATCTTTATTTTATTATTTACCAAGCTTTATTTTTCTTTTCTCTTTCATGAATTGTACACTACCCTTTTCATTTATTTACCTCGCTATCTATCCAAAGGTTGTCTGGAAGAGATCGCTTTTAGCGATAAGGCCGCCTTTTTTACTGTATTTAAGTTTTGCCTCCAAAATGTTTCTTTTTTTATACAATAAAGAGTAAGTATTTGTATTGTATTGTATCCGGTTTATCAGACGAAGCGTGTAGAGAGGTACATCACTGAATCGTCAAAACTAAATTTCGCCACGGCTTGCCATCATTCGAGTGGCGTCACTTGGGCAAAGGAAAGGCCTATAAACGAAAAATAAACAAAGGGATATGTTTTTTCTTGAGTGAATAAAATGGGTAGTCTATTTCTAACTTTCGAACGATATTCGTCAGACCCGTTTTCACCAAATCGAATTTCAGAATATTATCTATCTATCTTCATACAGCGCCAGAAATAGTTAACGTAGTCTTAATACAGAGAAAACAATTTTCGATCACTAAGTTTCTAACTAGTTTACGGAGTTTCTGACATCCCTACGGTGTAAGCTAATAGAATTACTAAGTTGGACAACCCTGGAGACTAGTCGTGAATATACAAGGTCAAACAGATTAACCACTTCAAAACAAAGATCCAATTTGTTCGAAATATTTCACTTTAGGCATAGGGTTGACACGAGAATTTTATTTTGATTGTTATTTTGTTATGAAAATACTTTATTTAGGTATTTTTTTACTTTCGCGTTCTGAATTCATTATACTACTTAAACGTCAGGCCAAACAGAAGGTAAATTACGCGTTTAAGTCCCGAAATCGTTAATTTAGTATAATTTATTTAGGTACTTAAAAATTTAAACCAAATCCGATTATGTATGTATGATAGTTTTTGAACTGTTAATGGTAAGTTTTAGAGAAATTTCGTGGAACGATCTGATATTATATCTTCTTAATCTTGATAATTTATATTATAATATCCGATATATTAGGTAACTTAATATCGGAAAATGTAGTTTTATTTACACAAAAACCTTCCTCAAGAACCACTCTATTGGTGAAAACCGCATCAAAATCCGTTGCGTAGTTTTAAAGATCTACGCATACATACAGAAAGGGCGACTTTATTTTATAATATGTAGTGATAGCTTCGACAGCCCTAATCTTGCCATTACCCATCGATATTACCGATCAATTTTAATATCCAATTTGGCGGATTGCCAATAAAAAATGATACGCTCTAATTAGCAACACATAATTACTTTTTGCTATCGATATCGACATCCCTATCAAAGTGATGCCAGGGCTGCCAGTCACTGTTTCTTGCGGATTGCGTGTGTGATTACCAACACCTGTTCACTTACACACAATCTTAACTACCTCTTTTTTGTGCCACTTCAAAATATTTACATGTCCATCTTGACATGGAAATGCATGACAGCTGCTTTTTATCATTGATGAAGCTAAAGTACATTTATATACATACAGATTTCATATTCCCAATTCCAGTGGGAATACATTACCGGGATACAACGTAGCCTATAACAGACTGACGGCAGAGAGTCTATTTAGTGGTATAATTAATAAATAAAATAAATATTTTGGACATTCTCACACGAAGTCATCTAGCCCAAATTAAGCTAATATAAGCTTGTGTTATGGGATCTAGACTACTGATAGACATACTTATATATTTCTAAATACATACATATTATTCAGACTGCTTCGGTGGCGTAGTCGGTAGTGCATCTGCTTTCGACGTCGGAGTCTCGGGTTCGATTCCCGGTCGGGACAAACTTTGTGTGAAGATAGATACGTTTGTGCCGAAGTCTGGGTGTTTCCTATGTATAATATGTATGTATTTACAAAAAAAAATGTATAAAAATGTATATAAGTATTTATATCAGTTTATCTAGTACTCATATCACAAGCTCTGCTTAGTTTGAGACTAGATGGCGTTGTGTAAATTGTCCTAACATATTTATATTTATTTATTATTTATTATACATAGAAAACACCCAAACTCCGAAACAATCATTTGTGGACCACACAAATATTTGATTCGACCCTGGGATCGAACCCGAGACTTCGGAGTCGAAAGCCGACGCACTACCGACCACGCCACCGAAGCAGTCGATGGAGTTATGTATTACATTAGTAAAATTTGTTGTTAAAACGGCAAAAGAAATCCATCATCTGTAAAAATTTCAACTGCATACTGTCACAATCACAGTTTATGAGATACAGCATGGTGACAGACAGACAGACAGACGTCTGTCCGTCTGTCACCATGCCTTTCATGTCACAGCGGAGTCTTACTAGTAGAGTCCCATTTTACCCTTGGATACGGAACCCTAAAAATTTTAATATTTAAATAAAGTATGTCAAGATCACACTTCAAGACATTAGATTACCGAAGCCAGACACATGTGGCCAGTTTTAAATGGTTCTAATTTAAAAAACCCGTACCGGTATAGACGAATAATAAATAAATAAATCATCGTGTCGACAGCCACCAGACGGCGCGCGGCGCGGCGGTGCACGCGCTTGTAATGACAGCGCCTGTCATTTGACGCATTATGTTCACCTGTATTCAGTTGTACCAAAACGGTTGGACATTAATTGACTATGTTTTGGTTAATAGCATCTATGTTTCTTGTCTGGCATTTTGATGTGCTATGGGAAGACCCTAAATTGTGATTAATCGTGTACTTGGAGCCTTTTTATTCGTCGGCCAATGGTCCGTTTAAAAGAATGCTACGTTATAGCGAAAAATATGAAAAGCTTCTGCCCTACTCCTTCGGAATTCGAAGTGCCAATTTTCAATGAAATCTGCTTTACAGTTTAATCAGGAGTAGGTACAACATCTTTTCTAACGCACTGTATTCTATTTGTATATCAGTCCCATCAAACTTTCTCGTTTCACGGTTGGCTTACATTAACCTAATCATGCTGTTTATCTAGTATAGTGTGGTAGTCGCTTGCCGAACCCAGTCGTGACCGAACCCAGTCGCAAGTCGCCACTGTGTGAACAAAAATGTGAGACTAATTATATCGTGATTATACTTGGTGAATCGACTGTATTGGATCCAAGGTTGTACCCTGTACAGCACCCGTTGAAAACTACCGTGTGGACGGGCACAGTACGTTTTGGTCACTCTCTCTCTCTTCTTCTACACTTCTTATTTTTCTTAAGGTAATGCTTGAATAGTTGATAGTCCCGCACAGAAGAACTAGTTATTCCTAACCTAACTAGCTCCAGGTGCAGCACAAGAAACGTTGTTCGGTATGTGAGTGTCTGGAATTCCGATTTTTGCGGAGCGCCAAGAGGAACTCAAAAAGCCACCAGCCACGCGCTCAGCAAAAATCGAACTCTTGGTAATTTGGGTTGAGTACGTCAGTATTTGTTAAATAGGTACGTAATATGTCAAAATTTATTTCTGAATTTTGACATTTAACGTGCACAATAGATAGATACTCAATTTGAAATTCTCAATTCAAAAACCGGGTGAGATATTTGTGATTTAACATTTTACTGTCAGATTCGCAAAACTACAGGTTGAGCCTGTGAGCAAGAATCTGGCAGAAATATCAAGGCAAAAACGCAAAGCACAAGAAGTCAACAACTAATTACAAATAGAAAGAAACTATACTTACTTATTTACATAAAGCCACGTATACATCATGATATAATGAATGAAGTAGGTACTATATTTTATTAAACTAACATCAAGGCACTACCTGAGATATAACTTTAAAGTAATGACCTTCAACGATATATTCTTATGTGTTTTATGAAACATTTGTAATTTATGACCTATAGTATTATGTTGTAACAAGTCCATCGTGTGACCGTGTGAATGTTGGGTAACAAATAACATTGACCTCTTTATAATGGCTTTATTCCCATTACTTAATAAATAAATATGTTAGGACAATTCACACAACGCCATCTAGTCTCAAACTAAGCAGAGCTTGTGATATGAGTACTAAATACACTGATATAAATACTTTTATACATTTTTTTTTGTAAATACATAGATATTATACATAGGAAACATCCAGACTTCGGTACAAACGTATATGTCATCACACAAAGTTTATCCCGATCGGGAATCGAACCCGAGACTCCGGCGTCGAAAGCGGAAAAATATTTACTATTTTAGGTTATGAAATAACACTTATTAACGTCAGCACATAAGAATTTACACTTAAAGCCAGATTCTCAAAGCAACGGGTGGAGCCTGGCAATAAAAACTCCAGCAGCCTTACTCTTGATATAAATTCCTATCTAATACGATTCCAATACAGTTCCAATTCCAATCTCGATCCTGGTAAAGTTGGTACTCTGGAACGAAAACTGGATTGGAATCGAAATCGAGTGCACGATCGACTAATCTGAGTGACGTATGATTGCCATATAAAATAAAACTTAAACTACCAAAAATAAAACTAATAAAATCTAACAAAATCTTCACTTATTTACACTTTTTCAAAACTTTTGATGTACATAATCATCAACAGTCTTCTTTCCATTTGTGTAACATGGTCATAAACATACTTTTGTGAGAGCAATGAAATAATGATCGCTGATTAAATTTGGCGTAGGCCACACTTTGACACTTTCCCGTCCCGCCATTGAAAGCGCGCGAATTACCTGTCACTTTTAAAGTACGTAAACAAATAAATTTGTCTAAGTTATGTTAGAGATAAACCTCCACTTAACGGAGTGGTATTTCAAGTGTTCGGTTTAAAGTTTTTGCTGATATGGCATTGTATTTTTAACTTCGTATTGGGAATGGAAGTTTTCGATCGCCGAAGCTATTCATTTACGGCAATATTTACGGACTCCTTGTATTATTTTGAAGACAAAGTAAGTCAACATTTATTAATTACTCTTTTCTCAACTGTAATCGATTTTCTTTACACTTTATAACACCAAATAATATAATTTCAGCAAAATGAGCAGACCATCATACCAACAGCAGGAGGCTCTTGCAGATTTTTTGATGGAGAACCCAGGAGTTGCAAGGGGCCTCTTGCGCACAGCACATGCGAAGCAAGAGACTAGAAGAAAATGGGACTGTATAGCTACATCTTTGAATGCTCTAGGAGGTGCACAAAAGGATGGAAAAGGCTGGGCAAAGGTACCTAATTTTTTTCAGAATTTACCGTTTGATTTTAAAATAAAATTATTGTTTGCAAATAAGTTACACTAATTCAATTTCTCTTCTAGTATTGGGCAGACAAAAAGTGTGCATTAAAAAAACTTTGTGCGGTGCAAGCACAGTCTCTGAGACGAACAGGGGGTGGGACTGGTGATAATATATCTGACCTAAGCCCACTCGATCAGAGATTTGTAGCTGTAATGGGAGGTCCACAATTCGCCATAGGGGATAGGCACCTTGCTGTCAATCCATTTCCATCCACAGTAAGTACAAGAAGTATTTAATAGGTACAATCCCTACCCCTCACGAGGTCTAAGATACATTTTAATTAATTATTTGCAGAGCCAAAGCGTCCCAGATATGCCTGTAATAGGAGGTTCCCAATTGCATCATACTGTCAATACACTTCCATCCACAGTAAGTACTAGAAGTAATGGGAAGTAATGGTATACCCCTCATAAGATCTAATATATATTATTAAATATTCGCAGAGCCAAAGCGTCCCAGATATGCCAATGCATGACATCAACATAAACACGTCTGAGGTAGTTGAGCCCACACTTGAGTTGCACTCTTCTGCAAGAAATGTGGTGACTGTGAGAGGTTAGTATTCCTATATTGATAACAATACCCAGTTTTCACGATTGGTATTATATTATGTATGAAACTGATTAATTCTTAACTTTACAGATACCGCACCTAATACCTCTACATCACAACCACAACCCAGTCAAAGGCGGCCCCAAGCAAGTCGGTCAAGGCGTAGTGTCTTAGAAAGACAACAGCAAGCATTTGAAGATATTGAGCGGCACAGGGTTGAGGCAGAAGCGACTACAGCTGCATCTTTCTCCAGCCTCGTAGAACAGCTATCATCCTTCCAAAGGTCTTTAGATAATATGGCTGCAGCTACGAGAGAGAGTGGTCTAAACATCGAAAGTGGCCTTAATAATGTCGCAAGTGCTCTTAATAGCATTGCAAATGCTTTGCAACATAGACCTAATAATTAGATAAAATATGGTAGTAGGTATAAGTTGTATTATTATTGTATTAATTATAGGTATTTAAAAGAATGATTTACTAAAAACTGTGATACGTGATTTATTTAATTTTAGAACCTTACTATTACATAAAGTGTATTTATATCATATTGATTTTTTTATTAAAATACCAAAGTAGAGTTCACCAAGTCCTAAATACAATTCAAAAATCCTATTTTTAACATTTGCAATATTTGTGTTGAGTAATTGTGTCCAATAAAACATATTGAACTTGAATTATTAAAGCATACTTGATACCTACCTATATCATCTAATCCAATAGATCAATTTAATTACTAAACCACAGTCCTCATAAAAGGTAACTAAAACAGGAATTTATAATGGTTTATAACACTATCAAAGTCAGTCTAAGTAAAAAATCATTTATTCTGTATAGACCATTAAAACGGGATAAGAATCAAAACTAAGAATCAAATATCAAAACTAAGAAAGTGTACTTGTATAGTTTGATTATAATAGCAGACATTCTAAGGCTACAAACATGACTAACTTATAACTTCACTTCTAAATAACACAATGAAAGATAAACGATAATAATAACTATCAGTAAAATCAATATGAACTAAATAACAATCTGTGCTAATTGCTCCTTGTTGCCCACAATTCTTGAACAAGCTGTGCACGAGCCTGGACACCCCTTCGTAAGTCATCAATACCCTGTGTTCCCTCCTCTTGTATCGTTGTTACATCATCCACAGGTGGAAAGGCAATGTCATTACCATCCTCAAATGTTGTGTAGGACACAGCAAGCATTTATAATTTTTGAGACTTTATCAGGATGGTAATGAAGAACTCTATGGCCTAAAAGACATCTCCATCTATTTTTTAAAACTCCAATTGTACGTTCGACTGTATTCCTGGCCACACAATGGAGATTTGTGTAATGTTCTTCAGCCGATCCTGGTGATGCATTTAACATTGGAGTCATTAAATACTCCCTTTGGGCATAGCCCGAATCACCTGAAAGTGAAATTATTTTAAATGATAAGTCGCACATTAATATTACATAAAAGCCCAAGAGTATTATTTTATATATTATCTTACCAAGTAAAAAAACTCTTTCTCTTGCATTTATTAAATTTGACATATGCATCTTAATGGGGTGTCCATTCCATACAAAACTATCATGAGTTGCGCCTCCATATGTAGCATCTACACTCATAATATTTAGGTCAGCATCACAAATCTGTAAAAATGACATGAGATAGACTTACTAGATTGAAATGATAAATACAACAAATCAAAATATATGTATGTAACTCACAATTAAAACATTCCTAGAATGATAGCCTTTCCTATTGTAAAAGCGTTCTTCATGCTGCGATGGTTTTATTAATGCCACATGAGTGCCATCAATGCATCCTACAACGCAGGGAATTTGGAATTTTTCATAAAATCTGAAATTATAATTTGATTAGTATCAAAACTAAAAAAGTGTACTTGTTATGTAGTTTGATTACAATAGAGCTGACTGGCTGATTCATCACAGTAGAGCTTTTAAGGCTACAAACAAACATGAAATTTTGAACATTCAATTCAACACTCACACAAATTCTCTGTTAAGTATATTACTACTGTTTTTTTAATAACTAAGATAGGTATATTACAATCAAAGATTTGAAAGTGTCAATTATGATGACAGTATTCACTGCTAAAAAAATTACCTTCTCTCTATTACATCTCGTTCCTGGCGAGTTTGTGGGAACTGTAGCCACTTGTTCAAGACAACACTAGAATTAAGAGCATCTGTGACTTCTGTTATTGCCTTTGAAACAGATTGCTGAGACATCATTGTTCCTTGTGTTCCACTCACTAACCGTTGATAGCTGCCTGTGGCATAGAACGAAAGTGCCACTAAAATCTAAAATTATGAAGCTTACATGAAAAAACAAGACGACGCGCATAAAAAATACTTTGATTCTTGTTCTAGATAGACTAATGTATTGATAAAATGTAATTTTTGTGTACTTCAAGTATTAAATAAATAAAACGATACAAACCTTGTATTTTGTCGAAATATCACTGCGCCGAGTAGGACGAGGCATTAGAGATTCTAATTCGTGTAATAAAGCGTCGAAAAGTTCTTTAGTCACTCTATAATTCTGCCTGAACTCATCGTCGCCCATGGCAAATGCATTGTCGGCATATCGCGCCATTCTTCGCAAATTTCGCCTTCGTCTTACATCTAACGAATGAGCACTATCCAAAACACTATAAATAAGTCCCAAACGAGCCATATTTAACTTTAAAAACAATTATAAAACTGAAGACGATTCTCAGAAAGTTATACTTTTGTAACCGGGAAATTTCGATCTCTAACACGATACGGAACTCGATATGTCAATGTCAAAATCACGTCAAGAGTACCAAAAAAGTGCATTCATTCTACATTTCTCGATTTCATTTAGTTCTAAAAGTTGCCACCCGAATCCAATCCAGTTCTGCGCTGGTGTCGCAGTCCAGAGTACCAAATGGCAAAATTCGATTCCAATTTCATGAGATCGAGTGTCGAGAGTAAGCTAGCAGGTCACTCTTTTTCAATCATCAGTAACTACATTCATAGTATAATACACACAACGTATCCAGTAAGATGCTGCAGCTAATACACCACGCGTTAATTTCGAAAATTTATTTTATTTGTGTGTAAGAATGTCCAAAAATATTTATTTATTTAGGTTGTTTTTATGTTTTCCTGTCTTTTATGCCTGTGATGATTGTATCAAAAATCTTTACCTAACAGATAAAACAAAAAAAATCTCTGCGACACTAACAAAAATACACAATTCCAAAAATAGTTGAAACCAAACAACTCCTTTGATGGTATATCTACGAGTTGAACATAAAATGGTGGTGTTAAAACACTTCTTGTCTGTTTGTTTATCCTTTGTTTGAAGTGGCCGGAGATCATTACGAGGTAAAAACCTGTTTACACTTATATTAATCTGTTTATGAAGTAACGGTTTGACATGCCTCTTAGCTGTTCAGAGATGGAAATGTATCATGCAAGAACTGCATATAGGGTTGGTAATTTTTTATATGGATAAATGCTTCATCTATTTGTGGACACTGTCACACATATATACTTATAGTTACTAAGCGTATTTTCCTATATTAAAATGACAAATAATATGCTAAACATTCAAATGCTTACTTACTTTCTTACACAAAAGTATTAGAAAACATATTATAATAAAATTATAAGTTCACGAGTCGTCTTTACTCATTTACTTTATTTAGTTCTTACTTCTCACTTCGTACTGCTAAATTCGTTTTTTAAATTAATAAATTCCCACATTGGATCTGTGTATGTATTTACAAAAAAAAATTGTATTTATTATCAGTTTATCTAGTACTCATATCACAAGCTCTGCTTATTTTGAGACTAGATGGCGTTGTGTGAATTGTCCGAACATTATTATTTATTATCGGGATACAAAGTAACACTCAGACATAACTCGTGCGGCTACAAATTAGTGATTTCTAAAATAGTATGTACTTATTAAAACAAATGGAAATAAAATCCCTAGCATTTTCAATGCAAGTGAAAGCGAAAGAAAGGTAGTTATAAAAAATATAATAGTGAGTTGGCTCTTGCAAGGAACTCCTATAGCAATCATTCAAAGCTTAAGGCTTACAATATAGATCACAAAGAATCCTTTGTCAGCAATTTCATAGCGAAAACTGACCGATTACCCCCTCATATTTATGTAGGGCAACATTAACATAACATTATCTTTGCGGACGATGGTGAAACAAAGCTGAGAACTATATGTTAATTTACATATCAATGTGTTATTATATGAAGAGATATTGGTCTCACTAGTTCATTGTCTGTTAAGGAGCTGAGTTATGACAAACTGCTGTATAATGCTTCGATGGCGTGGCCGGTAGTGCATCAGCTTTCGACGCTGTCTCGGGCTAGGACAAACATTGTGTGATTATACGCTTGTACCGAAGTCTGGGTATTTCCTATGTATAATATTTCTGTATTTACAAAAAAAAATGTATATAAGTATTTATATCAGTTTATCTAGTACTCATATCACAAGCTTTACTTAGTTTGAGACTAGATGGCGTTGTGTCCTAACATATTTAATAAAAAAAAATTACAGTAAAATTCTCGTTTAAAATTAGTCAAGCATTTTCACAAAATTAGCCGGAACTAGCACACGGACAGACATACAGGCAATAAACCTTAGAGTAACGAACTAATACAATTTTATTTATCTCTGTGGATTTTATACAGAGTATTGATGGTTCAAAAAGGTTATATTATCAGTTACAGGTCGCGAGGGATAGCTGAGCTTTGCATTTGTGTGTGACCACGAAAAGTAGAGTATAAACTCTTTTTGTAGCTGTGTGCACAACACATGTGTGTGTAAAAGAGTAGAATATAATAGAATAATAAAATAGAATACGTTCACACTTACACAAATGTAAAGCTCCGCTTACGCCTCGTGAACTGTACCTTACTTAAACAAATAAAAAATCCTTTCATTAAGCAGAAAATTTGTTCGCTAACTAATTCATTGTATATGAAAATATTCTCGGCATTTTAATTACTTGTATTTATTTCCTTGAGTCCTGAGATAAATGTATACTAAATTTACATTTTTATGCTCTCATATTTTTAGAAAAGATTTTCTTCAGTCACTTCAGTCAGTTTGTATTTATCCTCAGAGAAGTTTATTATTCTCACATTTCGCCAGTTACGAAAGGGGTGAGCCTATTATCGTTTCTATGGGCACTTTGGGTATATTTGTCAGCCTATTCTACCCGACTCGAGTCCGTGACGCCCAGGACTTTAATTGGTTGTGCCACAGCGGCTAGCACGTAAGATTTAGTTTTCAAAATTATAATATAAGTAGGTGCTTATTTTATTACATTAATTCGGCTATTGTGGACATAACCCACTTTCTAGTGCCCGGTGACGGCAATAGGCTTGCCTCCTATTACTTGGTACTAAAAATACTAGCAAATTGTGGGTGTGTAATGCGCCTCTGCCTACCCCTTCGGGGATATAGGCGTGAATATGTGTACTCTACCCGTCAGCAGGTGTATCGCATTTCAGTAATAATGACTTGAAGTATTATATCCCCGAGAGGGTAGGCAGAGGTACTTTACTTTACTTTACTCTCTCATTTTGCTAGTAGTTTTGTGAGTCGCGTAATCGGTAGCAATGCCGTTATTAAACTCCAAATAAACTTAATTAATTATAAAAAAAATCACTGTACTAAAAAAATATCACAAAATCTTCAAAATACTTATCCTAAGAAACTCGCTAAAAGTAAGATTATCACGATAAAAATAAAGTAGCAATCGATAATAACACAATAAAAGTAATTGCCATCAAACTGCGATAAAAACGTTGGGTAATGCTCAGACCTTCGAAACCCGGACACCCTTCATCGGCCCTTTTGTTTAAAACCCCTCTGTGCCCTCTGGCTCGACCAAAACATGGCCACAATGGCCGCTCGAACTCGACAAAAGGCGGGAAATTGTCATGTTACAATTGAAAATTTCTGACGTTTCAAAATGTCGGGATAACTGGAAAATTATGTAAATTGTTAACATAAATTTCGTGATGTTCATATTCATTTTTATTATTTAATATTATTTACAAAAATACTCGTAGGTATTATACAAAAAAAAACCTTTCAAACACAAAAACAGACGAAATTACCGAAATGGGACCCAATAATTATCGGAACGGGATTAAATTGACACGGGAAGCAGTATGTAGCTTCCATATATTAAAAAAAATTCAAAATCGGTGCACACAGTCGAAAGATATGAGGTAACAAACATTAAAAAAAACATACAGTCGAATTGAGGACCTCCTCGTTTTTTTGAAGTCGGTTAATTATGCCTATACCCAAGAGAGAGAGGTAAGCAGAGGTGCATTACAAACCTTAATTCTTCCAGTATTTTAGCTGCTATGCTGCCTGTTAGCCTTTAGATTGGTACATGTTTTACCCGAACAGCCTTGCTTTATAACTTCTTTGAATGCCAATCAAAACCGTATATTATATACTATATTACTTAACCGTATACTATATTCAAGTAGTTTTCAAACTAGAAGTGTCTTAACTTTCATCTCGTTTATTACTTCCTAGCAGCCTTCACAGACCGAATAACATCCTGAAAACAAGTCGGCACTAGCGGATGTGTTCCTCCAAAGTTCCTTACCAAAATCCGACACGTTTAAATGAACATTTCACTGACGAACTTCGAGGGGATTCAAATGAACTAAGTATAACTTCAACATGTATGTTTTAAGAACTAAATTCACTGGCTTCTTCACCGTGTATTCGTAATTATTTAATTATACAAATTACCAATGCCTATCTCTCCGAAAACGGGGAACCGATCACTTTATCGAAATGTTTTTGGTCGAAATTAACTTTTCCCCAAAACTATTGACCGACTTCTTTTTGGCCATAGGTACTTACATTATACTTACTTATTATTTTGTACATATTATTTTATGTACATAAAGTACGTACTGGTCCCCGGAAGGTACTCAATACAGTACATACACATCATCACGCTTATATACCTGAAGGGCCAATGTTATCGCAGGAAATATCGATCATATCTACACTATCATATTTTTGAAATGTTCTGCGATACCTATGGTGGAAGGTTCCAATCGACTGAAGTAGACGCTGCTTATGCTCGGCTTGCATCTGAGGATGACTTAGATCCTGGAGTTAAGGACTTCATAGCGGCCTTGGGACCAATCATGAAAAATCGATGAATAAATATCCAGACATCCTTATCGGTTGACAAAACTTACAAATATTAAAAAATAAATTATAAATACATCATGAATAAATCACAAATACTGATGTCATCGACAGGAAACTCATTGCTTTGACATAAAAATAAATCTTAGAAAATATATTCAAATTCCGTTTCCTAGTAACATTCATCATGTATGGGACGTGGTTCGAATATGTATAGTATTTAAATCCTGAGCTACTCTTCATGGTGTTTTCGAGCACCTATTTCTTTATTCCAAAATGGTGTTAGCATTGATTTATTAATAAGGTAATTTTTGATGAGGGGTTTTTAAAATTGTAGATTGATTGTGACATGGTAGTATTATGCTTGTGGTGTCGCCGTCGCAGTCACACTATTATATATATCTAACACTAGTCTTAAGATTCTATCACTGACACAACTTTATAATATCTATAATGTATTCTTAGTTTTAAGGTATTTATCTATGGGCCGTAGAATAAGTTTATACCACCTGTAACTTTTCTATTTGTTGCCTGAAATACATAAATAAGTAAAAAAATATATATATACTAGTAAATATTTATGTACAACACACAGAGAAAAATAAAACAATAAAAGGAGTTTTGTATGTTTTTATTTTATTTACCTAGTTGGTTGAAGCTGACTAGAATGCCGACGCAAAGTTTTAGCCAACATAAAAATACATCAACATAAAAAGTCATAAATTATATTATTATCTCAGAAAATACAAAACAAATTACATTTCAGTCTTAAAACAAAAACAAAACAAATAGGGAAATTTCGCTAAAATGTAGGTCATTTTAGCGAAATTTCCCTCCATTTTATGGCAGCTATATTTTCTATCGTAGCCGTAAAAGATTCTGATTGTATCGAAATGTCCAGGCGTTCGGCAATATTCGGATAGGATCGGAGAACTCCGGAAATTACGATAAATAAGAAACTTATTTAGTTTATGCTTTTGCCAAATGTTGCCAGTGGAGAAAAAATATTGTTTTATAGGGCTTTGTCGATATATCCCGGTAACGATAATCAATCATGTATCAAAACTTCGTTCAAAAATAGTTATGTAGCCGCAGAGAACAATACTGACCAGTTGGAACACATTGTGAAAGTTTCTTAAAGTTTTTGTTTTAAATACATCCGTGCGCATGAATCAATATCAGCGATTTAAGTACAATTTTCGACATGTTCAAGTACAATTTTGGAAAAAGTTAAATTTGACTCATTCCAGACGCCCGTAATTTTTTTCGCGTAATTAATCATATTTTTCTATAGAAAAACATCTCAAAAGCAGGTCGAAGAAAAAAACTCAGACAAAATAAAAAGAAGAGGTACAATAAAAACAATTCTTCCCTGACATTGACCAATCATGTGTAAATTGTTTATAGGCAACATTAGGTACGTTCACCTCATTCGGTAGAGCCGATTGAGGTACCGAAGGATAAACGTCTTATTGGTACGTAGATTAAATGAATTCGTTCAATACCCGTTCAATAATTTCTAGTCTAAAATTGATATAAAAACGTAAAAACTGTCAATACATTTTTAATCTTATGGCGCCAATGGCAAACAAAATAGTTTTGCGCAAATTCCCGCGTTGATATGTAATTTTGTTTAAATTTAGAACTTATTCTTAAATAATGAAAACGTTTTGTAGTCTATTTTTAATTATTTGAAAATGGAACGCTGGAATAAGAATCATCAACATCGAAAAATAATTCAAAACTTATTGTTCTTTAATTCCTTTTAAAACCCGTATCTTCAGGTACATAATTATTATTGTAAACCCTATCTATAAAGCCGTGTCGGTTAAGAGATTATGCTGAAGGACACCTTCGTATAAATTATTACTTATTATTCATTCTACAATTGTTTCATGTTATACAGCTCCAAACGTCAAATAACTACCAAAAATTTACACTGGCCAGATGTAAATATTTACATTATTCAAATAAAGCATTGAAACATTTGCTCCAATATTGGTAGGGCCGCCGTGGACGTAACGTAACTCAATAATAATGGTTTGTGAAACAATAGCTGCTATTTATTCGTAATTTGACCTTCGATTCGTTTTGACGACAATTTAGTTATGGCGGTTGGGGCACTGTATTATGATTGACTATATTGTTAATTTTACATGTGCTAAAGGCCTGGCAATATCTTTGAGGTCCAATTTATCCTCACCGGACTAGACCCTGGCAGTTATACCCCAAAAACGGTGTTACGTAACTTACTACATTTAAAGCAATGGTAAGTATGATGTTCAAACTATTTCAAATAATAGCATTATTTTCGCTAAAATAAAAGACATTAAAACGTCGACATATGTTTCACCTCTACACGAGGCATTCTCAAGACTGTCTCAGAGAGAACAGCAAAATATGCAGCAAGATCATAGTTGTTTTTAAGGTATGAACATATAAATATCGCTAGCGCGATGTAGGATGTGTCAGAAAACAACAACCGGGGGTAGAAAAATTAAGTTAGGTTAATAAATTCAAAATAGGTATTTTTAGGACAAAAATCAACTTTTTAATTCGCAGAAAAAATAGTGTAACACACACAAACTAACAAAAAACTACTATGGCTGTCCATTCACGAACAAATTAAGCAAAGGAAACGCATGAAAGTAGTAGCGTAAGTATTTTAGCGAAAATAATGCTATTATTTGAAAAAGTTTGAACATCATACTTACCATTGCTTTGTCATGGACTTCCGCCAGGTAACGCCTGATTCTATCCAATATTTACGACATTTAGTTCAGTAAGACACTACACATATGTGTAGTATCTACGAATATGTTAGTGACATCGCAGTGCATTGGACTGAAATCCTTAAATGGTTGATGCACTTTCTTTGTAACCAAAAATCGCGCGCTGTGGCCGAGCACTTGGTAATTTCTAACGCGCTTTAAATAACTGCATACCAAGTCTAGCTAGCTATGTTTTTAGATGTTGTTTCAAGTTTGCTTACTATCAAATACTAGCTGTGCCGGTGAACTTTGTACCCCTCCTTTAAACCTTCCCTGAGACTTTTAGGAATATTTTAAGACAAAAATGAGCCAAATCGGTCCAGCCGTTCCCGAATTTTAGCGAGACAAACCCACGGCGATTCATTTTTATTTAAATAAAATAGATATTAAATACCTACCTTATAATATAAAATATTATGAGGATAACGTCTTTATTAGACTATACATAAATACATATATTAAACGCTACGACGAATAGTAGCGGTAAAGCAATGAAAAATGTTGCAAAAACGGAGAAAATTTATTCGTTTTGAGTGCTTCCGTTCCGCACAGTGAGTAATCCGTTAAAGTTCCGCTGCAGTTCTTAAACAAGCACCAAAGAGAGGATAATTGTCAAGTTAGATTGACAAGAACAACGTCACGAACGTCCTTCAGCATAAAACAAGCACAACTTATTACATATAAAGGACAATGGGCATTCATTTGAAAGGGGAGGTATTTTAGAACAAAGAATGTTCAAGGAGTATTAAAGAAGTTATAGGAAAAATACTATTTTAATCAATGTTAATTGCAGTTAATTGCAGTAATTGTTCTGTTTTTGCCCAGACAGTCAAATATTTATAAAACATGTGTATGTTTATGTTTATTTATGTCATTTTAATTGTTTATTATGACAATTTAAAGTGAAAAAATAGGTTTTTATTTTATGAAAACCTTCCATGACTGAATCGGTGAAGCCGTTCTCGAGTTTTGCCCTCAGCAAAACTCATATAATATTATACATTTGTATGGATTATAAAATAATCAACCCATCATAACTTTTTATCCAAACAAGTTACAGAAATAATCTTTTGTGGGGCTTATTGTATATATAATTATCATTCTCAAGACATTTCAGCATTCTCAAGACTGTCTCAGAGAGAACAGCCGCTGTTCTCTCTGAGACAGTCTTGAGAATGCCTCGTTTAGAGGTGAAACATTTGTCGACGTTTTAATGTCTTATATTTTTGCGAAAATGATGCAATTGTTTTAAAAAGTTTGAACATCTTACTTACCATTACTTTGTCATGGATTTTCGCCAGGTAACGCCTGATTCTATCCAATATTTGTATATATAATTGCCTACTTAAAAATATATAGTATGGCTGTGGCCGCCTTTGGGCTGAGCTATACATTTTTGCCCATTGTGCTTAGGCGCTAAGAAGTCCTACCAACATTTGTAAGGCCCAGTCATCCTTACCACGCGGTCGAATTTCCGACAAGGGGACACGGCTCTGACAAGAACCCCTAAGTGCCCGAAAACGCCAAAGACTCGTAATTTAAGGGACCAACAGTTTCTGGTGAAAGACTCCAAGGTACCCAGAAACGGACGGCCATAGGCTGTCCTAAACGGATAATTGTCGAGTTAGATTTATACAAACAACATTTGTAAGGCTCTGATAAGAAACCCTAAGTGCCTGGAAACGGCAGAGGACTCGTTATTTCAGGGACCAACAGTTTCTGGTCGTTCAAAAACGGCTATAGACTCCTTCTATTACGAGGATCCAACAACTGACTAAATATAGGCGCAATGAACGCTCATCATAATCAAAACTTTGCTTAATCGCTTCAAAAGAAAAATATTCATTTGAAACAGACTAATGCGTTTGTCTTGTTCGGAATTAAAGCACAATTCTAATTCGGAACTGCCCCCAACTTGGCAGACAGGGAGATATCTTCCCCCTGAAGTTTTCACCTCAAGTGACGATTTACTATACTTGAAATTACTTAAGTATGCCTATTTAAGTTCCGATTTGCGGTTTTGAAAGTCTGTGATCCTCTTGGGATGCTTTCCGATTTGTTTCTATGAGATTTATGACATGTTTATTTAAAAATGGATACGTGTTCGGGGTGTAAACGGGTTCCACCAATATCTTGGAGACCAGTTGAGATACTAGGGTTATGGGGTCAAAGCAAAGTGCCTCTTTGATGCTTCTAAGGATTGACAGCTCAGGGTAATTGTAATATATAATGTAGATACGTATACGGCGACAGCGTATACGACGACCTCGTTGGTCTATGTGTAGATACCTAGTCCAGCCGTCAAAAGAGGATAGATTTAAAAGATGCAAAACTACAACTAAGCTGCGTGCGCCTCGTTAGTACGGTTGAAGTTTCAAATGCCAATTGTGCTCTTGACATTTTACATTAATAATTACTTCTTGTGCAATAAAATAGTGTAAAAACTATCTTAGAAAGATAGATAAACCGAGTAAGGTTACATTCCATCTTTAAGTATTATGTTTTATTGATTGCATGTCAACTAAATCATTATTGTAAAAATAATTTTACTTCGAAGAGATCTTGTCAAAAGTGTTGCCACTTGAATAAATGAGATTTCCCAATTGACGGCAATTGTGTATTATGCATGTATATTAAATCTAATATAATATGAGTTTGCGCAAACCTAATCCTTATCTAACATTTTCACATAGTTTTTACCTGATTTAAATTGTTGATAACGTTTTGGTTCTGAAAGTAATGAAAGACTTTTTCTTTTTATTTATTCATTTGTGCTAATATTTTTTGTTACTAAAAGTAGATGTCTTACGATTTACGAATATATTGGACTGTAGTCATGCTTGGTAACTAAATTTTGGTTCATTTTATTTAGGTTCCCCGGAGATCCGATATTAGCCAGTAAATGGATTGAAATAGTAAGGCCTTAAGGCAGAGTAGGAAGGAACCGTAGTGGAAAAAATATTTGAGCATTATAACTATAATTTTTAGTACCTACCGATTTCATCGATGCCACACAATTTTTGGTGCTGGGATAACCCGGAAATTACGTTGTAGGTATTTCTTCCTTAACAATATTGTAATGACTTGCATAAGCGTCCTTTCTTTTCGTTTGTATAAATATTTTGATTCTTTGAACGTTGTCTAACGGAACGGAACCCGTCGAGCGCGATTTCACCTGACCCATTTTTTATCTATATTTTTATCTTATTTTGTATCTATACCTACTTGTATTATTTTAACTGTTAAAATTCCTTTTAAATAAATATAAAGAGCACTTGTATGATGATGGTTGATGATTTTTATTACTACCTACCTCCCATACAACAATACTAAATTACCTAAATCCCGAGAATTTGATTCCCATATATTTGGGAAAAAAAATTGTGGTGGCCTTCTTGGCCACTCGCACACTAATGTAACCCTGGTACGTAATATTATCGCGGGTGACGTTCGTCACTCACACGTGAATAAACAACAGGACCACTTTTGACAACTCGCTTTGTTCTAGACACGGTATCTAGACATAGGTATATATAATCAAAGATATAATGTAATATGGGCTGTGTGTCATCAAAATTGGACGTCAGAAAAAAGTTGTAGTTATAATAACCTATTCTACGCGAGGGGGAACCTTAGGAACCAGATGGTTATAGATATTGGAATAACTTGACTTTACGGAATTAATGTATATTTCTCGTTTAATATAAAAAATATAACTCATTTTCATTTAGATAATAACATTCAAGTGTAAAACAGAATAATGTTATCAGTTTAAATGACATAATTATGTCATATGTCATGATTATGTCATTCTGAAGTTATCACCGGAGACAATTCATTGAAGGAAATTATTTGAATGCACTCTAAATCAATAATATCAAAGTTACGTTAGAAATTAATCTATGTACTTTACTTTGTATGTAGTAAATTTTGTACGTCTGTCTGTACATCAAATAAATTTATCAATAAATGAATTCGGGCGGTAGATAAAATGAATAAAACACCAAAAATGTGTTGCTTTTATCTTTGTTTGCTTTGAAAATACTTTCGTGCTCAATTATTAAATTTGTTAATGTTTTATTTTTGTTACAGGTATGTAATATTTATTACAATTACGCTGTAAATTCAATACATGGGTAAGTCAACTGTATATCACAACAAAAGAAGTATCTAATTGAAATATTCTATGTATTTATTCTCAGTACCTGCTTTGTAACTTATTAGATTGCTTAGATCAAAAATACCTAGATTATCGATCAGTGCTTTAAAAACGGCACCACTTCACCTCGGTCATTGCACACCTGCATTAGTACAGCGCGCTTCAACCGCGCGCTGTACTAATAGGCAAGCGGCACCCCCGAAAAAGTGCTTAGAAATGAAAATGACTGACCAATCAGTGAAAATATGATTTCCCCAATACAAATTTGTACTTTTTGTAAACCTTGGACCAAAAGGCGTCGATTGGTAAGAAAACAAAATTTGTGCGGTTGGGCTATTAATGGTTATAAACAAATTAATTTGTTAACTGATAAATAGTTTGTTTTTATATTGGAAAATGTAAATGAAATATAATGAAAATTTCTAAGGGTAAAACGGGTAAAATAGAACACTTTTTACTTTGTGATTTTTTCGAAAAAATGCGTTTTAAGGAAGTTACAACCATTTTAAAGCGCAAAAATGGTCACATTCTACATTTTTTTATCTCGCCGAGTTTTGATCGAATTCAAAATATCCTGCGGCAGAATTTTTATTAGATCTTAAACTTCAACTGACTAAACAATGGTAAGTAAAAATTTTTTAAGAAAAAACTTTTTGGCATTAATTAATAGCATTAATTTTTCGCAGAATCAAAAGGACAACAAAACGTCGACAATTGTTTCCAATATGTCAACTGACTATTTTTCAAAATGAGAAAATATACATTACATAGGGTGTTAACATTATAAGAACGGTCGGCAGTGTCCCACCATTTAGGCATACAATATTAAGTCTTACAACTACCTATCAAGTATGACAATATTCTAATTCTTAATAAAATCAAATCTACTATTACAATATTATGTCAGTAAAATAATAAAATGTTAATAAGACTTTTAAAATAAGAACTTAAAATGTCAATTAGGTAACAATCATAGAATACTGATAAACAATTTAATTTTATAACAATTTAGATACATAAGTATTACAATATTCTCAATAAAATAAAATCTAAAAATGTAAGATGTCAATAAAATAAAACAGTAAAATGTCATTCTACTTTGAAGATATTATAAAATGTCACAAGATTATAAGATGTCAAAGTGGTACACAATATTAAATACACAGATAACACAAACACAAAAAGGCTCAATATGCGACTGAATTTATTAAATAATATGAAACACATTAATTTGCATTGTCACATCGGTCCAAATAGTCTTTGAGCGAGTAGCAGCATGCTTCAATCAGATATGCGCGATGGATATGGATATACTTGTAGATGGTTTTTGTAATAATTACCTACGAGTATATAGTACTAGTGGTCGCCCGCGACTTCGTCCGCCTGGTAATTTGGATTTTTCCCGTTCCCGTCGCGCCGCGTCATATTTTGAACAATTCACACAATATCTTTATAAATTGTAGCCTATGTGTTATTCTGATGTATAAGCTATATTATTGTAAGGTTTCATTAAAATCCATTCAGTAGTTTTTACGTGAAAGAGTAACAAACATTCATCCATCCATACATACATACATACTTACAAACTTTCGCGTTTATAATATTAGTAGGATTCGAGTGTCAAGATTCCGCGATGTATTTGTACTGAATCCAATATCTACAGTATTTTTGATCTAAGTTAGATTGTGATAACAAAACATTTAAAAATTAATAAGGAACCCCCGACAAAAAACCCTTTAGATCACATAACCCTTCTGATCAAAGAGCCCATCTTACCACGGAACCTATCTATCTGATCACACAAGCGTGAAAACTGTTTCCAAGATGGCGGATCCGCGAACAACTGCTTGTCTTAAATACAGTATATTAGTTACAAGGTTATCAGAGGTCCATTTCCTGTCGCTTTGATATTGGTGGCGCCACCATTTCCGATAATATACCGATAGTTAACTCTATTTTACTCATCCTATGATAATGTTTTAAAAGCATAATAATTATAGCGACACATTAGAAAACTAACCGTGTGATAAATGAGCAATCTTACCCCACTCTAAGTCGTCTATAACTGTCACAATTCAAAATGTCACCTTTCGTCTTGAAGTAATAAATAAGCGAGGACATTGCAGCAACAGTCAGTACTGTTCGAGTTATTTTGAGTATATCCCCTTCTCCTTAGGGTGCTATTACTCGATGGAATGGTACGGTGATGTGTTGTGCTTTTTATGGCTTTCCGCGAAATAGATGCACTAGCCAGAGAAATTGTGAATGTGTTTAGTCTGTTCAATATGAATGAACACGGATAGTTTTACTTTTATTCTCTGACGATTTTCGGCCTACGGCATCATCAGAGAAGGATATTAGATACCCCGATTAAACAATAAGAGCCGGTATTTTTTGAAGTAAGAACCTAAAAAAGTTTGCTTGTTGATCATTTTAAATATATGTTAGAGGTATCTTATCTTACCTTACCCAATTCGGGCCAGATAGGTTATATAAATAAATATAATTAGAAAACAGCTCCCCTTTTAAATAACTAGAAAGAAATAGTGTACTCTCCGTTAAAAAGTTTAAAATTATTGTATAATGAATTTTCGACAAATAATAAGTACTTTGAAAAAACATTTTTTTTAATTTTTTCAACCAAATAAAACGTCGGCAGTAACGAACATTTAAGAAATCGAATTGATCGTGACTTTTATGAAGCAATCTGTATATATACAAGCGCTGCTTGCCACTCCTGCTATCTCACATTTCCACCAAGACTGTAGAAGTCCAAACCAACCTCACCGGAAAGTGGTGCACCTGCCGATTAACAGACGAATCTCTCATAAGCATAAACAGTTCCTGGTTAGAGCGGCCCCTAACAACGAATTTATTTGCGAAATTTAAGCCGTATAACAATGCCTCTAGCTACTCCTTCACGGAAACATTCGTGATTATTTCGTAGGTATATACAGGGTGAATTTTTCAAGTGGGCTTGGATGACCAAATCCAGAACTATAAGGAATAGCGAAAAATGCTCAAAGGAGTCACGAGCCCGATTTTGATGAAACTTAAAACCTCACCATTAGATTTTTTTAAAACCTATAATCCTAGCTGGGAATCGAACCCATTGATTTAGAAAAAAAATCACATTCTTTATTATTACTACACCATACGATAGTGTTGCTGTTAAGCATCAAATTCTGAGAAGTAATGATATACAGTAAATTTAAGGAAAACTTAGAATTTTCATAAAATTCCTATTTTATGTCAATTTTCAGTCAATTTTGTTCGGAATCACAGAACTGACTATTTCGTCTTTTTAATGATGCTCGTGGGCAGGTAAAATTTGAAAGTAGGACATAATGTTGTATCTCGCGTATGGAATTAGTAAGTAGTACCGTAATCTCGCGTCTAATACACTATAAGAAACAAGCTGGCAAGTACATGTCTGCCTCTTATCAGAGGCGGTGGTAGCGCGCGTGCCTCTGCCCAGTGTGATAAGAGACTAAGAGACAGACAAGAAATATGAATTTTATTAAAATTCTAAGTTTTCCTTAAATTTTCCGTATATCATCACTTCCCAGAATTTGATCCTTAACAGCAACACTATCGTATGGTGTAATAATAAAGGGTGTGAATTTTTTTTTTAAATCAATGGGTTCGATTTCCAGATAGGATTATAGGTTTTAAAAAAATCTAATGATGAGGTTTTAAGTTTCATCAAAATCGGGCTCGTGACTCCTTTGAGCATTTTTCGCTATTCCTTATAGTTCCGGATTTGGCCATCCAAGCCCACTTTCAGCCTGTATATATGTTATACAAAATAAAGTTATAGGATCAATCTCAAGTCTACTGCAAGTCTTTACGTAATAAGTTATTATACCAAGGAAATTGTTCGGATGTCGTAGGGTGAAATGACTATTTACAGTCCGTCGGCTAATTTTGTATTACGTCATATTCTAGTGGAAATATCCAATCTAGCGAATATCCTCCCGTTATATAATTAAAACCGCCAAGAGTTGCAACACTGGACAACTCGACTGTTTGTGGTACAAGGTATAAGATGAAGCGGTGTAATCCGAACTGAAATGGTTGAAAATAAGCGTTTTATGGGATTACATGGCCATTCATTCTGTTGGTCCCACGTTGAGAGTGTTTAGGGAATAAAATTTGTTACTTTAACACGCGTAAACTGTTGAACAGGTTTGGTTTAAAGTTAACACATAGATAGACCTTTTCTTCCCGGTATTTTATCCCGGTAATGAGTTACTATGGGCATTGATAACGAGAAGTTACCCAGTTCGGCGAACTTTGGTGTTCTACGAGCGGGTAAGTCCGACTTGAGCCCCAGAGTTTACAATTTAGGAGTTTCATTTAATAAGATTAGTCTTCTTATTACGTATAATTTTGTACATTATATAACTATGTATATATTTTGCGATGGCTTTATTTCATTTATTAGTTTCTTCTAGTTTAAATTGTGCTGGTTATAATGCAGCGCACCCATTCCTAACACAACAAATGGTTTTAATTAGGAACCGATTAAAAAGAAAAATCAAACCCACAACTCATAACTTAAAGTTTCCGAACGTAATTCAAAGTGGCACGTTTCGTTGCGCACACGCCGCACCGTAATTGGTCGGCGGTGGTTTGCTTTGATCTCGGCGCGCACGAATTAGCACACTTTATTCGGATCCCGAATGATCGCGTTTCCGTTTCCGATGTGGTATCGGTTTTAAATTGCAGTTACTTGGACATAAAATGGTGATTTCACCTTAAAATGTTTCAATGAATTCTCTAGATATTCATATTTTCCATTTATTCGTAAAACCGTTTTTAATGTTTTATTTTTTTTTTATT
The DNA here is from genome assembly GCA_963556515.1 of Nudaria mundana. Lineage (NCBI taxonomy): Eukaryota > Metazoa > Arthropoda > Insecta > Lepidoptera > Erebidae > Nudaria > Nudaria mundana. The sequence continues at coordinate 17,864,067 of OY748305.1, read as the reverse complement.
TTTTTTCTTTTTAAATATAAAGATTCTTAGAGCGAGATACTTATAGCAAAAGTCACATAATCAGCGAAAAATACTATCAACCAACTAGGATGGTTCAAAATACCGTTTTTATCTGTGGTTATCACGATACCGCACGTCACTCAATGTTGTTCCGTTAGGCTGTCAGCAACACACCCTGCGTCGCACCAATCTATATGAATTAAAAATATATTGATTGACAACAAAAACTGTTACGTCAATAAAAGAACGATCCCTTATTTTTCCCTATGGTAGGGTGTGCAGAAAAATAATGACTTCTGAGCTTCGTCGTGTGAGACCGATTTAAAAAAAATAGGAGTAGATATTATCGAACATTTTCATTTACAATAATAATTTGGGTAAGAAGTTTGTTTCTTAATTACTCGTAAATCATTGAACAGTTTTAGATCTAAATTAGCACATAAGTAGACATTTCCGAAATTGACACTAAAGTTACTTTCCCGTCCCGTGGGAACCGGGGACGACAAATCTTTCATGAAATCTTATTCTAAAACTTAACACTAATGTGTCGATGTAGGGTCCCCCTGAGCGAACCCCTCTATCTGAAGGGTTCATACTTGGTGGAGGTACTTGTGTAAAGTAATGTGTAAAGCATCCTACCATATATAAATCTGAGGCGCATTAAAGATGTGGATGGATGAATTATATTATTTACAATAAGAATAGTATTTCATCCTTTAAGGTGTGCCGTGTGGATTATAAAAAAAAACAAAATGTTTTCACTCCCTATTAGTCGAACTAAAAACAAACAAAATCGACAGTATACGAACGCACCCAGATTTACATTTACACTCAATTTTTTTTTAAAGTTACCGCCTTCCGCTTGCTTGTCATTGAAAAATGGCGGGTAGTATTTGATTGACGTTTGAGGAAACATGGCGGACATTTTCCGCTGGGGTGATAAAAATTATGCATCATTCGCGCTTGTAACATTATGTAAAAGTCATATTATTAAGTGACATCACAGTTAACAATTTTTCATCTCTCATGCTCTGAAAGTGGGTCATTGCTTACCTGATATGCGGGTTGAAAGTGATACACTTCGGCCCTAGGGCGGAAAAGTTAAAAAAAATCAACACATCTTGAAGCGATAAAAAAATTAACTGAAGTAAATAATAAATAAACTGAAGACTGTTTTGTATGGAAAAATATAACTAATGACAAGTTGGTATGATGGTATGATCAAACGACTATAGCCTGCCCTGAATTAAAGTGTATATAATGAAAAACAAAAATTGAAAAAAGGCGGGAAGTACAATAAGTACTTGACAATACGTACTCTATTGTTATAATTTTTTTATTTGACTGGGGTGAAATCACCTATTTCTGCCTCAAACTATTGGCCAAAATATCTCGTCAGAAATGGGATACTTTTATCCTATGGTAAACAATCTACTATTGGTGCAAGACACATTTCTTTACGACAAATAGCTGTCGAAACAAAGTCTCAACAAGGCAATCGATCGGCTTACGGACCGCAATTATAAAGATTCCATAAGGGATGGGTAGATAAGACCCCAAGGTGACCCTTTCGAGCAGTCTTCAGGGTGACGGGAATATAATTCAGCAGTAATCGATATGACTCTATACGATTATAACACCAAACAACATTATCACTTGGAATATCAGAGAATAAAATTGAAAGTATATATAGACACTCTGGGGATTCAAGTCCCCTAAGTGAGATGTATTGATGTATCGTTGTGTGATATACGATTGAATCTATTCGGTATTTATGTTACGGCTAATACCCGAAGTGCGGCTGCACCTAGTTTTAGCCGCCCGAAGTGCGGCTGCAACTAGTTTTAGCCGGTAAGGTTAAGTTAGGTTACTTTAGTATATCACCTAGTTCTAACCGGCTAAAACTAGGTGCAGCCGCACTTCGGGTTTTAGCCGTAACATGTACACCGAGTGTGACGGTATTCAAAGAAATTTATTTTTAAAACGAAAACTACTCAAATAATTTGAAAACGTCGGGCTAGACGAGACAAATTAGTGTCAAGGTCAGTTATATTTTGGAAATCGTTTCCTATTTGAAAATAGAAGACACTGAAAGATTTAAGTAGGTATCTAGAGCGAGTGAAAATACTAATTTAAATTTAGAATACCTTTTTTTTTAAATGCCGTGTTATTCGTTTTTTAAATACATTTGGCGCGTTGTCGTTTGGAGGGTTACCTAAAAAACCGGTCAAGTCCGAGACTCTAAAATCGTTAATTACTGACAGAATATAGGGCTATGACCTATTTAGATATTTATGAAAGCTCTTTGTATCCACAAGCCTGCACTGTTCGTAATAAAAAATAATTGATAGCGAAGAACGTAAGGTGGCCATTTATATTGTAATTAGAACTAGTTCGTTAACGCCTAATTCAGAAGGTGTTGAACTTGAGGCTTGAATGTGTCACGGTTAGTGAATAGAGGTACTTAGTTTTTTTGTAAATAACCCAAGAAAAAGTCTTTGGAAATCATATTTCTGTACAGTGAAAAAAAAATGTTTACTATTAGCAAAAGGTTAATGACAATGAAATTAAGAGTGAACATACAGACCAATTAAAGTTTTAGCTAATTTAGTGGATTTCTGAGATTTGACTGCTTCGGTGGCGTGGGCTTCGTTTCCCGTTCGTGACAAACATACGTTTGTACCGAAGTCTGGATGTTTCCTATGTATAATATAAATGTATTTACAAAAAAAAATGTATGTCAGTATTTATATCAGTTTATCTAGTACTCATATCACAAGCTCTGCTTAGTTTGAGACTAGATGGCGTAGTGTGATTTGTCCTAACATATTTATTTATTTGCATGCGGTTTTCACAGATAATCTAAGCTTTTTATTTGTTCCATCAAAACTAAATGGCAAAAAAACCAAATGGCAGAAAAAGTTATCGTCAAATAAGCTATGCAGGCAGCGTTGTGGGCATTGGCTAGTTATAAAGTAAAAAAAAAGGAAATAGAAGTTACTTATTATCAGACTTATTATAAAACTAGCGGACGCCCGCGGCTTCGCCCGCGCGAAATAGTTTTATGGTTCCCAATTCCCGCGGGAACAGATTCCCGGGACAAAAAGTGAAATTCCCGTTAAAATCGGTCCATCCAGTACAGAGATTAGCAGGAACAAACAGACAGACAAAAATTTTGAAAATTGCATTTTATGATCAGTATTGTGAATCCTACCGTATGCACACATACACTTCAATTTTATTTATCTGTATGTAATTATTTTCCGAGATTTGGCACGGTGACGGCAATAGGCTTGCTCCCTATTAAGTACTTGGACTAACAATACTGGCAAATTGTGGGTGTGTCATGCACCTCTGCCTACCCCTTCGGGGATATAGACGTGATATGTGTGTGTGTATGGATGTATGGATTAATTAGGTAGTACATATTGCACGTAACTTGACGTAAGACTTTTTACTGGAACACGTCAATGGCATGTTCAGAAAAACTTAATAACAAAAAAGTTCTTGATTACAAAAAAGGTTATACTTTGTAGATCGCCATCAATCTGCTACTATTTTTAAAACTACGTGGATTGAAACGTAAGTGGTATCCTAGGTTTCGGGTTGAAATAATCTTATGTTTTAGCACAAGCTATGCTTCCTTTGGGACTGAATGGGACTTGGGTTAATGTTGTTTAGATAATAGAACAGAACCCTTCGTGCATGAATCCGGCTCGCACTTAGCCAGTATTTGTATAACCGTTCGAGTAAATCACAAGTCATCTTCATAAGCATAACTATCAGCATGCCAGTAGATAATTACGTACCATTGCTACATTAAATAATCAATATGAAAACTTACAAATAAATAATGATAAATTGATAGCACATGTTTATGCCATTAACTGTCGAATGTACCGATATTCGTGATAAATTACTTGCGTTATGTAACCGGAATACATCGGTATAAATCATAATGCAATAATGTCATAATTTGGATTGTGTGTCGTAATAAATCAATCAATATTAGCTATGTGTTACATGTAGAATAGTTCTAGTTGGGTTTGATAAATTTGAGGAGTATAGGAGTTTATTTTATTTATTTTTTTATTATAGCGCTACTTATACTCGTATTTATTTTTTCCTTCTAGGCTTGGTCCATGCCTGGTCACGTAGTGCCCTTTCAGTTACTTTAGTGTTATCCTTATTTTGGGTTGATGCTCCTAACTACATAGCTACTGCTAATAGTGTTCACCAGGGTTCATTCCGGAATTTTCTAAATTAACGCATAACCCGTGGTGTATTAGTTGCAGCATCTTACTGGATACGTTGTGTGTTATACTACGAGTATGAATGTAGTTACTGTTGATTGAAAAAGAGTGGCCTGGAGTTTTTATTGCCAGGTTATTTTCTCTTTGGCTCCACCCGTTGCTTTGTGAATCTGGTTTCAAATGTAAATACTTATGTGCTGACGTTAATAAGTATTATTTTATAACATATATTAATAAACATTTTTGAGTTTTGGGATCCTACAAGGGTCAACTTTGGGACCCAAATTATTTTTACTTGCAGTACACAAAGGCTTGGTTAGTTGCTATAGGTTCACCTATTACGTGGGACTAGTACAGTTAATTTATTATTAATTTACTTTATTAAAAACCAAAAAAATACGTAGTTGATATGTATGTGTTGGTGTTGGTGTGTATTATAAGATACAGTGTTTGGTTATACAAATGTATATAATACAAGATTATACATGTTTGTGATTATACAAAGTAACTGCCGAAAAGTGGGCGAATAATTAGCCTGTTATATGCAGTGCACGAGAACAATAGTGCAATAGGCTCTTACGACTTCGTAGGACCGACACGTGATGTCAAAGCAGATATCTTTGCTTCGATCTTGATCCGACAATATCCAGTGCTTTTTTTATTGGTCCTAGATTAACTAGACGAACATATTACCAGAACTATAATTACCCAAATTTTATCAAAGTTGGACTAACATTTTTTTTACGTGACACACAAATTAAAGCATTTAGCATATTTTCCTCATTACCTGCTTTAAATAAATGTTTCTTTTATTACAATCTTCCTCGACACATTTACAATGGAAGCGTTACTAAACAATTAGTTTCATATCGTTATGCTGATCTGAATTAGATGAAATACTAAGAACTAATTGCGTGTAAGAAACTAGTGCATATCGAATCCTGCAGAATCGTAAAGAGCTTGAGAGAACTGTAACTAATCCATGATGAATAATGTTCTGTATAACGCCAAGACGTTAGGTGCAGTATTATAGCTAGAAGACAAATTGGTTCGGTTTCCTAGAGAACGTTAATAGACACCATTGTTTACATAGAAAATATTCTAATGACGTTATTCGCCTGTATTACAATTGCTATAAGACGGCACCGCTTTTCTAGGAAACCAAAGTCAAAGGTACACATACTTACATAAAAAGAATAGTTATTTCCCAACCCAGTTGGGGATTGGCTCTCCTGTCAAGCTGCAAATTCTAAGTTCTCGAAATCTAGGCATAGTAAACGCCTCTATCTATCCTTTGGGGTCAAAACCGTGATTTTGTCGTTGCTTTTGTCGAAACAGTTAATATCCTCAGTTTTATTCAAGCTCAAAAAGCAGCAACCATAATATATTTATGCAAATAAAATAGCGGTTAGCAATACATATCAATTTCGCGGTGGAGTTCATTTTTCACGCCCCCAGCGCAAAAAAATGTTTGTGTCCCCTGTTTTTGGCACCGTTTATGATTTATTCCACCGCTCTAAAGGTTTGACACCCCTGACAGTGACAGACTTGGGCGCGAAACTTTGTAGCGCTGCACTCTGCTATGTATCTTTGTAGAAATGTTTTCAGCGCTTTTTATTATACTCGTACCAAGTTTGGAAACTTTGCAAAGGGCTGAATTTTACGAGTTACAATTTTCGAACGTCTTAGTTTTGCATTATGTAGTGCTGTTTTGAACAACACTATGTTTTAAAACTAACTCATACCTATTCATTATTTTTTAGTTTTCTATTAAAAAAATGCGGTTGTCATACGAACATCTACGGCAGTCGTTAGGGGTAGTTGAGCCCTTAATCAAAAATTCTCGCGGTCTAACTACAGAACTTCAAGATCGCCCATGGGTTGTGGAGGTCAGGTGGCAGTCCCTTCACGGAAAATATCGAAGTTCAGCCACATCGCAGTTAGACTGGCCGACCCCAACTGAGTTGGGAAAAGGCTCGGTGAATGATGATTAAAAAAGCGATTCCAATCAGTTCAGTTATCGAAATTGAGTCCAAAATATTTATTTTGTAAACGGTGGTATATTTTATAAGCAGTGAAGTATGCTAACTTTTTCTTGTATAATTTTACAATATGAATCACAAAAACTATATATAGTCTTGGGCTGGACTCGAACCAGCGAGTGTTCCCTTTCCAGGAGGAATGTTCTACCAACTGACCAAGACACCTAATTTTGTGATAATTGAGTGGTGTCTTGGTCAGTCGGTAGAACGTGCTTCCTGGAAAGGGAACACTCGCTGGTTCGATGAACGGTTCGAAGAACGGTTCGATGAACGGTTCGGTGAATGAGTTTTCTCGTTCCCAATTCCCACGGGAACACTTTACCAGGATAAAAAATAGCCTATTTCCTTTCTCAGATTATCTCTGTACTCAATGTCATTTAAGTAAATTAGTTCATAAGGTTTCTTAGGATATAAACTAATTGGTTCCCCACAGCTCCGCATGGACTAACTTATCTGACTTCCCTCCTATATTGCACACCCTCAAAAAGGAAATACAGTACGCCTACTTAATATCCACAGTAATTGAGCATATATGTTTCTCTACTCGATTCCGTCCATTCATCGTTGCCATAACGACTATCAAAACTGGAGAAATTGTCTGTCTGTACATAAAATTCAATCTATTTTTACAGTACGCTAATCTCCGACTGAACGATTTTTATGCGGTTTTCGCGGTACAGTTTAGAGCAACAGGTATTGTTTCATCATAATCGGAAAGCATGAAAAAAGTTATTGTCATATTAGCACAGACGAAGCGGGGGTAATCAGCTAGTCTACACTCACATTATAAAGAAGAATTATTTGATTGTTTGATTTCGTTGAATATGCTCCGAAACTCCTGGACTAAACGAAACTTAACCGCGTAGCTGACGTAAGTAATGGACATTTTGAGAAAGGGACATTTCGGGAAGGGGGCGTTTTGGGAAATGGACGTTTCGGGAAAGGGACATTCTGGGAAATGGACATTTTGGGAAAGGGACATTCTGAGTCTGAGCCTTGTAAAAGCTACTTTGTTAGCGAGTAAAGGCTACATCACGCTACGATAAATAGTAGCAGAGTAGCAATGAAAAATATTGCAAAAACCACGTGACCACGCGGACTAAACCGCGATCGTCTGCTAGTGAAAATAAATAAACAAGATAGATAGCAATTAGCCTTGTCACCCCTAACTGTAGGTACCTGCAACTAACTAAGGTACATTCATCCCCCTAACTGAGATATTAATTTAAAATCCACCCCTCGTCAAAACGTGATTACGCACAATCTTATGACGAATTTAATTGAATATTTTAACAGTTTTAAGTCATTTATAATCATTGGATCACCTTTTCATGTTTGGTCACGAAAATGGCGGATAGATTATGTTCATAGTTGAAAATCAGAAAATTGTTTGGTATCATTATGTAAGCCTTTATAGATTTCAGGTTGTGTGGTGTTGTCATGTTATTATAATGGTCTGATAATTATTGATATCTTGGCCTGAGTAATAGGATTTTTAACTTAACTTTTTTCTTAGTTAGTGCCATTTAGTACTTACCATAATTATTACGAGTAGACGCAGTTTGAAAGTGGCGCCAGTGAATGAATGAAATGAAAGAATGAATGAATGAAAAATTAAGAACCGAGCGACTGTCATAGTACGGACATGTTATGAGAAAAGAGGCAAGTGATGTCGTTAGAAAGTTGCAAAGTATAATTAAGAAACAGAAAGGTCTAAAAAAAGATGAATTACGTAAAAGAGAATATGACAATGAAGGAAGTGCTAAGATGACCTCTGACACCGATGTCTGGAGGAGGAACATATGTTGAGCAGACCTCAAATAATTGAGATACGATTTTACTTCTCAACCTAATAAAATTTGCAATTATTTTCTATAATCGAGAATATAACCCGCGCGTTCATGCTAATATTTGTCTTTTAATTGTTTTACTATGCGTGATTGTATTAAAAAACTTTAAGACAGTTTTACACATTTTTTTTTCACAAATATGCATGGAAATTTTGTCATTATTTAAACAAATCAATAGTTTTTTTTTAGTCATTCTTTTATGATCGTAATATTGCATTGTCATGGGACTTACATACGCGAGCAAGGTTTCGGTTCAATCGGGAATCGGAAAGTGTGTTAAATTTAACTTGGAAGATTTAATTACATCGGGATAGGTGAAAGTAAATAAAAGCTTGTAAAAAGAGCCATAGATGAATTAAAACAACCTCTAACCCATATCGTGTTGTCTTCACTAGCATGTTACAAGTTCTTATCCTTCTCAATGTCACGACTTATACTCTCAGAAATGGACAAAAGGATTCTAAGAGACCCTTATCACGCGATCAGCACATTATATGTCGCATTCAGAAATTAACCACCACATAATGCCGGATCCACAAATGCCGGTTTCACAACGGATAACTTAGGTGATTGAAGTTTGGCAAACGTTCAATGCAAACTTTCAATGTAACAATATCCAATAATAATGTACAAAATAATCACTTCTATTGAAGAAGTGGCGTGTTGTTCCTACATATATGTGCGCCTAAATTAGCTCTTTTTTGTTCACAGACTTTTTAACGGCAATTTCTTAAATTTCATAGTAATCAGACCGAAAAAAAATAAAACGCGCGAAGTTTTTTCATCACTAGTAAATTTTTTTTTATCATAAATGCCTCGAGTGTAAAATATTTTTTTTCAAGAGACGTACTTTGAATCCCTCGCTACGAGGATTCCACTTAAGAAACCCTCGCTGCGCTCGGGATTCTACTCTAGAATCCTTCGCTTCGCTCTGAATTCAAAATAGCGCCTTCGACAATAATATATCATTTTACTCCCTTGTCATAAAATCTACTAATTGTTGAATGGTAGGAGTTAAGATATTTTTAGAAATATACCACTGCCGTATATTCACACTACTATTCAATAGGCTCTAACAAATATAAAATGTTTCCGGCTAGTGGCAATAGGATCCCTAACACATAATATACACACATAAACCTACCACATTTAATAACAGTCTAAATGTGGGTATAATATTCAACCTGCCTATCCTTTAGTATCTGCCTTGGCGTATTCTTCGTTAAAACTTACGATTCTTAGTTAATTAACGTGACACTGTTCTGCGTCCCTAAATTCGCACATATCGTTTTCTCTCAATAAATGGCCACAAATGTGTAAAACCTAACCCCAGTGGGGAAAATATCTCCCAAAAACAGGTGCAGGCGCAGAAAATTCAAGTTTAATGCACTGTATATTTCATTTTAAGCTCGGTACACCTGATGGTAAAACTTACGTCATAAGACGGAGCGATTTAATGGTCGACAACAGGTATCTGATGGTATTGAAATGGAATTCTCAAAATATTGATATTAGTTACAAGATTTTATTAAAATTTTATCTGCTTAACGTCTATTCCGGGAACGCCCTCAGAAGAATAACCCAGGGATCTTCCTTGTGATTGGGTAATTAGAGACGAGATTGTGGTGCACATATATTTTTAATTTTTCAAACCTACCAAAATTTGCATACAGGTATAGTGCAAAAAACTTTTTCGAAGTCACTCGCTTCCTCTCTTGCCAAAGTCTCCAGGGCAAGGGCACAAACCCTCGTAACTATGTAACACACCCCACTTGGCATCACGTCAGCCCTTTTACGACTGGACTGCACAAGTAGATCGGTTTATTGAGCTATGGCGATGGAATATTTGTGGCTGACTTTTTTATTGTGAACTATAGCGTACCCTCTTTGGTATATCGCACACCCAATCTAAATATCTGTTTTTTTTCTGAAATGACGAAAAACTGTTTTCTTGTTTTGGCATGGAACGTATAGTACAAGGTTTTACTTCTACAATCATATGTTCGGTGGTTTTGGGTCAAAGTTAGAATCCAACGAATCCATATTTGATCCATATTGAATTTATTTTTGTATTTCAAAACAATGAGTTTGCTTAAACTACGCTTAAAGTATTAAGATAGAAATTATAAACAGATCACAACAACTGATGTAATTGGCAGGACTCGAACCCACGGCCTTTCACTTACAGGGGGAATGCTCTGACCACTGAGCTAACCGTAATAGCGCAATCTAGAAATTATGATATGAAGCACAATTTTAATGTCGTTGGTATTGGTCATCGTAGCTCAGTGGTCAGAGTATTCCCCCTGTAAGGGAAAGGCCGTGGGTTCGAATCCCATATTGAATAGTTTAGGCGACAACTCAACCTATAATATTATTACAAAATAACTTATTGTACAAATCTTTTGCCCAAACGCAATAAGCAAAACGTAGTAAAATAATAACATAGAATATCTTAGCTATACAGTGGTTTAAATAGCAGACTCGCCCCCCAGATGGCTCGTAAACTTATTTACTATCCGAGCCACTCTTAAAGAATCAGAGAACGTAGCAACAATTCTCTAAAACCTTTTTTTTTTCCAAAAAATATTATTTTCTCTTACATATATAACACAACATTTGTTATGATTTTTTTTGAGTATGTTAACATATTTGGTAATAAAATACCCACAAGTGGAACCCTTCGCCGACACAACGGTCCAACAGACCCCTTAGTTAAATATTTACAATGCGGTTATTGAACTTTCTATCGAAAAAATATGTTTGTTATACAAATATGGTTAGTCGGTCACCATTGGCGATACACGATTATGGAAATGGGCTAGATTATATTTGTTCATCGACTTTAGACCATAAACAATGAAGAAGCAAGTAAGTACTGTTTTTTAAAAAAAAATAAAGTCTAAAGTCTAAGTCGTCCAAAGACTCAGGGTCTTTGGACGATAAATTCAATAACTCTGATAAATTGCGTTTGTAGTGTTTTGCAATAGTATTTTACACTAGCAGATCACCGCTGCTCCGCGTGATATAGTTTTCTTTTCTCGTTCCCGGTTCTTAAAAATAGCCTATGTTACTCAGGGATAATGTAACTACATATCAGTGAAAGAATTTTCCAAATCAGACCCGTAGTTACGGAGCTTATTCGCTTCAACCAAACACACAAACAAAGTTTTTCTACATGTAAGTTCCTTCTTTTAACAGCATTTAATTCAATAGCTATTCTCGAAAGTTCTAATCGACTACCTAAAATCATAGGCTGAGTTTATTTTTGCATACTAACATAACTGAACAGTGAAAATGACTTGCAAAAATTGATCGATTGCTATTAAATGATCAATTATCGCTTTCTTCCAATCAGCATTGCCTGATAAACGGCTATTACACAATATATGACCGTTTATTTTTAATGTTACATTATGAACCTTCTCCAAATAAATTTTATGACCTATCTGAACATAATGCTTTATCTTTTACTAATTATAATACTACCTCGGTGGCACAATGGTACTATGTACGGACTGCCACACTCGAGGTCTCGGGTTCGATTCCCGGGTCTGGTGGATAATGTATAATTCTCTTTAGAATTTTACCCAGATAATTATCCTAGAGTCTGGAACTTGTGCCCGGTAAATGGCAATAGGCTCGCCCCCTATTACATGGGACCTAACATAGCTGGCGAGATGTGGGTGTGTTTGCACACCTCTGCCAACCCCTTCGGGGAAAAAGGCGTGATGCTATGTTATGTTATGTTATGTAAACTATGATGGTGCTACATAAAACAACACAAATATGCATAGTAAAAAACTCACACTGATTTCTTGCATGTAACTTTAGGATGGACACAAGTTAGTCCCAGTATTCCTAAATTGAACTTATAGCCCGGTTCTCGTTGGAATTGGGTGAGTTTCAGTTAAGTAGTAGGTACTTATGTATTGCCACATGACAGGTATGTTCACTGGCGATGTTCACAGAGGTCAAAAAGTTTAATGACACGTGTACATTGATAGTAGTGTACTCAATATGTCAATATGTAATAATACAATGAACTCTATGTTTGAGAAGTGCGCTCTACGGGTTATTGTGTAATACCTCAACTGTTAATGTAGGTTAAATATGTTATGTTTAACCTAACTGTTGAACAATTGTTATCTTAGCATTACATACGTACATATCGTCACATCTACAGCCCTGAATGGGTAGGCAGGAGTGGATCACACATCCACACTTTGTTAGTTTGGTTGGACCCACTAAATAGGGGGCAAGCAAAGCCTATTGCCGATACCGTACACCATAGATACAAAATAGAAATATTCATATGTCCTAAAGGAGAAGAAAGACAGAGGTATGTTAAACACCCACTTGTCGCCAGTTGGTTCCACGTAATAAGATCTGAACCTTATTTGCATAATAGTTTGTTTATTACTCAAATAAAATGCTATCATTTTTAATATCATAAATAGTTATTGAATTCTTACAATCTCTCCATCTGATAAAGTATCACACTATCACACCAATCATAACATTGAAGTTAAGTGATATGGTGATAATCTTGTACCAGATCTTTCGCTGTGAAACGTAGTGATAACTCTGTACTTACCTACTTACTTAATATCTAAATCAATCTAGATATCATATATTTTTGTATTTCAAAGCAATGAGTTTGCTTAAACTATTTTTAAAATATTAAGAAAGAAATTATGAATAAATCACAAAGCTCAGTGGTCCGAGCATTCCTCCTGTTAGGGAACGGCCGTAGGTTCGAGTCCTGCCGATGACATCAGTTTTTGTGGTCTATTTATAATTTATTTCTTAATATTTCTAGAAATCATATTATTAATATTATCGTGTAGAACAACTTAAGCGTGATTGGCTAAACAGAGATATTTCCAAAATGCCATTAAAAACCTACACTTATTTTAGGCCACACATGAATAAAATGAAGGATGGTATAATAAAATATGTCACAAGTAAAAATATGGTGTTATTAATTGCTCGGGATGGAATTATTAGGGCGGGTCTGGGATGTGTGGAGAGATTTATATCGAAGATGTTATGGGCCGATAATATGCATTATATATCTATCATTAGAAAGCATCTGATATAGCGTTTTGAAATAGGCCCATCTATAGAGGTCTTATTCGTGCTTTTGACCAGCGAGAGAAAGATAAACAGAGGCGTAGTTTATTTATTTATTTATATTGGCTACAGGCAAATACACCAGATAACTTTATTCTATACAATCAATTTACGAATTATTATCTAAATTTGAAGTCCATTTAGGCACGTACACATCTTACATGGACATCATTGAATATAATCCAAAATTCTAATTAATAAAAATAAAAATAAATACTCTGTGTAAATCTTTATTCGTATTATAAAGAGAGTCAATAACTTACACACTTAAATCATATTTTTTTAAGTGATCTAGTGATCGAAGCGTCTACATTACGAAACAATTACTGGACAATTTTTTTCTTTCGCTATTTTGTATTTGTGTCCGGGTTAGCAGCCACATTTTTTATTCGTTATCCACGAAATTTGGCATAAGTGTAGCTTAATTTAAAAAAAAAAATTGTCGTCGTAAGCTTTTTTGATTGGCGGGGAAATGGGAACAAAAAACCCAATCAATCAATATTTATAGTATATATATATATATATATATATATATATATATATATATATATATATATAATAGGAGCAGTTTATACACACTTTTTAAGGTTATTCTTTTGATTCTTCTCTAATCATAGCCTTCAAAGCAAGAGCTCCTTTAGGTCCTGCCCGGTAGGACCTTACTGGACCACCTCTTTTTGTTTGTTCGACCGGTAGGTTAAGGTCATCTTGGGGAAACATTTAGAGTTGGTTTCATCAAAAAGCGCATTGCAGAAAAAAAAGTCATCGTCATATTATAGGTACCACGGGAACGCGTCTGCGACCATAATCTAGTATTCTATAATTATTGTTTTATGAATGACTTACACCTCCATATTTAATATGAACGTTCTTCCATTTATTTTAAAAGGATTATATCTTTAATAAATTACTCGAGCACACGTTGAAACAATTAAAACTATTTTCGATACCGATAATGATGATCCGAAATAATTCCATTGTAAATATCAACATACCAACCCTTCATACTTTCATCTTTATAAAGAAAGAAGGTTGTTGTATATTGAACTAAATTTTCAACGAAGTTTAGAGTCTTTCTAATCACTTTTTTTTGTTTAATAGGATATTAATAAGAAATATATTGAATAGATTTTAACAGGACTAGAATTCTTTATAATTAATAAATAAGTAAAGAGTTGGTTGAATGCGCCAACCTCAGGGAATACTGTTCGACCCATGGAGGTACTCTAACAGGTCCACGGTTCAAACCCACAAGCGTACAGTTGTCGCTAACCGCGCAGGTAGTCGGTCTGTATGTAGGTACACAAGGACAATATTGAAATTGATCTGTATGTCGATGTGTTTGGCAGATGGTCATCAGGAACTGATTTAATTGATTAATAGCGATAATGGCGTCATCTGTCGTCGGCGCGGTCACATCCAACATCCTTTGAATGGTTTCAATTACAAATCTAGTTTTGATCATGTGGTGAGGTTATACACTATTCAACGAATAACGAACTGGGAAAGAGGAAACTATACCATTTAGTTGGCACTGCTGGTGGTATCGTCATCATAATATGAATTTGGACAAAACTATTATTGAACTACCCTTTTATTACATCTATATTTCATGTCCCTTCGATTTAATTGTGGGGAAGACAAACATGTCACTCCGACTTCATTTCGGTAACATTCAATATTTACTTAGCAACACTCCTCATACTCATACCACCCTAAGAATATTACATTCGATAAAAATGCATTTTATATTAGGTAGGATGAAATACACAACGCAATTGTAATATGACAACTAGATAACTGATATTCCTTTTCCCAAGCCAATTTCCGCTTCCGGTCCTCTTTTGTCGATATCGTCAACCCATTGGCGATATTGAGGTTCTGTACATCAGTTGGTTTTAGGGCTCCAACTACCCGTAACGACCAACCGACCAAGTGCTCTCAGATGCAAGAATGGGTCTCAATATCTTAAGAAATGGTCACCCATCCTTATACTGACTTGGCTAGTGTTACTTATTCTTTGCAACTTTGATCGTGAAATTAGTTATTTGATAAGTTATAGTAATTCTTCTCGTTTGATTCCTTGCGTCGCTGCTTACCCCCAGTCTGCTATTTCCGGAGGATAAGTAACTGGAGGCTGTGTAAACCTGCAGCTATGAGCCGTTGCGTCTGTCTCCATTAAACTCAATTGAACAACGAGAACGGATCGCGCTATGCTACAAAGAACCATTGTTTTAAGCTCAGAATTTTTGGCTTTGTTCGGAAAGTTTTTTTACAAATAAGTAGTAGTTTTATTGTATACTAGCTGTCTAGTATCAAATTAAACTTTTAAACCTTCCTTGAACTGTTACGGATATTATAAGACCAAATTAACCAACGGTCCAGCCGTTCTCGGGTTTTAGCTAGACAAACTAACGGCAATTATGTTTTATTAATAACAGAAGAGATAGATAGATAGGTGCTGTAATAGATTTTTTGTTTCAAAATGGTCCAATATTCA
This sequence comes from Nudaria mundana, assembly GCA_963556515.1. Classification (NCBI taxonomy): domain Eukaryota; kingdom Metazoa; phylum Arthropoda; class Insecta; order Lepidoptera; family Erebidae; genus Nudaria; species Nudaria mundana. Next base: position 17,848,286 of record OY748305.1, on the reverse strand, counting down.
ATTTTGTAAAGATCTAATCAGAAAATAATATAATTATTCCAATACACGGAAATTTAAGTGTTATACAGCCGTACTGTATACAATACCGTAGAAAAGCATATCAAAAGTTGATATGTTCACGATAGCTCCTATTTAGTTATACACTACCTACTGAATTTGTGTTAAGTTGAACCCTACTGCTTATCCTTTCGGAGATAAAGATGTCACGACCATGCGGATGGCATTCATCGAGTACCCATTCTTATGACCGAACATTAAACTAGGTGGCATTAACTTTAATAAAATTACTCTTGTAAAGGGTGTATAATGGTGTCACCAAGATTTCAGTTAGAGGCTCAAACTAATCTCACCTGCAAGTGATGAAAACAAAGTGCCTATGGGATCAGCAAAGTTACCATAAATGTATGTATAAAATGGCTGGTTAATTTCTACATAATCTTATACTTGGCTACTTCCGAGTAGTGGCTAAACACGTTGTCTCATGGGAAAGCCCTGTTCAAGCGGAGCCCCGGGATTTAATTGTATTGCTGTTTAACTGATTTTATTTGTTATTTATTAAAAGAGTAGATATAGCTATCCCATAGTAATGGTTACGGGAGCGGCAGCGGATTAAAAAAAAAAAATAAGGTATAGCTATCATTAGGCTATATCATATTACTATTGTCTTGATTCTATAGAAAGTTTTCTAGTAAATACAATACTCTAGATGCTTTACCTCAAAAAAAATAAATGGATGACAGAACAGTCGTATAAATTTTTCTTTTTCCACACGCGAAAAATACAAAAAAGCTGAAAAGTTTTTCTTTCGGCCAAACTAGTTCCATATTTAGGTTTTCGATTGAACGCACTATCGGAACTATTTTACAACCACAACACTGACATGGTACACAGTGTACGAAAAAACGGGTATAAAAATCCAATATTTACGTAACCGACTCAACCATAAAAGTTGGGCCGAAAAATTGTGCCAGCAACTGTAACAAAAGGAATAAATACTCGGTATTGGCAGTATGTACTGGGTACTCGGTACACTGGCGAGCAAAAAAATGTAGGCCTCTGTTAACTCAAATCGTCCACAGACGGGTACGGAAGTTATCCATTTTTTTAATTACTGCGTTATTGTGATACATTGGTGGCCATGTTTCTTTTTGGAAATTATATTCGGAGAAAATAATGAAACATTAATATACAAAATCCTTGTGGATGATGACATAATTTGTAGCAGCAATCCACATTAAAATTGGTAGTTGTGAAAATAATAAATAATTCGTAAATTAGTTTTCCCTCTTCTATCTCCCCCCATTTTTAGTAATTTATAAATCACTAGCTGATGTCTTTTTTTCCTTTGTCTACGTCCTTTGCCGTGCGAGCGCCTCTGGTTGGTACTACGAGGAATTTTATTTTTTATATTTATATTTGCCCTGGGCTCGGCTTTTACACTTAGTCGTACATTACCGGGATAAAAAGAACTAAAGAAACCTACTCTGTTCTGATGCATATGTGTATATATACATAGCTATACATCTAACCATGATATCGTAAGTTATTTATTACAGAATAATTGCGCCTAAAAATCTTCATTCATACAACATTATTACTTCAAGAATGTTTTAATTCTAAATCATAAGTGTGAAACGTATTGTTATTTAATACGTTGGTGAGTTGCCTCGTGCGGAACGTCATAAAACTTAACTCGAATAGAAAAACAATTACCATTTCCATAACAACGTTTCCTTCTTATCAAAAAACTCGTAAGAGTTTAGACTTTGACATCACAGCTCTACTAGAAACTGATAGATAAACGTAATAGTCACTTTATAGGCACGTAGGTTTTAATCGTCAAATCATAAAGCGTTTGAATTAAACGCTAAGAGGCTTAACAATCACGTATCCTGCACGCGGTGTATCTGTTGCCTGGTAATGGAAAGGCTCTTCAAGACGGGATTGGCTAAATGTGGGCTTAGTGAATACCTCTGTCAACCTTTTTAAGGTTAAAGAGGTAATTCGGTGTATGTGTCTTAAGTTTGTTGGAATATTGTTCATCGACAAATATTTTCATTTGATTTGACATTGAACAACCGACGAAAAACAACACTCAAATATTTAATAGTACCTACGTACTTACTTACCATACAATTGTTTTTATCTCTCGTCGATCTATTCAACAAATTACTATAACATCCACATCCACAGCCCCACAATCTTTATATCAACAATTTAGTACGCGTATTAACAGAATATTCGCGAGGTCGTTCAACTACTGGGCCATTTTTTGTGGCCTAACGTGTATACGTGATTGGCCGTTGGTAGAATGATCGCGTGATGTTGCCATGTTTCGTATCTATTAATTCCTGTGTTCGTTTTATAAAAAGAACAAAAATGTGTAGAGGCCGCTTTTTGTTGAGGAAGATTTTGTGTTTTTATCACGTCGGTGAGGTTAACGGTGGGTTTTTTTAGACAGTGACATAATTTTCCTGTCTACCAAGATGCAAGACAGCCTATCAACATCTCCGTGGCCCAAGTTATCCTCTCCTACACGCGCCACACCTGCTGACAGGGTAACGAGACACTGACAAATATACAGCTATAATCAAAGTGCCCAGTAACGGCAAAAAGTTCGCGCCCTGTCGTGAAACAAATAAAGTGACTGGCGAAATCTGGAAGTTATAAACGCCTCTGTCTATACCTACGGGGATAGGCCTTGATTTTTAGTAGATCAAAAATACTATAGATATTGGATTCAGTACAAATACAACGTGGAATCTTGGCACTCGAATACTATAGGTAATTATTACAAATACCATCTATAAAATAAACAAGATTGTACATTGATGGTTGACATAGAAATAATTCGTAATAAATAATACAGGCGCATCAATGTACAGCGCCGTTGTCGCATCCCTCGAGAGCCAGCAAGCGGAATTGGAACTTAGAACGGCGCGCGGTTGAAGCGCGCAGGTGTGCAATGAATGACCGAGGTGAAGTGGTGGCGTTTTTAAAGCACTGATCGGTAATCTAGGTATTTTTGATCTTAGTAGGGGTAGACCAAAATCATAGGGACTTAAAGCTACGTCATCTTTTGAAGTTAGTTATGAAATCAAAACTATCAACACACAACACACATATATTTCTCATGCGACAATTGTTACGTTTTTGTGGTTTCATACCCAAATGATAAAACGGGAAATCTATTACTGAAACTTTGCTGCCCGTCCGTCCGTCTGTCCGTCCGTCTGTCTTGGGCTGTATCTCATGAACTGTGATAGTTAGAAAGTTGTATAACAACAAATACTAAACAACAGAATATAATAAATATTTAAAGGGGCTTCCATACAACAAAAGTGATTTTTTTTGCAGTTTTGTTACGGAGCCTTTTGTGGGCGAGTCCGACTCGTGCTTGGCCGGCTTTTTATTGTTGTAGGTAGACAGAGATTAAAGAATTTCCACCCAAATCTTTGATGTTAATATGGAAGTCGAAAACTATCTAGTTTTTGATAGATTTGTCCAGGATTTATTTGACACGTAGTGATATTATTTAAAGTATTTTTTTTATTGTTGCAGGTAATAATCATGACGGGTTGAGTGTAGTTGAAAAGGGTCTTTCAGGTAACAAGTTGGGTATGGTTTGCTCGGATGAAACACATCGATGTATGATACAGAAGTGCCCCAGCAGACTAGCTACTTACCCACAATTTGCCAGTATATTTAGTCCCACGTAATAGGGGGCAAGCCTATTGCCGTCACCGCCGGGCACACATATACTTAATGGGTTATGTCCAAACTGGCCGAATATATATAATAAAAAGTAGCAGCTGTATTGTCATTTTGAAAAAAATTTAAACCTTGGATGAAATGTTGATTAAACGCAACAAAATCTTACGTACCAGCCGCTATGGCACAGCCAATTAAAGTCCTGGGCGTCTCTGACTAATATAGCTACTTTTAATGTCTATTAAAAGGCGATGAAGATAAATTACCTACTACTACCTCGGTGGCACAATGGTACTATGTACGGACTGCCACACTCGAGGTCTCGGGTTCGATTCCCGGGTCTGGTGGATAATGTATAATTCTCTTTAGAATTTTACCCAGATAATTATCCCAGAGTCTGGAACTTGTGCCCGGTAAATGGCAATAGGCTCGCCCCCTATTACATGGGACCTAACATAGCTGGCGAGATGTGGGTGTGTTTGCACACCTCTGCCTACCCCTTCGGGGAAAAAGGCGTGATGCTATGTTATGTTATGTTATGAAGATAAATTTCAAATTAATTCAGTTTATTTTGACTTAAATAAAGTTTCATAAATAAATGCGACGTGTGCGCGGTGTGTAGCGTTCAGCCGCTTGTATCGACATTCCAATACTAGGTATGCGCAGCATGCTGCTAATTGCAAATGTTGAGCGGAGCAAATGTTTTTATTACATATCAGAATCAGAATAGAACTCTTAAATTAATTAATCGAATGAAAAATAAATCTATTTTCATTGTTGACGCACGTGTTTCCATGGCAACCATTTAATCATCTTTCGGTCCATCATGTCCAGGACATTTTCGGTGATTGTTCCTCCGTGGTCAGCTCTATTTTCATGATTTCAGATATATGCACTCCCGAGTATGATGTCGACCAGCCGTTTCGGAGGAGTAGACGCACAAACGAGTTACACTTGTCTCCTAAGATTGAGCTCCGCTCAAAAATACACGTCAAAAATTGACACAACAACTTCAAATGACCGAAATTGGACCAAATAATATTTGTTTATTTATTTTTATTTTTTATTTATTTACTTTTGAAGATTTTTTTATTTAATTGTCGGAATGGGACCAAATTGAAATGGGACCTATTCAGAAGTAGTAGCTTTTATTTAAAAACCAGTCTCTTCTTCACCCAGTCTAGAGATATGAGTAACAAACAAAAAAAATATACAGTCGAATTGTGAATCTCCTTTTTTGGAAGTCGGTCGAAAAGCGACTCAGTCCTCACGTTTGGTACGCGTAGTTTTACGTTGCTATAGCTACATTTGGCTTCTGAAAAGCGGCTTCTAAAAATAGTTAGTTTGCGACTCTAAACGGATGCTGTGAATTTTTTTCATAATTATTATCACTTTTGTTGCACATTGCGCTATGAATCATTTCTCTTTGTCATTCCTTTGATAAGATAGGGTGTTACAGTCGTTCATACATTGGTGAGACAGGCTGCTACAGTAATTATATTTTAATTAGTAAGTTTATTATTAAGTATGTTTTCAGTTTCATAATGTCGTTTACCTTGAATATAATAAAACTATACGAGATTTTATTTATGTAAATCTAAATGAATAGATAATGCATACAGTCGCGACTTTTTTCACCAAAAACCCTCGATTGGTAAAAAACAATATTTCTTACACAATTTTAACCGTTTAAGGTGCATAACATACCGCATACCAGTCTTACAAAGTTTTCTTTCCCGCATTTTACCACATTCTTCATTGCTATCGCTCCTACTGGTCGTAGTATAATGTTTATAGCCTGTAGCCTTTCTTAATGAACCTATCGAACAACCAACGAATTACCTATTAATATATCAGTAATAATTAATAATTTTAAACATTCTTACACGTCATCTAGCCTAAGGTAAGCTATAAGCTTGTGCTATGGGATCTAGACAACTGATAAACAGACATATATATTTCTAAATACATACATAGACATACCCATACTCCGAAACAATCATTTGTGGATCACACAAATATTTGATTCGACCCGGGAATCGAACCCGAGACTCCGGAGACGAAAGCCGATGCACTACCGACCACGCTACCGAAGCAGTTTAAAGTTAACCAGTAGTATTTTGATTAGCACGTCATTGTGACAAACACTTCAAATACTATAACAGTTATACGAGTTGACCTTTGGTTCCCTGGGGTTAACCCGACGAGCCCTAGGGGGGCTATCCTTAAGAGGGCCTACCCGGGACGTTCAGTAATGGACCTAAAAAAGGCTTATGTATTCGATGAGCCAGTAACCTTACGTGTGTCGTACTCTTTCAATAAGTTCATCTAAATGGCTCGAAACCTTACATGTTTTTATTTATTTACTTATTTATTTATTAGCATAAATATAACATCCATTTACATATAAATCGATATTGACTGCACTTTTCTAGGTAGGATGGGTCAAGAGGGGGATCTCATTTAAGGATGATCTCAGTATTGTGTGTGTTAGTGTGTGTATGTGAGTGCGTGTGTGTGCGTGAGTGCGCGTGTGTTTGTGTGTGTGTGTGTGTGTGTGTGTGTGTGTGAGTATCAAAATATACATGATATAAAACTAGTTCACATAGCCTAACAGTTCCTCAGTGATACTATAATATCTATACTACTATTATAAAGAGGAAAGATTTGTATTTTTGTGTGTATGTTTGGGAAAGATTTATATTTTTGTGGGTATGTTTGTAATGAATAAATTCAATAACAACTGTGCCGATTTCAAAAATTCTTTCACCATTGGAAAGCTACATTCACCCTGAGTAACATAGGCTACTTTTAATCCCGGTAATTTGTTCCCACGCGAACCGGGAACGAGTAAACTAAATCACGCGGGCGGAGCTGCAGCGATCAGCTAGTAATCAATAAACTAGCCGGTATACCCGTATTCATAAACCTTAACTGAACTATCCGTGTTTATAATAATGAAACAGGTACAAACTATTCTATAGGTATACCGCTTCACAAGAAACTCGCTGACTCAAATAATCGCATCCTGTTACCAATTTAAATGAAACGATCGTTATTAACGTGCTATTAAAGTAATTAACATTCAACAAACATGCCAAAAACAATCGTCATTAAATTTTATGTACGTATTACTTATAATGTCTATTGAATTTTGAACCTAAAATCTGTAAAGAAAAAGTTTAAATTTCTAAAAAGAATAGTACTTATAAAGGATGATACACACAACATCTATTCAACTTAGTTTTGCATAACAAAACGTAATGGAGTAGTCAGTTATAGTATAATTTATGTGATTTGTTTGTTTGAAACTACGTATCCGATACATATGATCTGTGGCTTGTGAGATTTGTGGAACGGAATTTTATATGGTTGTATGACACAGTCTACGCAGCAAAAGCCGACTTTAAGCCACGATATGATATGACCGCACACACACATTTCACGCTTATAGCGCCGAAGGGGTACAACTTGCCAGTATTTTTAGTCTCACGTAATAAGGGGCAAGCCTATTGCCGTCACCGGGCACTCTAGAAAGTGAGTTATGTCCAAAATGGCCGAGAATTAATTTAATAAAATAAGCAGCTATATTATAATTTTGAAAACTAAATTTAAAACCCGTTGCTTTGCGATCAAATGTTGATGAAAGGCAACAAAATCTTACGTGCTAGCCGCTGTGGCACAGCCTATTAAAGTCCTGGGCGTCTCGGACTCGAAATACCACAGAGTAAGGTAATATAACTATGACAACAAAAATGCTAAAACAAAAATGTGTAATTAGATGATAAGTTAAATTGAAAGTATCTTGACTTATCAATCTATATATAGAAATGGGGAATGTCCTCCTTAGCTCTCGAGAACTGCTTATGCTCCAATGATGGTTGACCCCTCTATGGATAGCCCTCGATCTGGAGGCAAGCTAAAAATTCGAAAATTTGACTTAGCCCTAATGGGTCAAAAGTTATAGGCCAAAACCTATAGCGTAGTTCGGCGCGAAGCACCGCGCAAGACACCGTACTAGCTATTATAGAAATTAGGACTGTTTACTTTTTAATCACGAATTAATTACTTATTTAATAGAAATGATTGTGACAAGGCCTTGTAAGGAACCGTTTGAGGCGTTTACTTAGTTTCCAATAAAATCAGTGCCGCTGTTTATAACCTCCAGCAGTGGACCAGCCATTTTTACGTACAATTTTATAATTATGCCGAAATGGATAGGTACACAACTGAAAAATTCATTGACGAAAAAGTCAAAAGGTTCTTTTCTTTTAACTTACACAAAACTTATCGTACCTACTTACGTACTTACGCAATTAATTAAGTCTACTTCTAATGATAAAAAAATCTAAATAAAACTGCAATAATTAACTACTTCCGCTAAAATCAGTAGTTACGACACTTCGAATACATGTATGTCGCCCTTAAATACTCATATCATTCGTACGCAAAATAATCGTTTGTTGTCACATGAACGGGGTCAACAAACTTTTGACATAACACCTTACGATAACTTTTTTATGGTGCATTGTGTTTGTTAGATTAGTTTACACACATTGATAACGAAACGTAATTCGGACGATAATGACAGATTAATGCTACCGATACGTTTTTCAAGGCAATCTACTCCAAAAAATTGGATTTTTAAAACAAATCTTGCAAAATCATTAAATGTATATTTATTCCGATAGTCCGAGATGCCCAGGACTTTAATATAGTCCGAGACGCCCATGACTTCAATATAGTCCGAGACGCCCAGGACTTTAATTGGCTGTATGGCACAGCGGCTGGCACGTAAGATTTTGTTGCCTTTCATAAACATTTCATCGCAAGGTTTCAATTTTTTTTTCAAAATTTAATAAAAAGTGGCAGCCACCACTTTTTATTAAATTCATTCGGTCATTTTGGACCTAAACCATTATAAATGTGCCCCCGTCACCGGGCACTAGGCTTGTCCCCTATTACGTGGGACTAAAAATACTGGCAACACTTTGGGTGTGTAATGCACCTGTTCCTACCCCTTCGGGGATATAGGCAGGCATGTTATGTGTGTGTGTATATTTATTTAGACTAGTATACCATAACTTTATCAAAGGATAAAACGTTACCAAAATACTGTCTCGAAGAACCCTCAAAGTTTTTAAAGATAAGGTATGGAACCCTTCGCTTGAGTCCGACTCGGACTTTGCCGTTATTTTTTTGATAATTTTATTAAATGTCCAAACACGGTGTTCTATTATTTTATTACAGTGTAGATTGGTCAACATTGTTTTGGTGCTGGTTGGAATATTTATGACATATTCCAATAGTCATTTAAAAACAAAACAGTTTTAGAATATATGATTGGTATACGATAGGACCGAATAGGATGTTGACTAGTGATGTGCATACGAAATGTTTAGGAGAGTTTTGCCCAATTACGTCACGTTTTCATTGGCTCACGTTACATTTTGAGAACATACTGGACAATTTTTTGTCTGTCTGTCTGTATGTTCGAGGCTAGCCTTAGATCAAAAATACTATAGATATTGGACTCAGTACAAATACAACGCGGAATCTTGGCACTCGAATACTACGTAGGTAATTATTACAAATACCATCTTTAAAATAAACAAGATTGTACATTAATGGTTGACATAGAAATAATTAATAATAAATAATACAAAAGCATCAATGTACAGCGCCGTTGTCACATCCCTCGAAAGACAGCAAGCGGAATATGAACTTGGTACGGATTCCATGCGCTAAGGTTATAAAAGGAATGTGGAGCACATTGCATATAAAACTTTATTTTAATGAAATACGATGAGAAAGATAAACTTAAATTCACATTGTTTTATTCACGTATAAATAAACGTATAAAATAAATTATATATATAAAAGATTACAAAAACGCTAGTACGAAATAAAATCAACAATTATATTTTCACACACAACCTGTAACCTAAAACAAACAATCAATCAAATAAATTTATGGGTACACATACGCACCTACGATACTTATGAAATATTTATAAAAATAACCATAATATTCTTCAGCAGTGCATTATTGCACATGAAAAGCAATTAACAATGTGAACTGATTTTTACTGTGTGTATGTTTGGGAAAGATTTATATTTTTGTGGGTATGTTTGTAATGAATAAATTCAATAACAACTGTGCCGATTTCAAAAATTCTTTCACCATTGGAAAGCTACATTCACCCTGAGTAACATAGGCTACTTTTAATCCCGGTAATTTGTTCCCACGCGAACCGGGAACGAGTAAACTAAATCACGCGGGCGGAGCTGCAGCGATCAGCTAGTAATCAATAAACTAGCCGGTATACCCGTATTCATAAACCTTAACTAACTATCCGTGTTTATAATAATGAAACAGGTACAAACTATTCTATAGGTATACCGCTTCACAAGAAACTCGCTGACTCAAATAATCGCATCCTGTTACCAATTTAAATGAAACGATCGTTATTAACGTGCTATTAAAGTAATTAACATTCAACAAACATGCCAAAAACAATCGTCATTAAATTTTATGTACGTATTACTTATAATGTCTATTGAATTTTGAACCTAAAATCTGTAAAGAAAAAGTTTAAATTTCTAAAAAGAATAGTACTTATAAAGGATGATACACACAACATCTATTCAACTTAGTTTTGCATAACAAAACGTAATGGAGTAGTCAGTTATAGTATAATTTATGTGATTTGTTTGTTTGAAACTACGTATCCGATACATTTGATCTGTGGTTTGTGAGATTTGTGGAACGGAATTTTATATGGTTGTATGACACAGTCTACGCAGCAAAAGCCGACTTTAAGCCACGATATGATATGACCGCACACACACATTTCACGCTTATAGCCCCGAAGGGGTACAACTTGCCAGTATTTTTAGTCTCACGTAATAAGGGGCAAGCCTATTGCCGTCACCGGGCACTCTAGAAAGTGAGTTATGTCCAAAATGGCCGAGAATTAATTTAATAAAATAAGCAGCTATATTATAATTTTGAATACTAAATTTAAATATTCATTAATACATAATATTCTTCAGCAGTGCATTATTGCACATGAAAAGCAATTAACAATGTGAACTGATTTTTACTTGTCGAAAGTTTATATATCTAGATACTCCATCCTCTAAAAGAGTAGTTTTTTGCTATCTTTAAGCGAAAACTTTGTCATCGTGAAACGTCTTACTACCAGCGCGTTCGCAAAGCGACTAAAGCGTTAAGTCGGTCCACTAGCGATAGGGACCGAGTTGAAGTGGTGCCGTTTTTAAAGCACTGATCGGTAATCTAGGTATTTTTGTTCTAAGAGGCAGATATTTTTTTTTGACATCCAAAAACTTGGCACAACTTGATTTCAGACTTGATATCAGCTTTTTTGACTGGAGGTGGAGTGTGTGTATTAGGGGCAAAAAGCCCAAACAATAAATACGAGTACTTAAAGCAATGGGGTAAGATGTTGAATTTTTATATTATTGCACTAATTTCGCTAAATAGAAAACAGTCTTGAGAATGCCTCGTGAGTAGGCGAAACATAATATGTCGACGTTTATAATGTCTTCTATTTAGCAAAATTAGTGCAATTATATAAAAATCCTACATCTTACCCCATTGTTTTATCATAGACTTTCGGCCAGGTAACGCCTGATTCCATTAAATAAATAAATACATACACATATTATCACGCCTATATTCCCGAAGGGATAGGCGGAGGTGCATTACACACCCACAATTTGCCAGTAATTTTAGCCCCACGTAATAGGGAGCAAGCCTATTGCCGTTACCGGGCACTATTGAGAGTGGTTTATGTCCAAAATGGCCGAATTAATTTAATAAAATAAGCAGCTAATTATTATAATTTTGAAAACTAAATTTGAATCCCGTTGCCTTGCGATGAAAGGCAACAAAATCTTAAGTGCCAGCCGCTATGGTACAGCCAATTAAAGTCCTGGTCGTCTCAGACTCACCAAACAATAAACAATGTGTTTAATATTTGCAAGGTCTAGGCGACCACTTTCTACTAGTATTCCACTAGTAGAAAGTGTACATTGATAGTTGGTCGACTCAAATATCGACAAAATTGTCCGAAAACCCGTAACATCGAAACGGTACATCTCTACATGTAACATCGTAGCACCGGTAGAAGTTATTAGCATTGCAAAATTCAGCAAATACCGCTAAATATTCCGTCGCGTCATTTCGTCTGACAAAGTTGTTTCAAAGAACAAGTTTTACCCCAAAGTTTGTTTGTTTTGTAACTGCATGTGGATTTAATTAATCAGCTGTTACGTTGTAACATGTCTCTACTAATGTCATTAAGAGGAAAGATTTCATTTAGTTATTTACTTTTTTATTTATTTATTTTTGTACATACACAGTAAATAAAAAACAGTAAATGGATACAAACTAAACATGTATACAATGGCGCCACTTATCTCTAAAGAGATCTCTTCCAGTGGGCCTGAGAGAGGAGATCATGATGCTGTTTGCATCATGATGATCTCCTCTCCTGCTGATGTGTGTACAGGTTAATTAACTTCATTGTTTGTTTGTTTTTTTTTGCATAGGCTCAAACTACTGATGCTACATTATCCCTGAGTTCTATAATCTAGGTTTTTAGTAACGAGAAAACTATACAAGGTGTAACATTCTTATGGGTCAGTACGGGAAATTCTGAAACTAGACCAACGAAGATTTCTTCTTAGGATTAATATTGGAATTATCGGGATATTTACCTTGGATATTTACCATAAATATCCCGATAATTCCAATAGTAAACGACCATGATAGTTTAAGTACCTGTTCTTAGGATGTCATCGATTTTAGTAAAAACGAAAAAACCACTTTCAAAAAAAAAATTAATATAAAAAAGTCTACAGCTAGGTGACGATAGTTAGCTGAGGTACATGTAACAGAGTGCTCCAGTGACCGAAAGGGGACCAAATAATTGTCGGAATGGGACCAAATTGAAAAGGGGCCAACGCGGAAGTAGTAGCTTTTATTTAAAAAAATAATCCAAAATCGGTTCACCCAGTCAAGAGATATGAAGTAACAAACATAAAAAACGATAATAGAAAAAAAACATACAGTTGAATTGAGAACCTCCTTATTTTTTGGAAGTCGGTTGAAAATAGTAGTAATGTCGAAGACCTACCAAAATAAATAAAAGATATTAAAACAACGGATTTTATTAATTTTAGACAATGTGTTTCATATAAATAAGTACTAAACTACTGAAGACCTACACAATCAATATCTAAATAAAAATAGTGTAAGCCTTTTTTTTTCAAAAAGTCCCGGTTCGATTCCCGAGCTGAGTACCTACAAGATTTTTTTTATCGGTGAATACAGTTTTTATTTTTACTATAATCAATGACATGGTTCCTAAGAACATTATCTTCGTATGTCTTATAGTTTCAGACTTTCCCATGTTGACCCATTTGAATGTTACACGCTGTATAATGCGGCCGGAGCACAAAATGGCCGGTACTAGACTACTATAAATTTGTCCGCAACCTGGTTTTTTAATTGCATAAACATTTCGATACAATTGAAATAGAAAACTTGGCTCCCTGTACTAGGCATTTGCTTAGTGGCTTTACGTAACCTGCCATCTTTTATTTCAAGTACCTCAATTTACTTCACAAATCGTTTCCCAATAATCAACTTCAATCTCGTCGTATGTCACGGCCCTAATCTTATAAATAAGTCTTTAGCAGAAATAAGGGTGGTGTTGCATGATGCGGAGAAAAATCGCGGAGTAAGGGGAAGCTGTCTATGTGCTATGTCATGCCTTAATGTTGGATACTGAGGATGTACTTAATGGTATTCTTGTAACATGTGAGGTTAATGTGGCCTTGAACATACTGATTTATGTAGTTAAATTCTTTAGAAAGAGTTTAGGTTTCCGCACGCAAACTAGAAATGTACGTTACCGTTCTATTTTCCATAAAGTCTGGTTGGAACAATTTGGATAAAGTCTTGTGTGTTCCAATTGGTCCTTGTAAAGTTTGAAAATACAACTGGATCCGATGACGCGGCGTTTAGAAAGGCTCGTAGCTAAGTGGTAACTGGTTGTAAAGGTTAAGCAACACTAGCTAGGTCGGTCTTAGGATGGGTGACCATGGGGTAACCTGCTGTCCAATAAAAGTGGTTGCAGAGGGAGTGTAAAGCCCACGCCCGGCCCCTTTCCTGGGTGGGAAGGCTCGACCTTTCACCTGACTAGCCGTCGCCGAGGTGCTGTCTGTTGCGTACGCAAGCTGGTTCCAGCGGCACCTCCCAGCTAAGGCGACAGGACGGCTTCCGGAGGTTGGCTTAGTGGGTGGGCCTGGATTCTCCGGGTATAGACCTAGAGGCTCTGGGCTAACCCCACACACCGGCATCACCTTACCCCGAGGTGGTGCTAAAAATCCGACTGGAATAACTACGGAAAATCGATATCGCCAATGGGTTGTGAACGTCAGATGGCAGTCGCTTCACGGAAAACATCGACGTCAGCCTCTTCGCAGTTACCTAGACAGAGAAGTGACCCCAACTGGGTTGGAAAAAAGCGTCAGTGGATGATGACAATCAATCCACTGAACCTTTTTCCCAAAGCGCTGTACGAAGTTCGCCAGATTAGCTAGTATTAGTATAATTTTCAATTTATCGTCGCGACATCGAAAGTATTACCACGACCTACACCACTATTGTATGCTAATGGGACAGGTCAAGGTTTGTTACCGTGCGATGCTTAACATTATGTACATTTTAATTAACGTTTGTATTTAAAGTGGATATCAAATTGTGTGAAAATTCAGTTTTACGATGACATTCGCTATTCTTTCTAATAATTTTCAAAACAGAGACTTTCATCTTGCATTATATTAGTCATCACCACTGAACCTTTTCCTAACCCAGTTGGGGTCGGCTTTCCTGTCTAACTTCGATATTTTCCATGAAGCGACTGCTATTTGACCTCCACAACTCATATAATAGACGATATTGAAATTCAGTAGTTAGACCAGTCGGTTTTTAGAGTTACGACTGCCATTGAATGTTTATATGTATAGCAACCGTGACCGATGGCTTAACGTGCTCTCAGAAGCACGGAGGAGTCTCAGTGTCTTAAGAAATAGTCATGTTATTTGGTACAAAGAAACATATATACTTACTTAGTTGGAGAACAGGCGCAGACATTTATCAACATTGTTGACGAGTAAAGACTATAACATCACGCTACGATATAATTCTTTAAATTAATGTAGTTTCTTTTTTTTAAATTCCGCGGCACGATACCGCTGCAGCCTACGTCTATTGCCGAGCGCCTCTGAATAGCTAGGAAGATTTTTTTAAGGCAGTGAGCTATCACGAGTGCTCATTTGATGTAGAGACTACATTAATTTTAAGATTTTTGTAAAAAAATGTGTTTGTTTTTCAACGTAAGACTTCCAGACGGTTCTGTTACCTAAACTTTTTTTTTTATAAAAGCAGTTTTACTGTGTGGGAAAAAGTGTGTTTATTATACACCGTGTGTATAATAAACACACTTTTTCCCGACAAACTCCTTGATTGACACTATCAACGATCTAAAGCAATACAAAGTCAGTGCATAACAAACTGTTGTTTGCTGTCAATTAACGTTATAACGATAACTACCGCCTCGTTATTTTGTTGCTACGTTGTTAATTCATAATGAGGAGAGATTGTGTTGTTTGGGTTAGTCGTTATCCGACTCATTGAAAAGAGGAGTATGTTTTTGGACACCATCACAACAAGCTGTACAGGTACAGGTCTCAAGGTAACTACTGGATTCGGAGGCCGTGGGTTTGAATATTTGAACATCATAAAGACACCTATCCGAAATTATGGTAATAAACTTGTGCTCTGAGATCTAGACTGCTGATAAGCATGCTTATTATTGCTAAATATGTACATTATACATAGAAAACATCCAAACTCCGAAACAAACATTTGTGGATCACACAAATAACTGATCCGACCCCGATTCCCGAATCAAATCGACGTCATACACCTACCACTGAGCCACCGAAGCAGTCGAGCGATTATAGAAGCTTATCTTGTTCTATGTATGACAAAAATAATTTAAATATTTATTTATTCGTCCATCCTACTACTAATCATAAACGCGAAAGTTTGTATTTAATGTTTGTCACTCTTTCACGCAAAAACTACTCATTGGATTCTATGAATGCCTGTGAGAAGCATCGATGTGATCTGATTATGGATGTATCGATGGAGATGTTCATGAAGATACTACCGCAATAGTTTTATTTTTAAATAAGTGCGTACCTAGTAAGCCTTTGTACTACTGTTACTCTATCCATAAACTGCTATTCTTCTAGCTCTTTTACATACTTGTTGAGTACCTACATAAATAAATACCTAAGTACTAAACCATCGAAGCACATTTAAGTTATAAGTCATACTAATAACCCTTCGGCATAACCCCAAACTCAAACACTAAATATCTCATATCAGGAAGTTTAATTTTCCGGTTGTAAATTAAGATGGGAGTAACATTTATTTGCCAAGTAAATAAGTTGGATGAACAACATCCTAAACTCGATATTAATTCGTAAAGTTTCTAATTTATAGGGTATTTACTCATACCCTGTTATTTCCGGGACTAAATACACATAACACCTGTTTCCCAGATGGGGTAGGCAGAAGCATATTACACCCACTTTTCGCCAGTTATTGTTGGTTTTGTTATGTTACTTTTTATTATCGTCCTTCACGGAAAATATCGAAGTTCAGCTGAATCACAGTTAGACTGGAAAGCCTTTTCCCAACTGAGTTGGGAAAAGGCTCGGTGAATGATGAATGTTGTTTCCACGTACTAGGAAAACAGCACAGTTTTCAGATCCTTACCTAAGCTGGCTTAGTTTCGTTAGTACATCGTCCCCGAACAGGCCACACAGGTGGCAAAGTCTTCCGGGCTCCATTGGAAATACCTTCTGCGTGCGAGCCAGAGACGCCCAGCAACGGACGTGAGAGCGACCGCGGAATTAAAAAGAACACACACTCACATTTTTTTTTAATTTTTTATATTTTTTTTTATATAGATAAGATGTTACGAATAGTTATCCATATTGTTCCTGGTAGGGTATGTAAGCCCCCTTTCTACTGTTACTTATTGCATGATGTGTCATCATATAAGTAACTGTTACATTAAGACTTTAATTGCCTATCTAGTTAGAAAATGTTCCGGATAACTTCGCCGTCTATGAACCGACTTTAATACTTTTTTTTGTTGTAAAGGAGATATATATTCTTGTATGAATGGAAACAGTTCTTGGCGGACCTTTTTTTTTTTTTAAATCCGCGGCCCGAGTTCGCGGCTGCATCTACATCCATTGCCGAGCGCCTCCGGTAGAGACTGAGAGAATTCCCGGTGGCGCCCGGCGGACCTTGGCCACCTGCGTGTGTTACCCCGCATCTTTGGGGTCGGGTTTTATCCCGCGTCGGTGCGTGAAGGCGTGCTTGGGGTGCAGCCCCACATCGGCGGACCTAGATAAATACATAAGTACATATATATATACTAATATTATAAAGCAGAATAGTTTGTTTGTTTGAACGTGCTAATCTCAGGAAGTACTGATTCGATTGGATTTTTTTTTTGTTGAGGAGTGTATTTATCGAGGAAGGGTTGCCCCCTATTACGTGGGACCAAAATACTGGCAAATTGTGGGTGTGATGGCGTGTATGTGTCTGTACGAAATTCGTTCTAAAAATACGAGTATTTGCGAAGCTAGATGTTATCACGGGTGAAGCGACGGGAACATTAATTACAAGCGAAGGCGAAGCCGTGGTAGTTTATTATAATACTAGAAAAAAATATTGTTTTCTGTGGAGAGGAGCCAATACTCGCTAACTAGGAACTTTATCTATATTATTTCCATTGAGTAACAGACAGCCAGACAGCCAAATATCTTTACTTTCACATTTACAAAATTATAACGTTAGGATCATTGGAAGTTTGCCATAAATAGTATACAAAGAAATCAGTGTTACTTGAACAAAAGGAACACTTTCAAATCTCAACTCAAATATTATATTTAGCTAATTGACAACAAACATGGCGGTTCATTAAAAAATATTTAAAATGCGCTCGTGTTCACAATAAATAGTTTCGTAGTCATGTCTCCTTATGTATCACAAGCTAAAATCTCACTGTTCTTTCACATGCGACGTGGGAAGCAGCGACATACTGGTCCTACGTCTTACGACGTCTGACGAGCTATGACACTTTAAACGTGTGTGACAGCGTAGTACGCGTGGGATAGCATGGGAACACGCGAATCTGGCGCGGTGACGCGTAAGACAGCGTGGTGAATGACCAGTGTGTTAGATACCATACAAATTGTATAGGCCAGATGCGGTTAAGATGTCATAATGCGTGGTGTACGTCTTATGTGAAGGATGAGTTCCACCTTGCCTCAAGTTGTTATCAAATGTAACGAACTGACATTATACAGTCAAGTAAAAATTCATTGCTAGAAAATAATTGCCTAATAATACTAATAATTTGTTGACAATTTTAACAGTTGTAGTTTTTGAAAATACCTAGTAGAATAAACTGTGAATTTGAAATTGGAATACGGTCTCAGAATTGAAGTCCCGCTGACGGCCTCGCTGATCTTTTTATTCGTTCTCTAATGGTTTTAAATGTGTTTTTTTTCGAACCAGCCAGTATTATACTCGGAACAAATTAAAATAATACCAACATAAAAAATTGCGAAGCCACAGACAATCAGAAATAAATGGAACTATACCACTCAGTTTATCACTCAAGTGCATCTTGAAATATAGTAAATAAACTACAACTGTCATCTTGCCCGCCAAAAAAAACTTTTTAAACAAGATGGACGCCTAAAGTCGTTCTCATTAATCGTTTGGATAATTGGATACTCCAGGACAATTTATCAAGAAAAAAGTTTGTAATACCGAACGCCTAATTAGATGGGACGCCATATTTTCTGCAAGCCCTTAATTCACCATTTCTTGTTGGGAACGGTAACTATAAGAAATGAGTTGAGTTTGATTAATTGGGACTATAACTAGACTAATGCCACTATAAGCTTTTTGTCGGATTAAATCAGACACTTACCTACTCACTAAAATTGTAGAAAGAGTAAAAAAACACGTCTCACATTAACACAAAACCCGACCTCAAATTACCAGAGTGGGACTAAATAACTGTCGGAACTTTGTGTTCTTGAGGTTGTGTCCAGATCCGGCTCGAAAGACCAGATGTTAGGCTTGTTGCTGCTACGCACTTTGTTAGTCCCACGTATATAGGGCGAGCCTTTTGCCGCTAGCCGGGTTTTATATTTGCAATATCCTCATGTTTTTTCGCTGCTCCGCTCCTATCCGGTCGTAGTGTGGCCTTATAGCTTTCCTATAAATGGACTGTTTCACACATAAACATAGTTTTTCCGATTCATCATTATTCACCGAGCCTTTTCCCAACATAGTTGGGAAAAGGCTTTCCTGTCTAACTGTGATTCGGCTGAACTTCGATATTTTCCGTGAAGCGACTGCCATCTGACCTTCACAACCCATGGGCGATATCGAAGTTTTGTAGTTAGACCGGTCGGATTTTTAAGGGCTCCAACTAACCCTAACGACTGCCATAGATGTTCGTATGACAACCGGAACCGACGCGGCGACGGCTTAACGTGATCTCCGAGGCACGGCCCTATTGTAAAATTATTTCAAAGTAAGCAAACTAGGATAATTTTATTTTTTAAATTGATATAAACATTTTTTTAAGTAATATTTTATCCAAGTTTGTTTACTTTTCTCAAATAATTTTACAATATAAATCGCAAAAACGATATTTTTTTAGAAATACTTCATAAAAATATTTTCCCGATGCTTAGATTTTCATATAATATACCAATGTAACGAAATATATACTCGTAGCTAGAAAATAGATATTTACCTTTGTATACTATGAGTGTTATTCACGGTTTATATAACTAACTCATCATCCGCCGAGCCTTTTCCCAATGCAGTTGGAGTCAGCCTTCCAGTCTAATTGCGATGTGGCTGAACTTTGATATTTTCCGTGAACCGACTGCCATCCGACCTCCACAACCCATGGGCGATATCGAAGTTCTGTAGTTAAACCGGTCGAATTTTTGATTTAGGTCTCCAACTACCCCTAACGACTGCCATAGATGTTTGTATGACAACCGGGACCGACGGCTTAAGAAATGGTCACCCATTCTAAGACCGGCCTGAGTCGATGTTGCTTAACCTTTGCAATGTGTTAACATTGTCGGTTACCACTAGACCACGAGCTTATTATAACTAACTATATCTAACTATATGACACTAGATCGTAACGGACGTATGACGGTCAGATATAGTCTTAATTACGGCTCCGAGGGCCTGATCCTCGTCCCACTGGCTTAATTTGGTCAGAATGTGCGTCTTCATCAGAGAAAAGCGGGCAACGAGTTAATTCCTTAGTGTGGGGTGCAAGTGAAAGCGAAGCTAATCTATACTCAATAATCTAGTCTTTATCCTCGAAGGGTTAGGATAGAGGCGTTTAATATAACCGCATTTCGCCAGTCACTATACATATTTAGATAGGAATTAAAAATCACAAATACGAATGTCATCGGCCGGAATTGCAACTGCGACCTTTCCCTAACAAGGGGAATGCTCTACCACTAAGCTACGATGACCGGTACCGATGTCATCCAATTTTTGGTTACGTAATTTCTAGATCGCGCTATTAAGGTTAGCGTTGGAGCCACCTACCGAGTTACTACTGAACTACGGTACGGTACTATAAAGTTTAACTATACTAAAGGATGTTTAACTAAGTATGCAATGCATGCTGCTGTTGCAAAAAACTGAGCGAAGTGTTTTTCGGTGATTATTCCTCGATGGTATGTCCGATTTTCATTTTTTCTGTTCTAGACCACCTCACGCCACACGTTATCACTGTGGTAAGTTTGAAGGAGATCGGTTCAGGCGTTTAGGAGGAGTATGCGGACAAACGAAATACATGAGTCGAAGGATTCGTCGACACGACCAGCATGTGCGCTCACATTTTATTGTATTTTTACACGACAAATGGGAGCGTAAAAATAATTCGAGTAATGTTTATCGCGTGAATGTATTCATCCTCTGCCTTTTCCGTCGAGGACATTGTTGTAATATGTTCATAAAAATATATAAATTAGAAAAATCATATCACAACATGAAGAGTTTCATTAAGTATCATCATCGATCGAGCCTTTTCCCAAGCTAGTTGAGGTCGGCATTCCAGCTTTCTTAATGAAACTTATTAGATCACACCTCCGCTTCAGTGTGACCACCGCTTTACGGTCAATGTTCCGGAGTCATCAACTTCCAATCCAATTGGTCATATTGCGATACACTTATACAATATTGGATTATCTTTTTGTCAGGGTACAGCGAAATATTTTGCTACTTCTACATACAAAATGTGTATTATGTAATATAATACTAATATGCCATCTAGCCCAAATTAAGGAGAAAAATTATCTTCGTAATCTATTATTAGGTATTTCGCCCGCGAACATTAGCGGGATAAAAGTCTGTAGCATAATACTAGGTACAGCTATACCTTAGTTAGTGTAAGAATTTTCAAAATCGGTTTATTCAGGAAACAACCTTAGAAACACATACTTTATCTCTTTTTAATATCATAGTATAGATTACCCGGAAAGCCCGGGTAAGCAGCTAGTATATCCAGACCTTTAGAGTAGTAAAACTCGACACTGCACCCTATACCAACCCGTCTGGCCGGCGTGGTATATGTAGGCTGAATTCCCCCCTCTTTAGGGGAGGTCTATGCCCAGCAGTGGCCGCCAATGGGCTGAGATGATGATGATGATGATATCAAGACCAAAACAAATTCTGTATTGGAGCATTTGTTGCAAAGTAGCAAAACAAGGGAGTGTTTCCTACAATAGAGAACAGACGTAACTCGATAAAGTGTCGTATCTGAACATTTGAGGAGACGTTCAACAAATCGAGTTACATCCGAATGTGTTACACGTAAATATAATGTTACAGCGAGGTTTTGTTTGACTATTGTACTTTTTTGGGAAAAAATACCAACCAAGAGCGAGTTGGACTCGCGCGCGAAGGGTTCCGTACACTTTATTTATAAAAATGGCAAAACAAATTACGTTTGGCAAATTATATGTGCCCTGAAACGGCAAAGGTTTTGAAAGACGAAGCTTTGGATCGCGCCTGAGGTCATTGTTTTTGTGCTAATAGTTTTTGTTTCTGTACTTAAGGGGGTGCTACCCCCCTAGGAGGTGGATGATGCAGGAAGATGTCCTTCGTGTGGGACTCCCAGAGGCTAGACTACCCACTAAACCCCCACGGTTTTCCATTTGAGAAATGAGACTACCTTCTATTCTCTCGCTTACTTGGTCGGAACAGTACATCTTCCCAGGATATATCTCTCCCGTGGTAGCATCGGAGATGTACTGATACCGTCAAAGCCAAGAAGCACATTAAAGAGGTTCCTTTACTAATAGAATTCCTGTCACCTTAGTTTCATATAAGAAGTCTAATTAGCCCATTTTGACCATCAAAGTAAGAAACTAAATCCAAGCATACGCCTCTGTCCATTTATTATAAAGGTTATCTATTGGTTAAAAACCCATATAAATCCGTTCACATCACGAACTTACCAATGGCCCACTTATTTTACTTTAGCATCATTATTCCCGAAGACCAACACGAAAACCCTCTCGGAACAACATAGTCACAATTTTACATTTACCCCTCTTGTACCCAGGGGACCGACATGTTTCAACATAAACAAAATTGTCATGTTTCTGAACAAAATGTACGACATGGAATTGACTTATCTAAGTTTTTTTTTACTTGTTTGTTGTAAAGTTAAAATGGGTACAAGTATTTTAGCGCTTCGTAATTTAGTCTGTATGCGTAGAGGTTATACGAGTAGTTCAGTGTTTTTTTTTAATTTTTTTCGGCGTCTCTGGCACGCACCAGAAAGCCATTTCCAGTGGCGCCCGGCGGACTTATAGTTCGGTGTCGTGTGTAAATACTAATCAAGTTATTTTTAAACCGCAAAATATCTACTTTACAACGATGTGTAGTTTCTATATAATAAAGATTGATGTACAGATGTATTTGTTAAATAAAGTTTTTTTTTTAATTCCGGCCACTCTAACGTCCGTTGTCGGGCGTCTCTGGTTACAAGCAGGTATTTCCAGTGGGAGGTTCAAATATTACATTAAATCAAAAAAACTTTCTTGTGTCTACAACCATCATTTGAAATAGTTACTAAAAGTTGACAGTAAATAAAGTGACATCATAAGACAATTTCATACAATTTTCAATGAGCCTTACCGCATAAAACCCCAAAAAAATTACCGTTCAGATATTTAATAAAATGGTGATTTAACTTGACAGTCATCTACCCTTGACAGTCATGTGACCAACTATTGTTAATATGGTAATTTTATGCGTCGCGATATCATTGATTTGAAATGTAAATTGACTAAAGTTGAAAATGTTGAAAAAACAACTCGTCTGGGATTATGTAAAAAAACTCTTTATATAAGTTATAAAAACAAAAACATTTCCTTCAAAATACAAACTCGAAGTGATTTGAAATTTTCTTCAGATGTATTCAATTTAATGCGTAGCGACATTAAGGGCGGGAACAGAAGAACAATCCCTTCAAACATTTATAGAGTACTGGGGTGATATTCTATTCAATATTCCGATTGTTGTTTCTTTTGTGAATCTGACTCGAATTGTCAAGTGTTATCTGTGACTGGTGGAAATATTTTTAATATATTTTGAACAAACTTGGGTACTTCTACTCTCTGACAGATACACCGACAAACAATTTTGAAAATATACTCTTTTGTGTAAGTACCGACACTTTCATAATTATTTATGCATTTAGTGACAGTTTTTTTTTTTGGAATAACAAATAAGCATGAAACGCGCTGGTCCTTCACATACGACGTTTGCCACGCGACGTGGGAAACACCGACACACTGGTCCTACGTCTTACGACGTCTGACGTTTACGTTATCTACGCGCTATGACACTTTAAACGTGAGTGACAGCGTCGTACGCATGGTATAGCATGGGAACGCGAATCTGGTGCGGTGACGCGTAAGACAGCGTGGTTAATGACCAGTGTGTTCGTTACCATACAAATTGTAGGCCAGATCCGGTTCAGATGTCATAAAGCGTGGTGAACGTCGCTTGTGAAGGACGAGTTTGCCCGTACCTATAGACTCTTAAATTTTATTTTACTAGCTGATCACCGCAGCTCCGCCCGCGTTATATAGTTTTCTCTTTCCTGATTGTGGAACACGTTACCGAGATAAAACCTATAGCTCTCAGAGATAATGTTGCTATATTAGTAAAATAACTTTCTAAATTGTTTAAGTTGTTTCAGAGCATATTTAACGCAAACAATTATCAAATGCCTCGACTGCCTCAATGGCGCAGTGGTGGTCCCAGGTTCGATTCCGGGTCGAATTAAATTATTTGTGTGATCCACAAATATTTTTTTCGGTGTTTTGGTATTTTCTATGTATAATATGTAAGTTTATCAGTTGTCTAGATCTCATAGCACAAGCTTATAGCTTAGTTTGGGCTAGATGACGTTGTGTGAGAATGTCCAAAAATATTTATTTATTATTTATTAAATCTTCTTTCTTTATAACATTTTATAGTGGTATACGCTCTGTGGTCTACATCCATATTTTCTTCCATAATATGTAGGTACATATTTCCCCAACACTTGAACTCCCTAATGTGAGTTTCTCCAACTTTTTTCATATCTTCTTGTCTACGGTATTCTATTGTGTCTATGATCTGATCATCAATCATACTTCGAAATCTTTCTTCGATTTATCTCATCGTTTCTTTGTTAACCTTATATTGATATAATTTTAATGTGTCGATGTGGGTGTATAACACCCCTGCCTACCCCTTTAAATAAATAAATAATTAGGACAATTCACACAACGCCATCTAGACTCATACTAAGCAGAGCTTGTGATATGAGTCCTAGATAAACTGATATAAATACTTATATACATTTTTTAGTAAATACATACATAAATTATACATAGGAAACATCCAGACGTCGGTACAAACGTATATGTCATTACACAAAGTTTGTCCCGACCGGGAATCGAACCCAAGACTCTGGCGTCGAAAGCGGATGCATTACCGACCACGCCACCGAACCAGTCGTTAAGGACTTTGTCCGTGTGGTAACGTGGTGTTTGTAACATTTTTCATTGCTATTCCACTCCTATCGATCGTAGCGTGATGATGTATAGCTATAGACCAACGCGGTCGTCGTATACGACTGTATAGCCTATATGTAACTCATAACATATTGTAAATGTTGTCAAGTAGCCTGAAACAAATGATAAAATATTTTTTCAAATCTATCGGGTTTCCGGAGTCTATTTAATGCAGGAATATAATAATATAATAAAATCTTTCCTCTTTATTAGATCATTTTTGAAGCACTTTCGGTCCTTTATTTAATAAGTACATTTAGTTAATTTATTTTAGTTGTAGACAACAGATTATTACAACCGCAAAACTGTCTAAAATGTGCTAAAATCTGACAACAACTCAGTGGTGTTGCCCACTCATGCACAAAATCTTCTAATCGTATTTCACAGCATCTACTTGACGAGTTTTGGTTGGTATTACCATCGTCAAGGGTTTGTGATTAACATTTTATTGTAATAAACTAGCCGATTCCCATGGCTTCGCCCGCATGGAATAAGTTTCACATATTGCACAAAAACACATATACTTTTCCACTGTTATAATTTTATTTCTACTGACCGGTTTCACCTCACGGCATTATCAGAGATTTATACAAAATAGTTTCAATAAAAGTTTTGGTATTAGATGTCCTTATGAATATGTAGTTACGATACGAGGCATACGAGGTAACATACTTACCTAGTACTTTTAAAAAACACAACTAGAACCTTATACTTAGTACTTTTTATTGTTTTTCAAAGTATTCACCACGTAGCTTACGCAAAACTTATAGTGTGACCTACGTATAACTTCTATTCCACTCTAAAGTGGACACTCTAAAGTGAAAGCGACGACTGCTTCTTCACCGGACTGGAACCTTTGACCACGAAGACTTTTCTTAATTTTGGGAAATGTAAAGAATTCGTTAGGGCTTAGGTCAGGACTGTATGGAGGATGGTCATGAATTTCTACTTTTTCCTGCTTCAAATATTTAATCGTTTGTCGAGCGCTGTGTGAGCTTGCGTTGTCGTAGTGCTGGTGATTGATGATGTCGTAGACGTGATTTGACTCTCCTCGGTTGAACCTTTGCAGAGTTTTCTTACACCATCTGACGCGGGCCGCCTTGTAATCGTCGGAAAGCAGATGCAACGGCAAACTAGCTTTCTCACACCCAGCGCTTCATGCAATATCTTCTGAATGGTTGTCCCTGAGATGCCTAATAGAGCCTCTATCTCTCGATACGTCACATGACGATCTTCGAGAATTAGTTGTTTCTCAGCAATGATGTTATCTTCAGTGAAGGCGGATTTTGGGCGTCCTTCGTGAAATTTGTCACTAACACTAGTATGTCCACGCTGGAATTCTAAATAGCGTTCGACAGTCCGCAGTCATGGGGCTTCATCACTGAACACAGATGTTAGCTCTTCAAAACACTGAAGCCGTGTCAGGCCTCTTCTAAAGTTGTAGAAAATTATTGCACGAACATTTTCCTTAGAAAGATTAATTTTCGTACGTAACCTGATAGATTCCAATCAATGCTGTGACTAAACTAATAGTGCGAGTATTAATCCTAATACTTTCAACTGTTTTTAGATTTAAAATTTAAACACATTCGAATATTGAACAGTTCCAAATTCAATATTGCCGGGAAATATGGAAACGACAGAAGTTAAAAGGCATGCCTCGTATTATTATGTGACTTATGGATATTATTGTGTGCTTTATTGTATAAATCTCTGATGATGCTGTGAGGTATATATTAGGATATTATTGTGTAATTTATTGAAACTATATTGTATAAATCTCTGATAATGCCGTGAGGTGAAACCGGTCTGTAGAAATAAAATGATAACAGTGGAAAAGTATAATATAAGTATATGTATTTGTGCAATATGTGTAGCAGATTCCACCAAGTGCCGTCAATGGACAGTATAATAATAGGATTCAATTTTTTTTCCATCGACGTGGAATATTTATTTACAATAAAAATAACAATTTACATAATTATATACAAAAAATATTTACACTACAAAATGTCGTTTAATAAATCCTCCGCGTCATTGCTAACCGGGAAGGTTAATTAAGTACAAAAATATACAAGGAAACCAATTTCTTTGGTCTGGTTTCAAAGAAAAGTCGTGTATTTTTTTTTATTTGTGGCGTGTATTCAGCCTTTAAAATGAACATCTTTTTACATTTTCCTTTCTTATTTTAATATCAAGAAGACCGTATCATAATATTAAACATAAAGTGGTGCCTCCGACATACTCGTAAAGGTTTTGAGCAAATAGAATTCGGGCTCTTGTTGGAGCCGCCTTTACACGCTAACAGAATATGACATACGGGAGTAAATAGTTAATTTAAACGTTGATTTTTTTTCTTCATCTCAACGTTGCTACCGACCTTTTTTGAAAATTAAAATAAGCAAACAACCTTATTCATAGTAACTAGCGGGTCGTGTGAATTATTCGCACTGCTGTTCATTTTTAAGTAGGTAATAAATATAGACGAAATTCTTGAACGCAATCCTGTGGCTTTTGAAATTTTCGTTACAAACATACGAAAATACTGTCATGATACGTGTACTTAATGTTTTAATACAAATAAGATTGGTGTCTAATAATAATTACCTACGTAAACTTATTATTAGTCGGCCGGTTTCTGAATTGAGAATTTGAAGTTGAGCATCCACTGAGTACGCCAAGGATATTTTTATTTTTGCTTTTACAAAGTAGTAGAAGTGGAGTACAAACAAAAATCTCATGTAGTTCCTAAGTATTTAGTTTGAATATACAATCGACTCGTACAAAATTCATACCCGTATGTTTTCATCAAGTTTGCCGAGGGATTTTGGGTGCAATGTCAGCAAAAGATTTAGGTAAATTGACACGAGCGGGAACTTATTTTATATTATGAATGAGGCGGGAAGGTGTCTCGCTTGAGCTCGGCACGATGGGGAAGTCAACTGTTATATGGTAATGGATCTTAAGAAAATGAATAAGAAATACATCATTTACCTGAAGGCTGTACGTAATGAATATGTATGGTGACCTATATTTTGTTTTTTCTTTTTTATTTTTAAGACTTGTTTAGTTTTGACACGGGTCTGGTATTTTGACTACTTTGGTGGTGTGGTCGGTAGTGCATCCGCTTTCGACGCTGGAGTCTCGGGTTCGATTCCCGTTCGGGACAAACTTTGTGTGAAGACAGATACGTTTGTACCTACGTCTGGATGTTTGTATGTATAATATGTATGTTCTATGTATAATATGTATGTATTTACAAAATAAAATTATTAAAGTATGTATTTCAGTTTATCTAGTACTCATATCACAAGCTCTGCTTAGTTTGAGACTAGATGGCGTTGTGTGAATTTTCCTAACATATTTAACATATTTTATATCATAAAACATTCGCGATTACACTACCGGGGTAAATACCGATGTTAATCCAGGTTGACAGCTACTTCCATACAAAATTTTATCAGAATTGGTCAAGCCGCTTACTAGCTACAATTATAGTGCTTTACCTTGATCAAATTAAAATCGATTCTTTTGACAATATTTTTTCACAAAAAATTCCGGGTTCCTGAGGTAGGTTTAAGCTAATTAAACCTACCTCAGAAACCCGTCCTGTCCGTTCCTGAGGTAGGTTTAAGCTAATTAAACCTACCTCAGAAACCCGTCATTTCTCCATTTTAAATATTTTTAAATTACGAATGTGTTCCATTATTTTATTGTTCCAGTATAAAATCGGTTTCGTATCAAATTAAGTTCTGTATGTTTTCACCTTGAAAAGTTTGACTGTTAAGTACTTATGTATAGAAAATTACGTAAGAAATATAAGAATACCAATTTTAGACGTAACAAAATTATTAATAAAACATGCACACAACAGTTATTCCACATTGACCTTAATACTCGTATATCTTGCTGCTAATGATCAACGATTACTCAGTCACGATCTAACAAAAGTGAAACTTTACTGTCAACAATAATCTCTGTTTTTTTTGACACGAAGGTTGAATATGGCGTGTCGGACGATCACGACATAATGCGTTGCAATTAGAATTATGCAAGTTCGATATTCATAAAATCCCTTTAGCAAAAGCATTTGATGAAATTTATTTTCAATTATATAATTTTATTTCGACATTACCATGCCTCCATTTTTAACTACTCGCTGCGGTCGCTGCCGTGGTACTGCGCCTTAGCATGCAATTGAGCGAAGCGACTATTGTCATGTTTTTGGTCAATAACTTTTTTTGAGGGTCCTAAATCAAAATTCGGTCCCACAAAACCTGCTCCTAAGAATGTTTGATTTTTGAGTGAAAAAATCATGAAAATCGGTTGGGTAGTTGTCGTGAAACAATTTCACATCGAGTTGCATTTGAGTCACCTGATAAGGAGCTCCGCTCAATAAGAACTTTCAGCTTTTATTTTATAATGATAAATCCCCATTAAAATAACTCACGGTCAAGACCAGCTCCGTCGTCATCATAATTTCTGTTTATCAAAGTAAATCCGTCTCATCATAGTGGTTAGTTCTTTAACTTCTGGTAGATGGCTCTGTATCGACGCCGTAAGTCGCACATTGTATGATCGCAAGTTTTAAGATCTTAGGCCAGTGGAGTCTTGGGCAGTTGGAAGAACTTTCTTCCTGGAACAGTTGCCAAGTGTAAAATTATATTATGTCCTTCCCAGTCTTTCCTATCATTTTACGCACAATACTTACAACATTCTAGATATTTCGTCCCTAAATTATGGCAACAAACTATATTTGCTCTATTACCATACGTTAAAACAATGAGTGCCTATGACAACAAAACACGACGTTAATAAGGACCTGCTTTTGAATACATCAGTATTGTAATTTTACACACAAATTGGATGCCACCATAAACCATCTTGACAATCAACATAAAATAGTTATGACGTCGTTTAGTTAGATCCCATATTACGCCATCTATTGTTGAAGATGTAAATTTGTCAAAGCGCGGGAACAATCACGAGAGCACTAAACTAAACGCAAATTACATTCGTAATTCAAACACACACTGATTAGAACCAAAGGGATGGAAGTCACGTCCCGCCAATTAGAAAACGGTCTCGAATTAATTTGAAAATGGAACACTCGATTTTGATGTAGTGGATTTGTCGTCGCTTTTGTTTTAGATTACGCAGAGAAATTTCACACTTACTTCATTCATAATAGAGTATGCATTTCAACTTAACTATGCAAGATAGGTTGTGTGAAAACCTCGTATGATATATGTCATGTCATTCAAAAATGAATATTTCAGACTATTATTTTAGTGGTACGTATTTTGCTCATTTTTGATAAAAGTAATTGCATATTCACCTCTCCCGATATAGATTGTGAGGATGGAAGTATTTACTACTTACAGTTACGTAAATGGACTTATTAGTTTCATGTAATGTTAAAAACCCTCCAAGAAATGCCACTCTAATGAAAAACACCTTCTATATTTGTTCCTTCAACGTAAATACATTATCTTCTGAACCAAAACTTATAGAGCTTAAGGCTTATGCTTTAGGATTATGCGAGGTACGCCGCCTAGGAGAACGGATAATCGAAGATGACGATTATATCATGTATCACATAGGTCAAACAAAAGGATTATACGGAGTAGGCTTTCTAGTCAAGAAAAAATTCAAGCAAAAAATTGTATCATTCACCGGAATATCCGAGAGAGTGTGCGTGGAGATTAATCTGGATACCGAGCGTTTCTCAATTATTCAAGCGTATGCACCGACTGAAAATTCATCACAAGAAGGCATAGACAACTTTTAAAAGGATCTAGATAGAGCTCACGAATCTATAACCACGAATCACTTAATTGCCATGGGAGATTTTAATGCCCAAATAGGAGTTCCCAAGAGTTATGAAAGCTCAGTTGCCGGTGTTTATAGCTATGGTAGAAGGAGTAAGCGTGGGGAGAGACTCATTCAATACGCACAAGAATACAACCTAAAAATTGTCAATACAATGTTCAAGTTAAAACCCAAGAATCGATGGACATGGATCTCTCCTGACAAAAACACAAGGAATGAAATAGATTATATTATGACCACGAATCCTCGAATATAATTTCTAACTACGAAGTATTGACATCATTCTCTTTTGGATCAGACCACAGGTTAGTAAGAGCCACAATTCACCTAAAAACTGCCAGAAAAAGTCGACGCGATTTTTCTAACACATTAACCAGACTGGGAACTATAGTAGAGCAAGAAATGTACCTTAAAAACCTCAACAAACATATACCTGTACTCACAACGACCCATGACAATTACAATGCAGAATACTACAGTCAAAATATTATCCAGTACATAAGGGAAAGTTTAAAAGACATTAAAAGTCCAAGGAAGAGCAAAATCCTGTCTTCTAAAGCACTAGAACTCATAAAAGAAAGGAGCCAACTACAAAATAAATCTAAATTAAATCAATCTGATAAGGAAAAATTAAAAAACCTGTACAAACTCGCAAATAAAGAAATTAGAAATTGCTATGAAACCTACAGAAAAAACATCATACAAAAACATCTTGAACAATCTAGGTCTACTAAAAAAGCTCATAAAGAACTAAATAAAGAAAAGTCATGGATTCCATCACTTCAACCAGGTACCAACTGTAAATCTCGTACCGAGATAATAGATATACCTACGAACTTTTACACCAAACTGTACAGTCATCCTGTCACAATGACAACAAAACGGAAGGTGGTTTACCGCCACACTGATAGTTCCCCAATACAACATTTTTCTGAACAGGAAGTGTGGAAACAAATATCAAGGCTTAAGCCAGAAAAAAGCCCGGGCCCAGATGGAATAACAAATGAATATATCAAACAGGCACGTACTCTATTGCTTACACCAATCACTATTTTGTGGAACAAGATACTCGAAGAAGAAATTGTACCATGCCAATGGAGAGAATCTGAAATTATATTGTTGTACAAAAAGGGTGATCCCGCAGACATAGAGAACTACCGCCCCATCAGTCTCATGTCCTGTCTCTATAAATTATTTGCTACCTGTTTACTCGAAAGAATATCACCTGACATCGACGCACACCAGCCGATTGAACAGGCAGGCTTCAGGAGCGGTTTTAGTACCGTAGACCACATTCAGGTTGTTGACCAGGTTATAGAGAAGTACTTGGAATTCCAACGCCCCCTATATATAGCTTTTATAGACTACAAAAAAGCTTTCGATTTAATTTTACACGAAGCCATCTGGGAGGCTTTGGAAGCACTAACTGTAAAGGAAAACTACATCAACATCTTGAAGAACATTTACGATAGCTGTACGAGTAGAGTCAGGTTGGATAGAATTGGTGACCCAATTAACATAGAAAGAGGAAAGCAATGGTAAGTAAAATATTTTTAAAAAACACTTTAAACTTATTTTAAATTTCTTAATAGCACTATTTTTCGCAGGATTAAAAAGACAACAAAACGTCGACAATTGTTTCGCCTCTAAACGAAGCATTATCAAGACTGTCTCAGAGAGAACAGCAAAATTTGTGGTTAGAACATATTTGCTTATAAGTAAACGTGTGCAAATTTCATTATCGCGATGTAGGATTTTTTCACAATAACTAACGTGGGTAGATACCTCAGATCATGCTAACTAAGTACCAAAAATAGGTATTCACCAATACAAGACTTTATCTTCTTAATTTTTAATAAATTGTGTAGAAATGCCAAATGACACATACAAACCAACAACCAACTAATGTGTCTGTCTGTTTACAACCAGATTAAGTAAGGGAGACGTGTGAAAATCTATTTGTTCATTGAGTAAGGTGTCCGCATCTCTTCTAACTATTTCTAGCCTTTCCCAAACACTCAGCTTGAACCCTTTCTCACATAAGCGTAAAACTTTAAAGGTGTTACTATTGTTCAAGGGGTGACCAGTGTCAAGGAGGTGCTTCGCGAAGAGGGACTTCTCAGGACAACCTTTGCGGAACGCCGCCATATGCTCCTTGTATCTGATCTCAAAGGACCTGCCCGTCTGCCCCACATACCTCATATCACATCCATCACAACTCAACAAATAAACACCCGATCTGCGTGAAACCGACACCGAGTCCTTGCCATTACACAGCTCCCTCAAGGTGTTCTGTGTTCTAAAAGCCACGAATATCCTATTCTCCCTCATGATCTTAGCTATACTCAACGAAACGGGACCCACGAACGGCAAACAGGCAGTGTACTTCTTAGGTGGATCTTGAGTTGGATACAATAAATGAAAACTAGCATCTCTGCGTTTTTTATTTAGTAATGAGTGAACCATACCTACGTTGTAGCCATTACTGTGTGCTATGTAACAAACGATAGACAATTCCTCATGAAATGCCTGTGGGCTCAACGGTACCGTCAGTAACCTGCTCAGTAAGCTGTGGAAAGCTGCCATTTTATGTTGCCATGGGTGGTTAGATGAGTGACACTCATCTAACCACCCATGGCAACATAAAAATGGCAGCTTTCCACCTAAGAAGTACACTGCCTGTTTGCCGTTCGTGGGTCCCGTTTCGTTGAGTATAGCTAAGATCATGAGGGAGAATAGGATATTCGTGGCTTTTAGAACACAGAACACCTTGAGGGAGCTGTGTAATGGCAAGGACTCGGTGTCGGTTTCACGCAGATCGGGTGTTTATTTGCTGAGTTGTGATGGATGTGATATGAAGTATGTGGGGCAGACGGGCAGGTCCTTTGAGATCAGATATAAGGAGCATACGGCGGCGTTCCGCAACGGTTGTCCTGAGAAGTCCCTCTTCGCGAAGCACCTCCTTGACACTGGTCACCCCTTGAACAATAGTAACACCTTTAAAGTTTTACGTTTATGTGAGAAAGGGTTCAAGCTGAGTGTTTGGGAAAGGCTAGAAATAGTTAGAAGAGATGCGGACACCTTACTCAATGAACAAATAGATTTTCACACGTCTCCCTTACTTAATCTGGTTGTAAACAGACAGACAC
Source organism: Nudaria mundana (assembly GCA_963556515.1). Lineage (NCBI taxonomy): Eukaryota > Metazoa > Arthropoda > Insecta > Lepidoptera > Erebidae > Nudaria > Nudaria mundana. Next base: position 17,814,276 of record OY748305.1, on the reverse strand, counting down.
ATTAGTTGGTTGTTGGTTTGTATGTGTCATTTGGCATTTCTACACAATTTGTTGAAAATTAATAAGATGAAGTCTTGTATTGGTGAATACCTATTTTTGGGTACTTAATTAGCAATATCTGAGGTTTCTACCCACGTTAGTTATTGTGAAAAAATCCTACATCGCGATAATGAAATTTGCACACGTTTACTTATAAGCAAATATGTTCTAACCACAAATTTTGCTGTTCTCTCTGAGACAGTCTTGATAATGCTTCGTTTAGAGGCGAAACAATTGTCGACGTTTTGTTGTCTTTTTAATCCTGGGAAAATAGTGCTATTAAGAAATTTAAAATAAGTTTAAAGTGTTTTTTAAAAATATTTTACTTACCATTGCTTTGTCATGGATTTTCGCCGAGTAACGCCTGGTTCCATCCAATATTTATAGAAAGAGGAGTTCGACAGGGCGACCCAATCTCCTCAAAACTGTTTATCGCTGTTCTACAACATGTAATGGGAAATCTAGCATGGTCCAAACGAGGTATTAACATAAATGGAAATTATTTAAGTCACCTCAGATTCGCAGACGATATAGTGTTGTTCTCAGAAAGTCCATTACAATTAAACACGATGATAAACGAGTTACATCAAGCTGGTTCAAAAGCTGGTTTAGAAATGAACATTGAAAAAACAAAGCTCATGACTAACCATCGTACGTCAACAATATTAATCAACAACGTACCTCTTGAATTTGTCGACAAGTACATCTACCTTGGAAAACAAATATCCTTTAACAAAGATAGAAATTCGGAAGAGGTGGACCGAAGAGTCGCTATCACTTGGAACAAGTTCTGGGCCCAAAAGGAAATTTTAAAGTCGAATTTGCCTTTATCCACTAAAAAAATAGACACAGCCATACTTCCATGCCTGACCTACGGGTGCCAAACATGGACCTTTAATGTCAAAACTAGCAACACAATCCAAACTACCCAAAGGAAAATGGAAAGAAGCATCATGGGCTTAAAGCTCAAAGATAGGGTAAGGAACACGGCCATACGTAAGAAGACCAAAATAATAGATGCGTTAGGAAAATCGTTACAAAGAAAGTGGAAATGGGCAGGTCACTTGGCTAGGTATGATGACAACAGGTGGACTCGGCGATCGGTGACATGTCCTGGGCCGCGTGGAAAAAGAGCGAGAGGTCGCCCGCACGCCAGGTGGGTTGACGAAATATTAGCTACAGCAGGCAGAGAGTGGCTAAACACTGCCAAAGACAGAGAGAAGTGGCATGCCTTGGAGGAGGCTTTTACCCAAAGGGGGTCCGTGCAAGAATGAAGAGATATTTTTTGTTAATAGTCACAATCATTTAATTATAATATTTAGTAATAATTCAATTGACATTCTAATATTACAGTAATCATTTAATTGAATAATAGTATAATGATTTTATAATTAATTTATAAATTTTGGTGATCAATCTATAATTTATTATCCAATAATTATAATGTATTTGTAGTTTATTTTGATTATTTTATTTTATTGCGTGATATTGTGATATTATGTTTGATTTTTAGCCAGATTGTGTTTGTTAATTGTAATGTTTTTTTTTGTGTGTTGTAGTCAAATTAATTATTTTTGCATGGAATAATTAAAGCTTTATTATATTATTAATGTTAAATGCACCGATTATCCATGGGACCTGGAAGCGAGAGCCCTTGCGTCATTGTTCATGGCGCAAGGGGGCGCTGGAGCGGGACCACAGGCCTGCGTCTCGAGGAATCCAGGACCAGCGGTCCCAACTGCGCCAGGATCTCATGGAGTCATGGAGGATGCGACTTGAGCAACCCAAGTGGGGTACCACCATCATCGCGGCGGTAATACCGATCATGGACGATTGGCTGCATAGGCAGCATGGTGACCTCACGTATCGTGCGACGCAGATCGTTACCGGGCATGGATGCTTCGGTAGCTATCAGTTTCGCATCTATCGTGAGGTCACATCCCGATGTCAACACTGCGAGGTTTCCGACGACGACACCGCAGCGTGGGCGAGTCAGCGCTGGGACCTCGTAGTGGGTCTGGGCGTGGATACCCTCTCGCTGGAGACCATGCTTCAAGCCATGGTCTTCAGCGGGAGTAGGTGGAACACGGCCGTGTCCTTCTGCGAGCAAGTCATGCTCGCGAAGGTGGCGGCCGAGAGGGAGAGGGAGCGTACCCTCCCTGCCGAGTTCCGTAGTCAGCGGCGAAGGCGCCGCAGATTCATCTACGCCCAAGACCATTGGCCTCCATGGTCGGGGCCTGGGGACGGCGGGATCGCCACCACAGAAGGAGGCTAGAAGGGTTGCGTGCTGCGGGGCCTTTGCCCCATAGCACCCAACCAGATTCACTCACTGCGCGGGATAAAACCCTACCCCAACGACGCGGGATTCTCATCCCGACCAAACCCCGCAGAGACCACAGAGGTGGTCAAAGTCCGTCGGGCGCCACTGGAAATACGTTCTGCTTGTAACCAGAGACACCCGGCAACGGACGTTAGAGCAGCCATGGGCCGCGGAATTAAAAAAAAAAAAACAAAGAGGAAAGATGTTTGTAATGAATAAACTCAAAAACTACTGTGCCGATTTCAAAAATTCTTTCACCATTGGAAAGCTACATTCACCCTGAGTAAAGTAGGCTACTTTTTATCCCGGTAATGTGTTCCCACGGGAACCGGGAACGAGTAAACTAAATCACGCGGGCGGATCTGCGGCGATCAGCTAGTATTTAATAAATTAAGTAATCAAAAACTTAGTAGGTGAAATTCGATGAATAAAACACAAACTGTTTTTAATTTTTTGTCTTCATTTACAATACAAACTAATCTCCGAAGCTACCGAAATTTCTTGCGTATCGACGCTCATGTTCTTAGAGCTCTACATTGTTTGATCTCACGCGGATGGCAGAAACGAAAAGTAATCTTCATAAAATATGTATGAAGACCCGAAACTGATGCGCGTGGAGCCGTGGGCTCCAGCCAGTACATAATTAAGCTGCTTTCCCGTTTAAAGGTTATTTTCAAAGGGTAAAGGCACTTTTACAGTCAAGAGTTATTAAATAGGAGCATTGACCGAACTTCCTCACGAAATTTAAACATGGAACAAAAGATAAAATACTTTTTAATGACACCCAAGATCTGAAACCAAGGATATTAAGTCACATCATTAAAGGGTATCGAATTGAACAAAGCAGGTTAAAGCCATGTTCATTAGGCGTCTCAACATTTTCCAAGGTAAAGGAATTTTGTTGGTGTCGCTGAAGCTATTTTCTTGATTACTGTACGCCAACGTTCAATTTTTCAAGAAATTCTTTAGTCCGTGAAATTTGTTTTTTTTTTTAAGAATTGGCACGATGTTTATGCTTGGAATTTGTTGAAATATACAAAGTGTATCTGACAGAGTACTTTTATTACTGAGGTTTTATTAATTCCATGCGTTGTCGGTTTTTTGCTCCTTGTATTTCCTTATCCTTGTATTCTTGGTTAAAATTCTTGTGATTTTTTTTACTGTAATGCAATAGTCAAATCATAACTAACTGTTACTTTTTTGTCCACAGACTGCGTTCACATACAACTTTATAAGGATCTAAAAGAGCGGCAAAAGAACGGACAGACGAAGGCTTCGCTGTCACTGCAGCAGTACCTCGGGACAGAGTCGGGGTTCACTTTGGACAAGGAGTCCAACACCTTGGCTATATTGTGTGAGGACGTCGTGCCTGTGCTCGCGTTTGATACCCGGGAAGGACTTATTCAGTGGAGAGTTAAGGTTGGTTTTATTAGTCATTTAGCTGATGATGACGTTGCAACGTTAAGGAGTACACGAATCTTTTTGCGGAGCAACTTAGGAAATGTTTTACAGAATTTAGCCAGGTTGGTTTCCTGTATCCAACTCTGACCTACGTTGGTGTGTAAATTACCTCTGTTGTGTATACTTACCCGGTTTTTAAACGGGACTTAATCGTGTCCTTAAAAGCACCTTATTTACTTATGTTCTAACATCATAGGTACCTAAAAAGGGTAACCACCCAAAAATGAAGCTGTCATGGTGTTGCACCCACTCCTGTCCATTGGTTGATAGTTTTTTTGACTAACTTTGAAACAAAAATACGCTTCGACTAAAGATCCCCATTTTTACCCAAACTTTTTTCTGAAATGCTAAGCTACGAGTATACTGAAGCTGGATAAATAAACAGAGCATCACCATCTGAACGCATCATGTTAAAATAAAAAAGAAAATATCTTTCACAAGGTACAACACAATCTTGGCAGCAGCAAGGAGTTCCCTGCTGTCATCATATCGGCGCCAACCGCTGCCAACATTCGGGCTGGACCTGTCAGGCTGCATGCCTGCGGACCGAGGCTAGCGCTGTGCGCTTCCCGCCCTCCTGAAGTGCTCACTTTATGGGACGTCAAATTACTCAGGTAGGTTCTTAAAATGTTATTAAGTTACTAAATTAAATTGAACACATTCAAAATTATATTTGTTTTAATGTAAAAGAAAAAAAATAAAATGACATAATATTGTAAATGTAAAAAAAAAAATTCTTCGACTTTCAAAACATTCGCTAGTTGAAATCGTTTATCAGGTACAACAAATACGACAACGTTAAGAAGTACACTAATCTATTTGCGGGGGAACTTGAAAAATGTGTCACATAATTTAGCCAGGTTGGTTTCCTGTATCCTACTTTGACCTACTTTTGGTGGTGTGTAAATTGCCCCTTTAAGTTTATGGCGTGAGCAGGTGACTTTATCTTTGAAAGATTTGTTCAAAGGCAAACGTATTACTCCGTATTGGCTGCTCTTGAATGATCGTATCATCACACATCATCATAAATGATACATCAAAAGATTATGTATATTAACTGTAGAGTAATATAATAATAAATATTCTTGGACATTCTCACACAACGTCATCTAGCCCAAACTAAGCTATAAGCTTGTACTATGTGATCTAGACAATTGATAAACATACTTATATAGGTATAGCTTTCTTAATACATACATAATATACATCGAAAACACCTAAACTCCGAAACAAATATTTGTGGATCACTCAAATATTTGACTCGACCCGGGAATTGAACACGAGACTCCAGAGTAGAAAGCCGATGGACTACCGACCACGCTACCAAAACAGTCTGTCTGCTTATTCTAGAATTCCAATTCAAACTCTGTACATACCTACTTTAAAGCCAGCACGTCAAATTTCAACCTTCTTTTTCTTATTTAAAAAAAATAATATCTAAAATCCTGAAATGCATAAAGTAACTTACCCTAATAATAAACCATTAGAAGATTACAAATCGTCAAAAGTCGTGTTTAAGAGCACAATTTCGACAATTACAAACGTAGCATCGCCGTCATTTTTAAAGATATTCGCCCGCCTTGCAGATATATAACGAGACTTCAAAACTTTGTCGAGATTAGACATTTTGAATTCCGGCGTCATAAAATACCGCTAATGTTTTTGAAGAATTTATTTTAGTACCTTTGAGAAAGAAAATGAAATAAAAGACAAATCGTTTTACTGAGAATGGAATACTTCATAGAATTTGTATTTGAAACGGACTTCTTTATTTTAGTATCGAAATTAATTAAAACCACTGATTTTAAGCACACTTTCTTTGTCTGTCTGGATATATAATATACTTTTAGGTATTTTTACGGAATATCGGAAAAAATATATTTCAATCAATAATCAATAATCATTTAATTATTTGTGAAATATAGGTTCGTTTAGATCTTACAATTTATTATTTGGTTCACAATATCCTACCACATAGAGTGATGTACAAATATTCTATTTTATCTTAAATGCTATAAATGATAATATAAGTTGTATTTTGATAAGTAATAATAAAATGTATAACAAAATGTCAAGGCCAAAATGTCAGAAAATTAATTATAAAAAATATTAATCAAATCAAAATCAAATCAAATGAAATACAGACATCATAAGAAAACTCTTCCGATTAAAAATAGGTAAAATTGAAAAAAATGAAACAAAATTAAATACCGGATTTAAAATCTGGTTCCATTTTTAAAATCTAGTTAGATCAGCACATACTAAAAGTACGGACAAACTCGTCCTTCACATGCGACGTATAACACACATGATGTCATTTGAACAGGATCTGGCCTATACAATTTGTATAGTAACGAACACACTGGTCATTCTACAATATTTGTGCGATCCACAAATATTTGTTTCGGTGTTTGGGTGTCTTCTATGTATAATATGTATGTATTTAGAAAATATATAAGAGTGTTTATCAGTCGTCTAGATCCCATAACACAAGCTTATATTAGCCCAAATGCTAGCTGACGTTGTGTGAGAATGTCCAAAAATATTTATTGATTGATTTAATTTATTTATTCACCACGCTGTCTTACGCGTCACCGCGCTAGATTCGCGTGTTCCCATGCTATCCCACGCGTACGACACTGTCACACACGTTTAAATTGTCATAGTGCGTGGGTAACGTAAACGTCAGACGTCGTAAGACGTAGAACCAGTGTGTCGCTGTCTCCCACGTCGCGTGGCATACGTTGTATGTGAAGGACCAGTGTGTTTCAAGCTTTTTACTTACATGGAGGTGACAAGTACGTATAGTTCTATTGCTTAGTAATAACTGCTAATTACTTTTTATTCACAAATACAAACCCCACAGTGTTTAACACTACAACAACATTAATTCCCCCTGTTATTAGTGCCAGTGTCAGGTTATTAGGGATGATTTATATAGGGTGTGTATCGACATTACGTTCATAGAGATGTTTGGTTATAACAATGTATTTTTTGATATTAAAAATATTGTGTACGATTTTTTTTAAAGTACCTACATAATTATTAGTAATTGTAATTAACTTACCTAATATGACGGTTTTAAATAAAAATAAAACCGATATTATGTGCCGAGAAGGAAAACATAAAGCATAAATTATCTATAGGCTATTATAATTAATAGCCTATAGATAATTTATTAAAATTGGTTTTTTATGTTATGCATACAGAAGTGAGGATGGCATAAGGGGATTGAAAGATAAATTTCGATTTTCTTTTCAGTTTTTATTTTTTGCTTTTATTTTATATGATAAAAACGTACAGGAAGATTTCCAGCTACCCCATGTTAAAGTTTCCTCTAGGGATTGATATCTGACCATTGGAAACAGGCCACTGTTGTAAGTACCTGAAGAAGCGGAAATCACGTTATCATGTAGTACAGTTTGTACCTAATCTCCATTTACAGTACGTGAAGTAGGTTTTATTATGTACAATATGACTGATTTTAAGTTTTTTTATGTATAATATGACTGATTTATATTTATATTTATAGTAAAATAAATTACTTAAGTCCTTTGCTGCCGTTCTCCTATTTTAACTAGATGCACATTTATCTATTAGAAGTATTTATCTATTTTCAGGTATCAGTTTATTGACCACAATTGTGGGTAATAGAAATAAAAGGCTGTAGATATTTAAAGAAATCATACAGTCAAATCTACAACCTACTTCCCCTTTGGAAGTCGGTTGATAAGATTATAAAATCTTCGTAAACTACTTATATCGATATTCAATCTAAAAGTATTTGTGGATCCTATGTAAATTATGGTTTGACACCTTTCGGTTTAGCTACTCCTATGGTCTTAAATATGTTTTATTATGAAATTAGAAAAAGTTTCTAGCTCTTGGGGTCCACAAAAAGCCTAACTTTTCTTGTAAAAATAGATACATAAAATCTGTTGCAATTTCCGCTGGTTAGGGCAATTGGGGGTTTTTCAGAGAGTTCGACAAGATATCGAGTAAATAGGTTGTAAGTCACTTCGACAGGTATTTACGAGTAGTAAGTATTGCTTTGGAGTGACTTATTTATGCTACGCAAGTATTGCTTTGGAGACGCCCTCTAACCTTACCTAAAAAGACTTTTTGCAGTCGCTTAAGGTAGAAGTTGCTACTAATTACCAACTTACTTTATTGGTTGTAAATCTCGTCCTCCTCAAAAAGACTTCTGCAGGCGCTTGTGGTAGAAGTTGCCACTAACAAACCTCACATACACTATTGGTTGTTTATCTCGGTCACCTCCAAAAGACTTCTGAAGTAGCTTGACGTAGAAGTTGCCACTAACAACCGACTAACACTATTGGTTATTTCCCTCTTTCACCTTCAAAAGACTTCCGCAGTCGCTCGAGGTAGAAGATTCACTAGTAAGCCAGCAACTCACAAATGTTGGTGATTGCCTCCGTGTAAGCCTGTCCGCTATTTTATTATTGTATTAGTCTGGCACATGATGTACTGATAAGTGTATGCACTCGCGATAGCTGCGATTTACCAATGCAACTCATACTTGCTGCAGTGCCCATTTCGTTGGTAGTTCGCAAATGGTCTTGGACATTAACGTACCCTTTAAATGAGCACCCTCAGCCCCTATCCGAAGCGTACGTCGCCAGGAAATGGGTTGCAGGCTCTCTAAAATTAGCACTATGTGACACGTAGCTCCGCGCCACTATATCGTATTTTGGTACAGTTTTTTCAACAGTGAAGTCTGTACCGCGCCACCAGGAAGTTCGCAACGTTTAACTGGCCCAATATACTTTGCAGTACTCTGATGAAATTTCTTGGGGCAACGGTCTAAGGCAATGTTCAGGCAGGGTAGTCTTCTTGTTCGTGGTACTGCCATTGTATTCTTGTACTCTTGTCTGCCAACGACTCTACACACTCCAGATCTTGCGTTGGCGATATAATAAGACTTCTCGTAATTGATTTGCCATCATAGATTTACCAAGTGCTACTCGGCTTCCGCAGCCTGAGAGCATAACTTGATTTGGTCTCAGTTGACCATTAGAAGCCAAAATGCATTTTCCCAAGTGCTTCAAGGCTTCCGCAGCCTGAAAGCATAACTTGGATTGGTCTTCATTGACCATTAGAAGCCAAAATGCATTTTCCCAAGTGCTTCACGGCTTCCGCAGCCTGAAAGCATAACTTGGACTGGTCTTCATTGACCAGTAGGGAGTCGTCTAGATACACTAGAACCCGACACCCATTGCACGCAGGGTCTCCGTGACCCAGCATGTTATGATGTTAAGAATGAAAAAGGTATGGCTGGTCTGATTTTACCTGGTCTTCGTAAATCACCCTTAAGAAATGGTAGTGTCCTTTTTTTGCACCCGACAAATAGAAGTGTGCTTGAAAGATATATATTTTAATTATCCAGTCTCCCTGACGAAGAAAATCTAGAATGGACGCATGATATATCAGACGAAAATGTTTTTCCTTTATAAATTTGTTCAACTCGAGGCTTGAACGCATTGTTTCATAGTTTTTCTTTCGAAGAAACTCTTCGATTATGAAACTGGGCATTTACTCAGAGGCTACGTGTAATACCCCTAGATCAAAGAGGTATTTTGTTGTCCGAGACGACAAGAAAGCGGATCTCTGCATGATACGTCTTGTTTGCATCATTAAAGTAATTTTTTTTTTTATATATTAGAGGGTACCTAGTTGAGATCCGTTGATTGCAAATATCCTAAATTTGTTTGCTTTCTGCGCCTGTCAACAAAGTCTAAAGATCTTTGTATGACATATAACTATGAATATATAACAGATATTATATTGTATTGTTATATATTATAATAAATGATTTAAAAGGCGCGAGTCCTGTATGTTTTTCTATTCGCTATTTTTGTTTTACCCGAGACGGTGCTAACCAAAAATAATGCGCAGAATTTCGTTTCGTCAATATAAAATCCTCACAAGAAGGATGTGCATTTATGCAAATGCGGTTATACAAGTGTATATTTTTGTATGAAATTGCGTTATTAATTTAATCTTTAATAAATACACCTAACACCTATGTACTCGTATGTGTTTACATTCGGCCCTTTGCATCAACTCATTTGCAATGTCTGTCCGGATAATTTAGGAGACAAAGGAGTTTTACTGAAGTTACAAAAATTTTATCAAAAAGGGCCTCTGATTTTATTAGAATGATTATGAACCTATTCGATTAGATTGCAAGCCCGAGTGTAAATGCTCAATTTTGCTCTAACAAACTACTCGTGTCATCGTTAATTAACGATGACACGAGTAGTTTGTTGTTTGTTTGCAGTTCAGGGAATTCCCTGAACTGCAAATGCGAGTATAACTGCAACATCCTTTTTATAGCGAATTTGCTGCCACGTGGGAGCTGATAGTTCGTGTCAGAGCTTCAAAATCAGTTTCACATAATGGTATTGTTATTAAACACGATGAGTCCTAGTTACTTTAATAAATAAATGAATTCTAACCCTAAATCGACGGGTTTGTCAAATATTCACTGTTGACAGATTCACTGACTGCTCAAATACGTGTTCCCTGATTATACTCAGGTTAGGTACATAGTTAAAAACACACTGTTAATGCATTATAAAATATGTAAGAAAACTGACCTGGTTGTATAACACGCCGATTCAAGGATCGACTGTTACCTGGGGATCGTTTTCCGTCGCTTACTGGTTCGAAGACACCTCTCTATCTTGCAAAAGAGGTTGTTGAATCGTTGTAGGGTTTAATGAAGACGATTGAGAGGTACCGGGTATCCCCAACGTCAACCTTGTGAGACATGTTCACGTTCGTTACGAAATATCACTATTATTTCTCATTCATGAATTTGAATATATAATTATGGCGTGAGCGACGTGATTTCGTAATAATTATATTATTATCACTTCACTAATTCGTAAATATTTCGGATTCGCGATGGTGAAAATATATGGCATGACTCGTCAGTCATAATAATTATATCACTGCACATATATTTCTAATTCGCGATACTAAAAATAAATGGCGTGGCTGACGCGATTTCATATCATATTATCACTTTGTGAACGAATTTTAAATATTTTTTACGGATTGACGTAGTAATTTAAGATTACGACCGCACTCGTTGAAAGTACACAACGCTATGACAAACTCAAATGGCGGCGCTCCCCACCTTGCTGGTGCAATTGTGATGACATCTGTCAAATGTCACGGAAACGTAGTTCCGCTTCCGGTAGCAAGATCGCACATAGATATAAGTATACACCTGCTTCTTCATTAACAATGCTGTATGTTTTCCAGAGGCACATCAATAATTATTTTGTACTTAAATTTTTTTTTTCAATACATAAATGTGTCCAAAATGTATGGTCTTATGCGTGACTCAGACCAGTGAAAGTTCCGCCGGGCGTCACCGGAAATACGTTCTGCTTGTAACCAGAGACACCCGCGGCAACGGACGTTAGAGCGGCCGCGGCCTTGGGCGGCGGAATAAAAAAAAAGACCAGTGAAAGTTTTTTTTTTCAGAGAAGTATAGTCTTGACTGGCAAAGCTACTGAGACCACATCTAAAAAACAATCGCAGTCTCATGACATTTCAGATGTATTAGCACAAATTGAAATATTCGTAATTATAACATTATTAGTTAGATAATTAGTTGTAAAAACGTGAGCAGCATGTCTATAATACTCCGAGTGCTTGAAGGCAAATAGAAACATACCCATTTAAAAAAAAATTGAACTTCGAACGCATTTTCCTTTCATTTCTTCATATTTTAAACAACGAACGCCTCGAGCGGTACACGTTCGGCCGATAATTTGGCCAATTCATTGGTCTACCGGTAGCTTAACCGGTAGTTACTCTGTGTCGGTGCCGGCGTACACTACCGGTGGGTAATTTCATTATTAAACCACGTACACACGCGTGTCTATAACTACTCGCTGCGGTCGCTGCCGTGATACTGCGCTTTAGCATGCAATTGAGCGAAGCGACTATTGTCAAATTTTTGGTCAATGACTTTTTTTGAGGGTCCTAAATCAAAATTCGGTCTCGTACAAAACCTGCTGCTGAGAATACTTGATTTTTGAGTGAAAAAATCATGAAAATCGGTTGTTGACATATTTTTGGTCAGTAACTTTTTTTGAGGGTTCTCAATCAAAATTCGGTCTCGAACAAAACCTGCTCCTAAAAATGCTTGATTTTTGAGTGAAAAAATAATGAAAATCGGTAAAAGGAAATGTAGTTGTCAAGAAACAATTTCACATCGAGTTGCATTGGAGTCATCTGATAAGGAGCTCCGCTCGCTACGCTCAACAATTCCTTGTGGATTTATTATATTTTGCCTACCGATTTATGTATAAGTCCGCAAGCTTTTAGGTACTAGTTACTCGAGTCGTGCTGTGTGACCTCTTCGGGGGTTTGGTCGGAAAGAAAATCCCGCGTCGTTGGGGTTGGGTTTTATCCCGCGTCGGTGAGTGAATCTGGTTGCGTGCTGTGAGGCAAAGGCCCCGCAGCACGCAACCCTTCTAGCCTGCTTCTGTAAGGACGGCTGGTGGCTATCCCGCCGTCCTCAGGCCCCGATCATGGAGGTCGATGGTCCTGGGCGTAGATGAGTCTGCGGCGCCCTGGCCGCTGACTGCGAAACTCAGCGGGGAGGGTACGCTCCCTCTCCCTCTCGGCCGCCTCCTTCGCGAGCATGACTTGCTCGCAGAAGGAGACGGCTGCGTTTCACCTACTCGCACTGGAGACCATGGCTTGGAACATGGTTTCCAGCGAGAGGATATCCACGCCCAGACCCACTACGAGGTCCCGGCGCTGACTCGCTCACGCTGAGCACTCCACCAACGTGTGGAGTGCGGTATCGTCGTCGGAAACCTCGCAGTGTTGACACCGGGGTGTGACCTCACGATGGATGCGAAACAGATAGCTACCGAAACATCCATGCCCGGAAACGATCTGCGTCGCACGATACGTGAGGTCACCATGCCGCCTCTGCAGCCACTCGCCCATGATCAGTCTCACCGCCGCGATGACGGTAGTTCCCCACTTTGGTTGCTCAAGTCGCACCCTCCAAGTCTCCATGAGATCCTGGCGGAGTTGGGACTGCTGGTCCTCGATTTCTCAAGACGCAGACCTGTGGTCCTTCTCCAGCGCCTCCTTGTGCCATTGAAACAATGACGCAAGGGCTCTCGCTTCCAGGTTCCATGGAGGGGTCCGGCTAAGAGACATGCAGCCTCTCCGGAGATCGTGCGGTACCCCCGTATTGTTTTGACGGCCAAGGTTCGCAGTGGTCTGTTCAACAGAGTCGCGTTCACCCTGACCGCCAATCTATCCGCCCATACGGGAGCTCCGTATAAGGCCATACTCCGCACGATCCCCAGTATTTTAACGGTAAAATATTTTTTTGAAATCGTCCGCTTTTTACTTACATCAAACATCAAGAACATCCGGTTCAAAGGACCATTATATTCTTGAGATTTGATGTAACTAAAACTTTGTCTTTCTCTTCCCGTTTCTTTCTTGGGTTATATTAGGTATATTTATGATGATAATCGTGAAAAACTCGAAAAATGAAAACCGGTTTCTTAAGTTTACCGTTGAAATAATAATAATATTATTTCACTTGTACCACATCGATTCCCGAGGCGGTATTCCTTAATTAAAATCAAAACTCTAATGAGCTTGCAATAATAGCGAACAGTTGCGAACGGTTGTACCGGTGGCCAACACTTTGATGTGTACACGTCTTTATTGGCTTGATAATGTATTGGTTCGTTACTCGTGTTAAAGTTAGATCGTTGTCTATGAATATACTTTGGCAGTTTGGGTATATACATGGAAGTAATATTTTGGTGACAGACCAAAGTTTTTTTTTAATCTTATCATATTTTTGATTTGGAAAATCTACCTAGAATAAACCTAGGTAGAAACTAGCTGATGCCCGCGGCTCCGCACACGTGACTTAGTTTTCTGGGAACACTCTTAGGGAACACCAGATGTGTTCCCTCGGAATTGGGAATCACAGAATAAAAAGTAGTTAGGCACCTACTCTGGGACTAAATTACGAAATTCATGTAATTTTCTTCGTGTCAATATTTGTTTGTTTATTTGTATACGTGTTATAAAAGCTGGGTCAATTTTGATAAAATTCCATCGAGAACATATGGCGGGAGAAATTTACGACTATGTTAAAGAATTGTAAAATATTTTAAAGCAATCCCAACAAAGTCATTCAGCCAAACCTAATATACAGCCAATGTGTGTATAAAGCTACTATTACAATGTTGCCGCGAATTAAATAAAGGTCTTAGTGCATTCCATCGTAACTATCCGAATGTTGTGAATTCGTGAAGGTGTACTTTTTAAAACACTTTTATTAGCTTCACTTGTATGTTTGCTTGCTTGTTTGCTTGCTTGTTTGCTTGCTTGCTTGCATGTATGTTTGTTTGTAACCGACTCTTTTGGGTTCGATTTTGCCCTACTTTGAACGATCAGATTTAATTCAAACTTTGCACACCAGACCGATGACAATGCAATAATTCGATTAAAAAAAATAAAATAATAATAATAATTTTCAGGTTTCTTAGCCTCCACCGCCGGTAGTTTGGGTCCTACTCCGCTACTGGTGGGTCACTATTTTTTATATTTTTAAATGTATTTGTTTTTTTTTATAAATGTATTTAAAAATGTATAAAATAAGAATGTAAAGGAATAAACGACATAATAATAATAAACTAAAATATAAAAAATAGTTTAGATGACAATGCAATAATTTGATTAAAAAATAAATAAATAATTAATAAATAAATAAATCAATAATAGTAAACTAAAAAAGGAAAAATAAATAATAGTTTAAAAAAACTAAAAAACATGCTTTTATAGAGAATCCAACTAAAAAGTAGAAAATAAATTTTAATAAGTTTGAATTAAGAATAGTGTAAATAAGAAATAAATGTATATTATGTATAGTATATAGTGTCAATCAATAGTTATAAATATTTTATTGACAGATATGAGTAGAAGAATTATCATTTTGAAAATATCTTAATATGCATCTCACGCTTTTTTTACAATAATATACATTTATTTCTTATGTACACTATTCTTAATTCAAACTTATTAAAATTTATTTTCTACTTTTTAGTTGGATTCTCTATAAAAGCGTGTTTTTTTAGTTTTTTTTTAAATATTATTTATCTAAAATATGAATAGAAAATAAGTGGTTTTGGGCTGTGGTCTTGCTCAGTTGGTCAGAAAATTCTCCCTGTAAGGGAACTGACTCTTCAAATTAATACTATTTTATTTAACACAAAATACCTCACATATTCACTTGGGAAAACTGTGATAAGGAAGTCATTCATCAATCTGAGGGTAAGAGGGAGGAAATTCCTGTGACACTGCTAAGTACGCGAACAGATTGGCCTCCAGCGAGGGAGAACCCTCTCTTTACCGAACACGCTACTTAGTAAACTCATATTTTTCCTTGTTTATAGTATAATTCTTTGAAAAAATTACAAAAAGATTGATTTGTATTTTTGATTGATTGGTATTATTTGATAAGTTTTAATACGTACCTACGTGTATTAACAATTATTTAAAAATATAATTTAGAAAACTAAACCTAAAAGATTTGGTCGCCATTTTGTGTTTAGTAGAAAAATTCAAATATTGACAAAGCAACGACGACGCTATTAGCGATAGTTACCCTAATTAAGTGATAATCAAATATTTTGCCAGTAATACTGAATATCGCTGTACTCCAAAGACATGATACGTCCATAAGCATTGTCTAGCTTTTAAAACTAAAGAAGTCGATTTGATTACATAAACTCTATGTTGTCTATGCCTATTCTTTTCTTTTTAATTTTGACGATCGTGTTCTAATATTAAATACTCATAAATAAAATTAATTGTAACCACACTTCGTGTACATATTAGTCGTAATATAAACTATAACTATATGTAGTGAGTAAAGATCCTAAAGAACAAACGGTTCGCGTACGATCAGATAATATTGTAGCCAGTTGCAGTAGAACTTCCAATTTCCGTACAACTGATATATTGATGTACTCTTGTTGGATCACGCTCTTGAGTGAATTGGGACGGGTTTCATTTGTTATTCTCTATATACCCGTATTTGTACACAGCGCAAAGGTATTATCTATGCAGACCTGTATACTGTATGTATGTAGATGTATATACCATAGGGGAAGGGGTATTATAGAGTACCCCTTCCCCTATTAAGATCTGCGGGCCCATGTCTTCTTAACCTGTACACGTTGCCCCTGCTGACAGATAGACGAGGATTTCGCAAGTTCTCCAAGCCAATCTCAAATGGTACAGCTGCTGATCAAAGTGCGCAGCTGCCCCCACTGGCAATTTGTGTATTTAGATTTATGTCTATGGACGGCCGCGGATGACGTCTAATTGGACTGAAAGCTGGATTCCAATACATTTGAAACACCACAATTGGACGACATCCATCCAAATTGGAAGATCTGTCTGTAATTTTTGGCTTTGAAATTAAGCCTCTGCTTACCTTTTCGCAAAATTGCATACAATTATGTATGTAGGTTTGGAAATAGTGGAGAAGACCGTTTCGTTCTAGCCAAAGCATCGTTCTACCCTCAAAATCTATGAATGATTGAAGGAAGTTTTCAGACGATTAATTTAACACGACAACTAGGTACATTCAATTACTTAATGGCAACATTACACAAAGCTAAACTGCGTTTGAACCCTCGCTAGCTAATAGTTGACTAAACAAAGATTAACGGATTACTTAACTTGGTTTAGTGATGCATAGGCAGTTGCTTTATAGTCTAGGAGCCGGCGGACGGCGTCGCTAACTTCAGTTTAAACTTGTTCGAGTTGGCTCGCAAGCTTGAACAGTTTTCGCGATTGAATTTCGAATGTTGTCTAGTTTTGTGTCGTCTATCGTTATTCAATCAGTGGACAGAGACCTTTTTTTTTAAAGCTATACACGCTAAGTACCTATCCAGGCTATTTATTACGACTCCAAATTTTATTAAAGGAATATCTTGTAGTTCATAGATTCTTTTTTATTAAATTTAACTAGTTATCACGGCGAACTTTGTATCGCCTTAAATATAAAAAAAAAGAATATTTTAATATTTCATGCAAATGTATGTATTATTAATTATAATTGAAAAACGCGACGGACGGACAGACAGATAAATTGTCGTATTAAATATATAGATCATTATTAATTTAACAAAATTTTACTATTGCAACAAAAAGAGTTGAAAAATATATTAAATAAGTTAAAAAAAAAAACCACGGGAAGCAGCAGCTTTCAAATAAAAAAAGAATCATCAAAATTGAACCGATTTCGATTTTGTTGTTCTTGTCATAACAAACATAATATACAGTCGAATTCGGAACCTCCTTCTGGTTTGAAATCGGTTAAAACAAAAACATTCACGAATATATTCGAAACATGCAAAAATCCATATTCCAAATTTAAATTTAAGAAAAACCTTCAAGTCGTCCATAAATCATTTCAATCATTATCTTATAATTGAAATGTTTTGACTCTCGCCGAAACTTGACATCACAATGACCGAATGCAATTTAAAAGGCGACGAAATTCCAAATTCAATTTTATCAGATGATGTCTTCATTACCGGCCGTTCGGCGTCGGCTCCTAAGTCATGGAGGTACTTTAACTTATTGAATTGTATCCCTTACATAAATAATCAGGCTTGGCAACAAGAGGGAAAGCTTTATTGTCCAAATACCTGATGTATTATGCAAGCTATGGCTTTGTAAGATGTACGAGACTGCTAATTAAATTTGGTGCTGTAGGCTTTACATGTTGTTTAATATATTTTGCTCAATTCAAACCATTGTAATTTTTTTTATATTTTGTATAACGAACATCGCGCTGAAATACATACAAAATCTAGCCATGAAAAATGTGAAAGTTCAAACGCTAAATTACGTTTTTGTTCGTGAAGAAATAGAATGACGCGTTGACTTTGTCATATTGATGTTGACGTCCGTCATTATGTAGAACAGCGACCAATTTTCGCTTTTTTTGAAAATCGAATAAAAAAAAAGAACAGAACGTTCAGAAACTTAACCCGAATTGCCCGAATGAAGTTTTTATATAACTTTGTTTTTGTTGTCTCCGGAATTTGTAGCTTTTTGAAAATCGAATAAAATAAAAAAAAGAAGTTTATTATATTTCATAACCAAGACCAACCTTGTTTTCGCTCTGTCGACTCGGGTACCCGATCCTTTTAATAGAAAATGCCACAGATTATCCCCCTCACATTTATCGTTATACCCAACTGCCATACATATTATCGCCCGAGGATACTGTATAATAACCTTGTTGCTATATCAAAGGAGAACGTAAAATTTTCCTCTAACATAACAACACAAAATTATTTTGTGGCTAACTGACGATTCTTAAAGATCTCTATTCCTGGGAAGAAAAATCGGTACTTACACGTAATACGTATTAACGCTACGGCAGCTACATCTATAACACGTAGACCACGGCTTTTTTTACCGAGCGAGCGAAGCGTCTCAGTTTCAACTCGAGGACTGCCCGATTTGGCGTTGTTTGTCTGTATGTTGTGTCAGTTCCGGCCTACAGGCCGCATTTTTCAGCTGATTTTCATGAAATTTGGCACAAGTGTTCTTTGTTGCAAGGCGCAACTTTTAATATAACACGAGGTCTACTGTTCGCGGAACTACTAGTTGTAGATCAAGTTACTAAATGTATAGGTATAACGAATGTAAAAGAACGTTATTACGTAAAGCGTAAGTTAATTCCAGTTATAAGCAAAACTTCATTCTTTGGTTAGCCCGTGATGGCTTAAAAAATCTCTAAAAATCTCATTTATTTATAAATAAGGATAAGGAATCTCTCATTTCCTATTTTGAACACAAAAGAGACCTGCAGCAAACATTGTATAAAGGAAACGCTTCCTTGCATAAAATTTTATCTTCTAAACGTCTTAATTAAATCGAAGTCGTAATTTTAAAAGTCATTTAAAAACACACTCGGCCAGCTTCCTTATTCATGCAAGCACCCTAGTAAAAGACCTACGTGACTAAAATACAAAGTTCAATGATAGGTATAACGTTAACCGACCAAGCGAAAATGTTCAAACTTTACTTTCATTACACATTGTACGATGTGTCTTCTAAATTACGCCGTATAACCTCATGAATTTGACATTTTTGAACTGGGATTCTATTTGAAAATTTTCTCGCGCGGACTTGGCGCGAACCGAATTTGACATTTCTTTTTTTTATGAACTCGTTGACACATGTCGCCATTAAGTCAGGAAGTTGCGTTTTAATTTTATGAGGAATAAAAGTTGTTAACGACGCAATTCTTTTGCGCACGGTTATTTTTATGAGTTTTCTAGGTTTTTATTGTCGTTTCCTTGAAAATGTTCATTCTTAATATACTTTATACTGACTCAAAAAATAAACATCTCAAGCATCGGTATTTCAAAGCTTTACAAACGAAACGTCATGAAAATATTGCTGAAATAAATGAGGTACCGTTCAATTTCCAGTAGTACAAAGAAAAGGGCGAATCAAAATAATTCAAAAGCGAACTGTCTAATGCAGTCCCCGTAGGCGGCCTTTGCTGTGTACGATGGACTCGCATTTTCGAGATGTAGGATTTTTACAAAAAGCTGTACAATAACACCAATATTCGTGCTAATCTTTACAAGTTTATGTAGGTACTGTATACATGAACGGTAAAGGAACTCATTGTGATAGCTGGAAATTATAATTATTGTACATTTCACTGGTATAAAGCGCGTGTAAGTAGCACCAATCTTAATGTAGGTTCGATTTTGAAGTTTTGATTAAAATTCTGTCCAAATCACGTAAAGGGTAATATTGATCGTGACAAGGTGCATAGGGACCCCTAAGATGCCTGAGTCTGCCTGATCTGCAAGTGATTCATTTGCCGGACTTTGGCCACCTCTGCAAAAGAGGTTGAGTTCTATCCTGCGTCGCTCGGTGAGCATGTGTATGTGTAAGCCGAACAGTACGCCGTGACGCTGGCTTGCTTCTGTAAGGATGTTGGGCTGGCAACCCGCCGCGCGGTTCTCAGGCCCCGATTATGGACACATCGACACCGTGTCTTAAGCCTCAACAAATGTTGGTTCTTATAAGTATCTGTTTATTCCTTCGGAGGAAACAGACGTGATTACGAGTATGATTTATATTCATAAATATTACGTATATACAACACATTAATTTATCGCATCCAGTCCACATTGCACAGTGTAGTACAAGGCATCCATGAAATTTACTAGCGCTCGTCCGACGTAGGACATTCACTGTCAAAATTAAATTCCGTTGCGGTTCATGCAAATACTGTTCTTGTTACTTGAGATTTGTATAAACCTTGTGTTATTATTTAGATGAGAGGAGAAAATGCGAAAATGTTCTTGAAGATATATTATGTTTTGGAGTCGACGAAACTTTTGATTTAGTATGAATGAATACAGGCGTTTATTACTCCAACTTTTGGCAGTTATTTTATTGGTCCTACGTCTCTTCCTAAGTGGGACCAGCGAAAAGTGGGCATATGATTTGCCACTGCCCACAGGTATGCTAATTGAAGTACAGTACCTACTAACTAGCATGTTAAATCAGGAGTATTATGTAGCATTCTATGGCTTAAATATTTTTGAAATAGGTCGAGTAATTTTTGAGTTTATTCTTTATCGATACATAAATACAATTCTTTCCTCTTTACAATATTAATACAATATTAATAGTATAGATGTATAACGATAGGAAATACATAATATAATATGTCCAAAGTTGGTTCGAGGCAGTCGGCCGCTTTTTATTACGGAACCCCCATTGTCTCGTACGAAAATCGTACCCCCTTCTAAGAACAACATTATAAATTAAGCGATCTACATCTCAAAGCAACATGAGCACGTTGAAGAGAGAATTAAACGGAGCTTCGGTTTAAACCAGGTAATCAACTTGGGCGAAAGTTTTAACTGTAATCCCAAATTAAATTATAACTTTACTGAGGGTTTCCCATTCAAAAGGAGTTTCGGTCATTTGGTAGATTACTTAGGTCTTTTGCCTGTTACACTTCACCATGAAGAGTTATTACAAATTGTTTGTGGTTAGTATTTGTGTATCGCGCCCAGTAAACCCCTCGTGAGATCGGGTTACCTGCTGATCTACAGAAGAGGCTCTGGCAAAGAGGAAAGTTGTTCCCGTCTCGATCGAATCGAAGGCCTTTTCATCAACAAACGCTAGGCATAGAGGACTTATATTCTATTTTTTTAACTTGCGCACCGTATGGAGGTGGTTTATCGTACCTTTTCGGAAACCGGCTTGTTCAGTTGACTGGAAGTCGTCGAACCTGTGAGCGAGATGGTTCACAATAGACGTATAATATGTCTTTGTCTATGGCTGTGTAAAGTCAAAGGATAGGTTTTTGGAAACAGAAGAAAAAACATGCGAAGCCGAGTATCTCTGCACATGTTACAAAATAAAATGGCCGACCGATCTGCATGGAATTTGGTACAGAGATAAACAGACAGACAGACATCACCGAAGGGCATACAGGTGTGATGTCTGTCTGTCACCACACACCCACTCTTTGCCACACTCTTTGCCCACTCTTTGACACACCCACTCTTTGCCAGTAATTATCAGCGTTATAGGGGGAAGCCCATTGCCGTTATTAGGCTCTATAGAAAGTTCATAACCACTCTGTAATTCAAATCAAATTTCCAACAGCCAGGACAATTGTTACATACCACTAGGTAAGTAGAACCTCTGCTGCCTGTCCGAGCCGAGAACAGAGATACATTGAGACCTAAAGCATGTACCACTACCAGCTACGCTTTACACGGGTAATAGTTTCCCGTTTAGATCGGGATCGGCAGAACTCCACGTAGGTAAAGTCAAGGAGGTTTGCTAGTTGTTAGAACATCAATAAAGAGTTAACAATAATTCTAATCCTTCCATCCTAATACCTTAATATACAAACTTGGACACGCACGTACAGTTCACTGCCATATAAGGATGGCGTTGTTCCAAGACTGTGTAAACAAGCAATGAAAATGAAGCGTGGGATCATTTGGCAAGGGTCTCCGACTGCATATTATTGTACTAACTTTGAAAACTGCTTACAAAATAATCAAAAGAAACTATTTTAGGCTGGTGTAGAGTATTATTTGATGGAACTTGCTACATATGCAAACCTCACTGCATCATCAGGCAAAACCGGTGAAAAAAGTAAAACTGGCAGTGATTTTGTTGAATATAGAATGCGTATGGGTTATACCCGCAGGTATCACAGTCACAATCAGTTTGCGGTTAGCAAAGGTATATGTTTACTAGACCTTCGATCGTTCACCGATAGGTGCACAACTTGCAAATGAAATTATCTTAATAACCTAAAATGTTGGTGGGTGGTTTTACACCTGTGTGTACGAAGAAACTTGTACTGATATTCACCTAAAAAGTTGGTCAATTTGGATGGATAATCCGCCTTGAATGGTCATTCGGAATTGGGCTGGCTTGTCATATCATTGCACTAAATTATATACAATCCAAGCCCAATAATACTCGAACGGTATTGACATCACGAACGTTCCCACGTTTTGTGATTTATTATACAAATATTTTTGTACACACCTTGAATAAACTTCTACTCAACTACTTACTTATTGTCAACAAGTTAAGCAAATAGGCAAATGTTTTAAGCTGTTTGTTTGGGTGCGGCTTTTTACTAAATAGTTCTAAATCAATGAGAACCAAATAGAATTGATCTGCTGGAACAAAAGTCATATTGACTTGAGCACGCCTTTGTGCGTTTTGTTGTATTAAACTTCAGAGTTACGTGTATTTACCTCAGACTAAAAGAATAACATAGACGGAACATGTAGAATGAACACGTGAAGCCAAATGACACTTTCAATGTGTGCGTGTGACTCCGATTTCCGTGTACCGATACCACTAACGGCGTGTGCGTAATGTTGCCAGCAAATGAAAAAATCTCCTAAAAATAAATAAATAAATAAATATATTAGGACAATGCACACAACGCCATCTAGTCTCAAACTAAGCAGAGCTTGTGATATGAGTACTAGATACACTGATATAAATACTTATATACATTTTTTTTTGTAAATACATACATATTATACATAGGAAACATCCAGACTTCGGTACAACCGCATATGTCATCACACAAAGTTTGTCCCGACCGGGAATCGAACCCGAGACTCCGGCGTCGAAAGCCGATGCACTACCGACCACGCCACCGAAGCAGCATAAGTAGCAGCAGCAGGGTGCAAAGGGGCCCTTCTTACATCTATCGGGCCCCAGCGACCTCACCTGCTAGTGGCGCACCTGCTGATTAACGGACGAGGTTCGTATATTACGGTACCCATGTGGTGGCTTTGGCCCCTACGTGGATACCAGGTGGTACAACAGTGTTGGTCCGGGGGGGTACCACCGTGCAGCTGTGCTAAAGCCCCCCAAGTAACCCAGCCCAGGCTGGGTTGCGTTAGGGGTTCAGCAGCTGCACTGCCGGGCCCGGGGCGGTGTATGGTGCGGCAGGCAGGGGTCCATTGGGGGCGAAGCTGAGTCTAGTGTGGGTGGTGTGGGTCGATTCGCCGGCCAGGGAGACCCTTAGCAACGGCGTTGCCGCGGCCGCCCGCAACATAGTCATGGGGCCCGCCTGGGACCAACCACCCCAGTAGGCTGCCCCACATGTTGCGCATAATCCTGTTGTGGGGTCGCCGCTCCGGGTGGTAACCGGTGTGGGGTAGCGGCGGCGGAGGGGGGTTTGGGAGCCCTTCCGTCCGGCGGGTCGGCTCCGACCTAACCACACGGTTCTAGACGAAGCTAGCCTCTGCACTTTGTCACTTACTGCCGCACCAAATATCGCCCTGTCTTCACGCTTCCCCATATTTCAAAATGACAGTGCAACAAGAGAATAGACGGTACACAGCGGCCCCTAGAAACCCCACAAAGTTGACTTCGTTTGAGGTGGAGTTCGCGAATATCCGCGGACTCCATGCAAACCTCGATACCGTCCACCATCACCTGGAGTCGGCACGGCCTTCTGTGATGTTCCTAACGGAGACACAGATACGCCGCTCTGACGACACGTCGTACCTCTGTTACCCGGGCTATATCATTGAAGAACAATTCCGCGATAAAGCCGGGGTGTGCGTGTTCGTTAGGGCGGATGTTTGCTGCCGCCGGTTGCGCTGTCTGGAGAACCCCTCCTACTCCGTCCTTTGGCTGCACGTGGATCATGGTTCCATGAGCCAGATCTACGTGTGCGTCTACCGCTCCCACACAGGGGACACTGGGACAACAAGGCTTTTCGAATACCTCAGCGAGATGGCTGACGATGCGCAGGTGCGGTTCCTAAACGCTGACCTGGTTTTCCTGGGGGACTTTAACGGTCATCACGTTGAGTGGCTGGGGTCCCTTAGGACCGATCATGCGGGACGAACCGCCCATGCATTCGCTCTCTCCCACGGGCTGACCCAGATGGTACGGGGGATCACCCGGATACCTGACAGGTCAGACCACACGCCCGCCTTGCTGGATCTACTGCTGACGAGTCGCCCAGCCGAGTACAGTGTGTCGGTACGCGCCCCACTGGGCACATCCGATCACTGTGTGGTGCACGCCAGCTTCCAAGTGCCACCGCCTGCTCGTGCTGAACAAATGACTCGACGACTATGGCACTACTCGTCGGCAGACTGGGACGGTCTCCGCGATTACTTTGCGTCCATCCCGTGGAGCCAGCGCTGCTTTGTAGGGAAGGCGCCTTCGGATAGCGCTGCTGCCATTGCTGGCGAGATCAGTCTAGGGATAGAATATTATATCCCTTTCACTGATGTCGCCAGCATCCGCAAAGCTCGCCCCTGGTTCGGGCGTGAATGTGCCGAGGCTGTCCAGAAAAAACAGTCGGCATATCGCGCCTGGGTCAGGGCTCGGGCGGCACGTGACCCGAACGTGAACCGCCTCAAAGCAGCGTACAATCGGGCCACTAGGTTCAGCAAGAGGGCCTTCAAGAGAGCGGATGCCCAGCGCGTCGCGCGGCTTGGTCAGGAGCTCACATCCCATCCCACGGGCAGCCGTGGATACTGGCAACTGGCCAAAGCCGTACAGTCAAATTTTTGTCAACCCTCGCTGCCACCACTGCGTTTTCCTGATGGATCACTGGCTCACAAAGCCCAAGAGAAGGCGGACATGCTCGCAGACCTCTTTGCGGCTAATTCCCGGGTCGATGACCGTGGCCTGCAGCCCCCCGCCATCGCCAACTGTGGCCACACTATGCCTGATATTGTTATCAGGCAATGTGATGTACGGGCAGTGCTGCGGTCACTCGACACGCGGAAAGCCAGTGGCCCTGACGGCATTCCGGCGGTGGTGCTACGAAAATGTGCTGCTGAGTTGTCTCCAGTATTAACGCGTCTGTACCGCCTGTCATACTCTACAGGCCTCGTGCCGGAGGCCTGGAAGGAGGCGAACGTACAACCGATCCCCAAGAAAGGGGATCGATCCGATCCAGGCAACTATCGACCCATAGCTGTCACCTCAGTCATTTGCAAGGTGCTCGAGCTTCTTATTAATAAGCAGCTCATGCGATACCTGGAGGATCACTCGCTAATCAATGATCGGCAATATGGCTTCAGGCCAAAACGATCAACGGGTGACCTCCTGGCATTCGTCACGCATGTATGGGGTGAGGCTATGGAAAAGTTTGGCGAGTCCTTGGCTATTAGCCTGGACATCGCCAAAGCTTTCGATAGGGTCTGGCATGCTTCGCTCCTTTCCAAGCTTCCGGCATATGGTCTACCTCCTCAACTGTGCAGCTGGATTGCCAGTTTTTTAAACGAGCGCCGAGTGCGGGTCCTCTGCGATGGCCAGGCTTCTCGCTTTTTGCAAGTGAATGCCGGGGTACCGCAGGGGTCCGTACTGTCACCAACTCTCTTTCTTCTGCATATCAATGATATGCTTTCCCTCGGGAACATTCATTGCTATGCAGATGACAGTACATTGCACGGGAGTTACTCGGTTCGTCCGACGGCGGGGCGATCTGTGATAGAGGAGGAGAGACGACATCTCGTGGGTGATCTCGACCGAAGCCTCGACAGTATCTCCCAATGGGGTGCCGAGAACTTGGTCGAGTTCAATGCCCACAAAACACAGGCGTGTGCATTTACAGCGAAAAAATCCCCTTTCCTTCCCCTACCCACTCTTCAGAATGCAATATTACCAATGAAGGACAATCTAGACATCCTTGGCATAGACGTTCGTCGAGAGCTCAATAACACAAAATACATTGAGAGATGTATTGGGCTAGCTTCGCGGAAACTAGGAATACTGAACAAGGTAAAGCGATTCTTTACACCGCACCAGAGGTGTCTGCTGTACAAAACGCAGATTAGACCCTGCGTTGAATACTGCTCTCACCTCTGGGACGGCTCCGCGAAGTATTTGCTGGACGCACTCGACGCTATGCAGCGACGCGCTGTTCGCATTATAGACTGTCCGGAGGTAACGGGGAGCCTTGAGCCGCTAGCCCAGCGCCGAACAATTGCTTCCTTGGCCGCGTTCTACCGTATTTACCACGGTGAGTGTTCTGAAGAGCTCTTCAACCTGATCCCACCCTCTCCCTTCCGATCCCGAACAACGCGTGCCGGGCAGAGATGTCACCCTCATACCGTGGAAACCGTCTTCGCGAGAACCGAGCGTTTTAAACGATCGTTTCTCTGCCGAACGATGGTGGCTTGGAACGCCCTGCCTGCGCACGTGTTTCCTCCTACATATAACCCTGGGCTCTTTAAGCGAAGCGTGAAGAGGCACATTACAGGGTCGTCAAGTTGAGGGCCACTCTCTATAGTATTCCTGTGTACTGTGAGAGTCGCCCTCAATTGCCAGACGTCGCCTCAGCTTACCATCAGGCGAGTGGCGTCAATTTGTCGACCTAAATATATAAAAAAAAAAAAAAAAAAAAAAAAAAGCATATAGTGGACATATGGAAAATTAATATTTGTTATAGTAAATGTTATCTGCAATTATTTTGTCATTTACACAAATGATTATTATGATAAGTGCCTAAAATGGGGAAGTGTTAAAATAAAAACGTGATAAACACTGAGCCACAGCAATGTACAAGTAATTTTAGAATCCCCAAGGACAAAGTTAATATATTTCGTGTTTTGTTTATGATTTTGTGATCGGTTTAACAGCTATTAGTGATCAACAGATAAGAATTATTGGTTAAGCTACTTTTGTCGTTGACTATACATGAAGTAGATATCAATAGTCGTTAGGTTAAGACTGAGGCCTTTGTAGTGTTAGACTGAAATTAAACTACTGACACAGTAACATAAATATATTGGATCAGAACACAGGCTGGGAGGTCAGACAGCGGTCAATTCCAAGATTGCCGAAATAACCAAGCCACGTATTAAGTAGAACCCGGACACAGATGTGATCGGGAGTTCGGGACTAACGCACGAATGATGATGATGATGATTAGAAACATCGAGGTTGTCAACATTGATGACACTGATTTTTTTTACTCAGTACTTTATAAATTCCCATAAATACTGCTAAATATTTTGTGGAAATGATGAAAAAATTATGGCAACTCTGTATGATATGGCGGAGGTTTTGTGTTCCTAGTTTGTGCAACTAAAATATTTAGAAAAATGTTATGAAATCTAATAAGAAATAGTTAATTACTTATGAAACGATAATCCAGCATTCTTTCTATGAATAATTGAAGTGTTTTTACACCTTTTCACCACACAATACGGCATATTTATAATATTTTGTTCAACCGTGATCGCACGTGCGTACACACTCGCTGCTCACAAAGGAGTGCGAGGCGTGCGAGCGGAATGGTATCCCATTGCTATATAGTATTCCTTTTGGCGGCTTCTCTCGCTAGTTCTATTCGTTCCGTCTATGTTATTCTTTTAGTCTGAAGTATTTACTTTTGTTCTATTACGAAAAAATAAAAAGTGAATATGTACTGAAACGTCACTCCACATAGCAACCGCATTTCGGACCTGCGCTGTCACTCAATAAGCAGATACTCAAAGTGAGGCTTTGTATGAAAAAAAAAAAAGTTTAAGTGCTGCTCAAGCATTTAAACAGCACTTAAATATTTGAGTGACGTTTCAGTAATCGGTCGTACAAATGAGAAAAACTTAAGTAGGTACCTTTTATTTAGGTACATCCATTTTCCCGCCGGGCGCCACTGGAAATCGCCGGGCGCCACTGGAAATACGTTCTGCTTGTAACCAGAGACGCCCGGCAACGGACGTTAGAGCGGCCGCGGCCTTGGTCGCGGAACTAAAAAAAAAAAAAAAAAGGTACATCCATTTTAATTGAGGAACCCCCAATGCATAGAACCTGTTACTCCCGAACCCTAAAGGAGCACACACGTTTTACCAGATTTGGACGATTCCCAACACCAGGAAGATAATTTAAACGAATAATGGGTCCACGGAGGTATCTCGTGGAACCCATGCCTCAACAACGTCCTGCTATACTTTTACATGCCAATGACACCCTTTCCAAACCAATAGGTCACAAGGGTAACCAGCCCCAAATAAGTGCCTTTTCTTCTAAACCCATAGGCCACAAGGGTAACCAGCTCCAAATAAGTGCCTTTTCTTCTAAACCCATAGCCCACAAGGGTTACCAGCTCCAAATAAGCGCCTTTTCTTCTAATCCCGTAGGTCACAAGGGTAACCAGCCCCAAATAAGCGCCTCTAAAGCTACTTATTTACCCACACAACTCTGGTGTACCTAATCAGTCAAAAGTTTAATTTTCTTGCTTGCGATGTTCATATTTCCCTGTAAACTTTAATTCCTCATTTTTTTTAGGGTATTCTAACATCGTTACAATTTTTTTTAAAGACAACTACATACAAATTTTGCCTTGCATATAATGTCCTGGACCCCCGGACCAGCCGGATGAATCTTCTTTTATTAAGTTGGTTTAAAAATATATACACAATGACACGCTAGTGGTGGGCTTGGGCTACCATCAATCACAATCCATCATCAAGTTAATTAAACGTGATTACCACTTACTCGTTAATTATTAATTAAAACATACGGGTGGGCTTGATAAAGACTCGTCAACTGCCATAAAGTTATTGGTTTTAATTTATATGTTTGAGTAATTACATAAATACATAAAATTTATGTGAGTTTATGATGTCTTGGGTCAGGGAATGCCGAAGAATAATTAATGGTTTTGAGCATATTCATGTCATTAATTAATGTACAATCATAATCATAACATAGTATAAAACAAAGACGCTTCCGTTTCCGTATCTTTAAAACTACGCAATGGATTTTGATGCGGTTTTCATAAATGGATAGAGTGGTTCTCGAGGAAGGTTTTGTGTAATTTTAAAGCAATAAATATTTTATTAACACTTATACAATCACGAGTATATCCCCTAGGGGGTAGACAGAGGTGAATTTAACACCCACATTTTTCTAATAATTTTATTAGTCCCATGTAATAGGGGGAAAGCCTATTGCAATTATCGGGATTCGTATATTAAAAAAGCAGTAAAGTGCGAGTTGAATTCGTGCACGAAGGGTCCTGAATCTATAAAAATGGCGAAAAAATTACGTTTGTTGTATGGGAGCCCACCTTAATATAGATTGTATTGTTTTTTAGTATTTGTTGATATAGCGGCCACAAAAATACATCATTTGTGAAAATTAATTTACAATAAGAATTACAATATAGGTACATAATTATATACTAAAAATATTGACGTTACAAAATATCGTCATTGCCGGCTGGGAAGGTTCCCAGAATGCTGGCTGTGTTTGTGAAAATTCAACTTTTTAACTATCACTGGAGACCGGCAGACGGACGGTAATAGGGTTCACGTTTTACCCTAACCTAACTTACCCTAATCTAACCTATATTCCTACAGACGTTCCCAATATTACATACCCAAATATTTTTTTTACAGACGTTACGGTGTGGTGGATAAAAGGTTCTGCGTGGAAGGTGGATCCCGGTGCGGGAAGGGCGAGGGTCTGTTCATCTTCGCGGCTGAGGGCGGCCGAGAGCTCACCGAACTCCTCAACATATACAGCCATGAAGCGCAATCCAGGCTTAGCATAGCTTCCAGGAGTGGTTCAGGTAAGATGATGTTTAGGAATATGCCCGTGGTTTTCTCCACTTAAACTTGGTTCACATGTCATTGTACTGCACGTTTTTCTGCTGGATTAATGATTAAAAGCATATTACACACAAGCATATAACACGCTTAATTCTTCAAAAAAATCGTGCAGTACAATGCCGTGGTATACCATGTAAAATAAAGGATGTTACTGAGATTTCTGGAAGCTTATCACAACCGGCAGCAACTTTACTTTATTCATTACATTTTCACCGGTCACTCGTCGCCCACGTAACAAGGCGCAAACTTAATTCCGTTTCTAGGTTTGGTTATTTTTCCCAGTGCCTTGTCTGTTTGTAAGCAGTTGCGTCGCTTGCAGGTGAGGGAGACTTGGCTCCTGGAGATGTTGATAGGGCCCCTTGGCACCCAGAAAAAAATCAATAGTATTTGGTCAAGTGACCGATATTTTCTGCTAAGTATACATAATTGGTGGAATATGTCGACCGATTGAGGCCCTCACTGTCTGTTAATGGATATAGAATAGAAGCCCTTATTCTCTGAACGTTTGTCTGTGTCATTAGTTATTGATTCCCACTTCTGATGTTACAATAATTGTACTAAAAACAAATAATTTTAAAATTACAATAAACCATAAGGAATGCATACGTAAATTAAAAATTTCGCAGTTTTGGAGAAGCGCTTCTCAGACGTGAGTTCGTGCATGGACGAGTGCTTCCATCCGTCTCTCCGCTCGGTGTCCCCCGCGTGGGGCCCCTCCAGCCAGACCATGCACTGTCTGTCGGACCTGGACGCCACTATGGACAGCAACGATGACAAGTTCCGGAGACCAACCTCCCTACCACGGTGTGCTAGTTGTATTGGCAAGATTAGTCAGTTGACTAGGTGAGTGAAAGTATAGTACATATTATTATTTTTATAGTAGTCTACTTTATTATAATCGCATCTCTTTAGGCATTTTGAGAAACACACACAACTGGAAGAAGTTATCGACAAGATGGCGGCAAAATCATAACAAGTCGGTATAGTCGACAGACTTTAGCCTGTTATTGCTAGTATACTGTACTAAAAATTAACTTTATGATACAGATTTGCAGAAAATCTCATAGAAAATCTGTATTATAAAATAACTTCTAATTTTTTTAATAGTACTGGTGTCATAATCATAGGCTTTATAAGTCAACTTTTAAAATCATAATTCGAATTTTTTGGACATGAGAGTAGATAAAACCTATTTATGCAACGGACCAGCTGTCCTGATTCTTCAAGATTATATAATAGACATTGAATAAAAACAAAACACACACATAATCTTATCTTCCGTATTTCCAGATCATCCACAATGGGTACACCTGGTTCAATAATGTCCCCAGTATGGACAATGGACAACATTCTAGAGAAGCGATCAGATTCTGATCGCGTCTCCATCTACTCGAGATCAAGTGGCAGCGCCTCCGAGTACAGTGTACCGCGCAGCTCCTGCATACTTGACAAGAGCTTTGACTCTTCGAAGAGAGGAAGCCCAGTGGCGTGCTGTACGCCGACTGTACCGGTTAAAACTGGTAGTAACTGCCAATGTTGGCAACAAAAGCCTTGCTGTTGTAGGAAAAAGTCGTTTTCTGGACCTTATGAAAACTACGATGTTCCCAAAACACCAATGCCTTTAATACAGGTTAGTAATAGAATATATTTTAAAAATATTAATTCACGTCAACGCCAAAATTTTGCCAGTAACTTTATTGGTCCCTCGTAATAAGGGGGGGGGGGGGGGGGCAACTTCAATTTTATTGCAATCGTATAGGTAGATAAATAAAATATCATAAAGATAGTATTGAGACAATAAATATTTTACATTTGCAGGAACACCCAGTAGACACACACACAGACCCTGCAAGTTTGTACGATACACCAAAGAAACTAAAATGTGTACTTAACGGTCAACTTTGTTCTTGTACACATGACGCTGAATCCGAAACTATTGAAACTGTACAAATAGACAACAAACATAGTGATACTAGCTGCAATAACAACGATGAGCATTCTAACTATGTTAACGTAACACCAGCAACTAAAAGAGCAATACCAGAAATAGACTTAGCAAATTACGCTAACATAGATCTCACAACACTTGAGAAATTCGAAAATTCCTTACAAATTTTAAGAAGTGCAGGATTTAGTCAAGAAGAGCTTGACGCTTTAGAAGATATACCGGAACATGATGATGATATATCAACAGCAGCTATTAATACAGTACATCCTACTACAGATTGCTGTAACGAACATCTTAACTATATGCATATGGAACCTTTGGAAATTAGCATTTCCAGTAATAGTAATAGGAACTATTCAGATAATGTAAGCAGAATTAGTCATGTGTCGGATCCTACACAGCATTCTGAATCAGATACGATCAGTACACGAAGGTCAAGCTCAGCAGACTTTACCAAAAGACACGACGATGATTACGGAATTCATAGTCAAATTTGTTTCACACCGACAGTGTTGAGAAAAGCAATAAAAAGTGACAGAATAAACGAAGGTATCCGCATAAGTCTTGAAATAATTGAACCTAAAGACAAATTTAAAATTCCCGTAAGCAAAACTGAGCATACTCTAGTAACGAAGTTCCGAGATGCCGTTAAAATAAGGCGTTCGTCGAGCGTTCCAAGTAAATCCGAGAAAAACCGAGATTCGTCAAGTTCGAACGATTCGGGCGTTTCGACAGGATCCTTGAAACATCACAAGGGCGATTTTAACGAATTCGAAATGCCAGTTACGAATTCGAAATCGGCGAAAAAGCACTTGAAAAATTATAAACAATCAAGAATGTCACTGACACCAGTTCACACATTTGTGAAGTCAAATTCCTCGGACCCGCTGAAGAACTTGACGTTTCAATTCGAGGAAGTCTCTGGTTTAGCGAAAGCAACGTCCTGTGACGTCGACACATTGACGAGACGAAAAAAGAAGCCTGGTAAGTTTTGTCATAACTTTTTGTAACTTAAAACCGTATGATTTATTTTTGGCCTCATCTGTGTTTGCCAGAGGCTCGTTCATTGATCAGCAATTGCACCACAATTTAGCGTAGGCCTCTTAAGTATACCCTGTCTAAAAAGTCGTGACGCGGAGCTGGAAATTGTAAACGTTGGCGACAATCATACGAGTCTCAATGCCAATCCCACCAGTCGTCAAAAGTACTATTAGAATCCAATAGTACTTCTGACAACCAACGAAATCGACACCGAGACCCAAATGATTACTGGCGGTAATCATTTGGGTCGCTTACAATGTTTAGACTTTTTAGAGTTCTGTAAGTGTTCAGTTTAGCATACTGGTGGGGCCCGTATTCACTAATTCGATGTAGAAAATGAGTTATTTCTGTTCGAAAATCGAAATTTATTGGCAATGGATAAAGAGTGGTCTTGAGATATTTACCAGATTCTTACTCACAGCCTTTACCTGTTGCTTAACAAACTTGACAGTAAAATATAGAATCACTCTTAAATACATGTCTCATAAGTGTCTTTGTTACCTAAATAATTTGAAAAAAACAACGACTTGAAATTGCCAAAACTGAACTAATTTAAAATGGGACCACACAGGAAGCACCAGCTTTCAAATTTAAACAAATGCCTCATCCAATGAAAAGATGTCACAAACATTAAAAAAAATACAGTCGAATCGAGAATCTCCTCCTTTTTCGGTTAAGAATATACATTTTGAATCTATGAATCATAGTCTTTTTTTCTTTATTCCAGTATCAGACATAGACGCCCTGGCGCGTCACAGTCACCTCACCAGCAAGTCGACGTCGAGCGGCGCGTCCGACACGTCCGACTACATGGAGTCCCTGTCCGTGTCGTCCTTCAGCGAGTACGACGCGGCCGAGCGACACCACGCGCGCCCGCGCTCCGGGAAGGAGTACGCGCTCGACCGAGCCGCCTTGGCGTCTGTCTGTGATACACGCTGATGGTGGTCACTGTCACTGTGGGGTTCACTGTCATTGTGGGGTTAACTGTAACTGTGGGGTTAAATGTCATTGTGGGGTTAACTGTCATTGTGGGGTTAACTGTAACTGTGGGGTTAACTGTCATTGTGGGGTTAAATGTCATTGTGGGGTTAACTGTAACTGTGGGGTTAACTGTAACTGTGGGGTTAACTGTAACTGTGGGGTTAACTGTCATTGTGGGGTTAACTGTAACTGTGGGGTTAACTGTCATTGTGGGGTTAAATGTCATTGTGGGGTTAACTGTAACTGTGGGGTTACCTGTCATTATGGGGTTGTGTGCTTTTCCACCAGATATCGGCTATGCTACGTTTATATGGATGCGTTTGATATCCCCCAATCATTTGCACATGCAATGTGGACAAATGAATTTGAGTAGTGGATATCAAACGGATTCATAGCAACGTAGTATAGCACTTCTCTGGTGGAAAAGCATATTTATGGTCACTGTAGAGTTAACTGTCACTGTTGGGGTTAACTGTCACCGTGGGGTTTTCTGTCACTGTGGGGTTAACTGTCACCGTGGGGTTAACTGTCACCGTGGGGTTTACTGTCACTGTAGGTCAACTGTCACTGTGGGGTTAACTGTCACTATGAACACTTGATATCTTGTAACACTAGAGACCGTGACATCCTCGTAATTACGTACAAACAGAACAACAATCAAAATTGTTTCCCCGGACACCAACTGGGAATTTTTATGTTTGACAGAGCGAGTGAGGTTCACCTGTATTATAATAATAGAATAAATTCTAGCAGACAACAGGAACATAAAAATATAAACTAAACCATTCCAATGAAGCCACGGGCGATACCTAGTATACCTACCTAACAATATTTACAAAGAAAATATCTCATAAATATTGACCCATAATGACGAAGGTACTGGTCAAAAAAGATGGACGACTTTGCCAAACATTCACTCAAATAATTAGTTTACAAACACTACTGCTACTAGCCCCATGGCAATTATCTATGGAAAAATATTGGCTCAGTTCAAGGACGAAAACTTCCTTTGTCTATGTTTAGCTGGACTACATATAGTACAAAAGTCGTGACGTAGAGTTGGAATGCCAATCCCACCAGTGTTCAAAAGTACTATTGGAGTCCAGAAGTACTTTTGACGACCAGTGAGATCGACACCGAGACTCAAATTATTGCCACCAAACGCTTACATTTTCAGCCTCGCGTCACGACTTTTTAGACTAGGGTTAATATCTCGGTGAATAGTACAATAAACTTTTTATGTAAACCATGTTTGAAATGCAAACGAATTACATTTTTTTTTAATTATAGACTGTATGACTTCATCCCATTGCCTTACTTACACGAAGTATTTAAGTTTTTGGAGCGAAATTTGAAAACAGAATTCGATATTTAATTTTAGAAGTATGCGACTTTGGTTGGTAGTATGTCTTATTATGATTTTTTGTCCAAAAAGTAAAAATTATACTTGTATTATTGAGGAAGTGTGACTTCCTCTATTGCCGATGGAATTAAAAAGTTATATTTGTGTGATATTGTGAATGAAAAAAAAATCAATAATATCATATTTACGCCTGTGCTTTATGATGCGTAATTTAAAAAGAGAATAACTAAAAAATAAAGAACGTTCTATTTCGATTTGTAAATGTATAATGTACCTATTTTATTATAAAGTCAGCAAAAATGTTGTGTAGGACATTGGAATTAAATACTTGTATATAAAATATGTACAATATAAGCCGCACAAAATGACAATGGGATTGGCGGCCATGTTGGTGACGTCATAGTGGCGTAGATTAACCTACAATACTGGTTTGTTATCCGTACTTTTAAGCGATTGATGACGTCACTGAGCGGTTATTGTGATAAGGTTCTATCCCACTCACATCGTGAGCGGCTTATACATAACATTGTTCCTATGTACATAGTTTAAGGTATATAAGGTACCGTTATGAACGAATTTAGTTACTTAGTAGCGTGCCAAAAATTATATACCGGACTATATGCTTCTTATGTGTATATATAATAAAAAACGTACTTCACTAGTGTTGTAATAATGTTTTATAGATTAATAAATAAGGTTTGTGTTTGGTGTTTAGTGTGTACATTATATAAGTTAAGTTCATAGTATATTCATTTAATATGTTAGTGCCTTTATATGTACGCGATTTGCTGAATGTCATTGATTTTTCTAAGGTACTTACTTACTTAAAAAACAAGTTTGTTTCAATTTTAGTTTATATTTTTATAAATACATACACATTATGTAGTCCAATAAAATACATAGTCATATAACTATTTATATGTTGTTTAGAGTTTGTAGAAGTGTATATTCGCAAGTAATGAGCAATGTAAGTAAGTATAATTAATAGACAATTTTAGAATTTTTAAAAGAATATACATTACAAAGTAATCCGGCCAAAATATTTCAATATTTTTTTATATGCATGATGTTTATTTGGTATATATAAATAACGTTCAAAATTAACTTAAAAATACTTTAATGTTTTTTTTTTTACAAATTTTGTTGTTAAAGTCTTTGACCATACTGCTTTATCAAAAATAAAAATAAATCTTTTTTATAAATACAATTTAAATAAAAAGTTGCCAAGGTGGTCTGTGTTTCATCTAGCTCCATGCTTCATCTAGTCAACAGAAAAGCATGACTACAATAAATTAAAAAAATAAAATATGTATGTACTAAAAGACATTTTTAATATACGACCAACAATTTTGAACCATCTTGCCAGTTGAAATAACTACTTACATGTTAATATAAAATATCTACCATGAAGATAGAAAGGCTCCTTGTCGAAACAACCTAAGCTATGTATGTAGGTGGTACACTATTAAAAAATAAAAAAGCAACTACAGATTCCAATTTCAAATTGAATTTAGAACGTCTGCCGTAATGGCATGACAGCGTCGAATATAGAATATTCGATTGATATATATAACCAATGTCTTCGTAGAAAATGTCGATCATGTGACCAAATTAACACGATTTTGGTAATTTATTGAAATTATTAATGAAAAGCAAAAGGTTTGTCAAATTGTTGATGATTGAATGGATATTACACTATAAATATTATAATAGTTATCTTTACGAATAACATAGGTACCATTACATAAGTTTGTGTAAAACATACTATTTTCTTAAGAATTTTACTTTGCAAATTGTTTTAAGTACATAAGGTATATTAAGTACATAGCACTTGAACATATAAAATATAGAGATTTTGAATGAATATGTGTTTTTTTTTCATCGTTCATAAGTATTGTAGGGGTAAGTAGGTACCTACTTGTTACACTATTGATGTATATTTTTGAATCATTTCTAGTAAGTACTAAATTAAATATCAAGGTACATGTCAAGCTTACAAAGGTATTAATAAATATACAAAAATAAACAAATAATCTGTCATAAAAACTCATAATTCTACATAATTAATAAATTAAATAGTCCGAGACGCCCAAGACTTTAATTGGCTGTGCCATAGCGACTGGCACGTAAGATTCTGTTTTCAACATTACATCGCAAGGCAACGGGTTTCAATTTTTTTTCAAAATTACAATATTGCTGCTACTTTTTATTAAATTCATTCGGCCATTTTGGACATAACCCAAGATAATGTGTGTCCGGTGATGCCACATATATAATGTATACGACGACAATATATACGACGGCAAGGTGTCCATGATGCTGGCAACATTGCCCCGCTGTATGGCAATCGACAATCTGTGCACCTACTTATATATAATATTCTTACTTACCACACTGATGTCAATCCTCAGAAAAACACTGGTGACAGCCTAAAAAAATAAAATAAAACGAAACTGTTTGAACTCAAGGTTTAGGTGACCCAATATCATATGCCTTCCTTCTCCCCACGTCGAAACCCATTAGTTATATTAACTGATAACTTAAACCAGTTTGGCCTGTGTAAACGCGATTCCGACCCTTGAGTTAAAACCCTGTGGGTGATTTAATCTGAACCGCAAAAACGTTCGGACGAAACAGGGATTTAAAAGGGACCGGACTCACTGTATTATAAAAACACTAACAGATAGATCTAATGACAGTATATTGTTACGACGGTTTAGATGTCTGTTTAGATTGAGGAGCCACATTTTGTATCTTAATGAAATTTATATAGGTATTTAGTAGTAAGTTTAAAAATTTTGTAGCCTCGGTCCTCGATTTTGTAGTATAATACTTCAAAAGTTATAAGAACATAAAGGTGGCTCCGTAATCTAAATGTTTAGATTGAGGAGCCTCGACAGAACTAGGAAAATCATGGATGAATATTTACCAAAATTAGGTATGATTTTGTAGCATTCGAGAGTAGTTAGTAGACAAAATCTGAGTTTTGTAGTATTAAAATTGCAGTGGTGGTTATTCCACCGACAAGAGCGAGGCTCTTAAATTAGAGAGTTGTACTGTACCTATTTAATTTACAAGTCCCAAAAATAGTCCACCAGGAGCCAAGTCTTCTATTTCAATAGTATAGAAATTGAATTCAAATCGCGTGCCATAAAAATGTCCGCAATATTTCCAATGAGTAGTAGTCAACTACATCGCTTAGCCTTTTTGTTTTTTTTTTTATATTTGGTTCGCCAAATTGACGCCGCCCGCCCGTAAGTCGTGACGACGTCTAGCGATTGTGGGCCACTCTCACAGCACACAATACTATAGAGAGTGGCCCTCAACTTGACGACCTACTGACGTGCCTCTTCACGCTCCGCTTAAAGAACCCAGGGTTATATATGGGAGGAAACACGTGCACAGGCAGGGCGTTCCAGCCACTATTGCTCGGCAGAGAAACGAACGTTTAAAACGTTCGGTTCTCGCGAACATGCTATCCACTGTGTGGGAGTGGCATCTCTGCCCGACACGCGTTTATATGTGGCTCCTCAGACCATTACTTAGGGGTCGTTTTTTCAAAAAAGTAGTAGTTAAAAAAAAACTCTTATTACGGAACTATGTAACCCAGCAGCGATATACAAAAACCGCCAAGTGCCAGTCGGATTCGCGCACAAAGGGTTGTATGAGAGCCCCCTTAAATATTTATTATATAAGGTTTTTTAGTATTTGTTGTTATAGCGGCAACAGAAATACATCATCTGTGAAAATCTTTCAACTATCATGAGATACAGCCTGGTGACAGACGGACGGACAGCGAAGTCTCAGTAATAGGGTTTTCGTTTTACCCTTTGGTTACGGAACCCTAAAAATATAAGTCGTAACAAAGAAATATTTAACCTATTGGTTCGTCCCGGGCACCGCACAAGAGGTAATTCAGCCAGTTTTTTAAACCTTTTCGTCGATTTTGAGACGACCGCTTTTGGCTCCCTGTTTTAACTGACCGTGTGTGTCGTGGGAGCATACAGACCTACAGGGCTTATACTACAGGGGATAAGGGCGTTCTTGGCACAAAGAAGATTACGGGCCTCCGTGTTAACTGTTACTTGTAGGGGCGCTGGATCCTAAGGGCTTACGGTTTTCAGGTGGCTTTTATAAATCTAACGTTCAATGCGACGACATTAGGCAAATACATAGATATTTATGAAAATTGAACACAATCATGTACAGTACGATTATTTCGTTAGCGTCAGAATGGCTGGTTGCCTAAAACAAGCGGCTCTGAAACTATATTCAGGAAATGCTATCCAATTGCTTATATTTGCTTAACTTCTTCAATAATTGCTACATATAATACATTCGGAGAAATACCAATATTTTTTTGACCAACCATTCTGACGTCAGGATCGCTGGTTGCCACCGTGTTCAGAATCAAGGACGCAAAATTTCTAAAAGTATGCTATATTAATAATTGCTTACTAATTGCTACAATCATGAATTTAAATTTCTGCTTCATACATACATTAGATAAAAAATATAGCGTTTATTAAAAATTTACGATGGGAACGCCTGCACTATTTGAACAAGACGCAGTCATAAAAAAAATTGTTGCCTTTTCAAATTTATTGGGCACTTCTTCGTATAATTGTTAATTATTAAACGTTTTATTAAACGAATTATTAAACGTTAATTAACGAATTATTAAACGTTAATTATTAAACACTATATTTTTTTATCTAATCTTTTCTAATACTAATTCTTATACTCCATGTGAAAAAACGAATAAAACCGAGATATCTCGAGTGCCAAAGTTGAAAAAATCGTACTGTATCTACCTAATCTCAAATTAAGAATAGTTGGTGTTGCTACGTTCTTATTGAACAATGTAAAACGCCCAAACTCCGTAACAAGTATTTTTAGGCCGTCCAGGTCATTCGGGAAATCCCCCAGTTATATTACTGGTGAATTATTCCTCAGGGGGGAACAAGCATGATTATATATGTATGTGAAGTTTTCCTAACGTAAGGGGGCTCGTGGCTGAGTGGTCACCGCGTAATCTAACACATTGCAAAGATTAAGCAACATCTAGTCAGGCCGGTCTTAGGATGGCTGACCATTTCTTAAGATAATTTGAGACCCCTCTGTGCCTCGGAGAGAAGCGTATAGCAATCGTTACGGGTATTTGATAGAACTTCGATATCGTTTATGGGATGTGAAGGTCGGCATGACAGTCGCTTCACGGAAAATATCGATGTTCCGCCGCATCGTAGATAGACTGGAAAGCCAACAACAACTGAGTTGGGAAAAAGGGTCTGTGGACGATATTAAGTTGTCTTAAAATCCTCTCCTCTATGAATAGTTAGATCTATACCTACCTACTTAAAATCGAAGGTTTGGTTAAAAATAATTATGTATTGGCATTGGGTTATTGAGTACCTACCTATTCTTGGTAAAGCGACAGGCATTTGCATTGTATATTATTAGCGTTCTATTATCTGTGGTAATTTCTATAGAAAAGGATGTTGATGACGTACCATTATGACGTAACAGTTATATATAGGTATGCTAAGAAGGACATTACAAATTATCGCGGAAAGACACTATTTGTAGAGATTATATTGCTATCTTTTTTTATTAGTGGCTTACCGCAGTTTCAATTGCTTAATTTTCTAATCGTCTGTTCTCTATTTTCTATCTTTTACTTTTTAAATACTTTACAATATAAATCGCTTATCTACTTATCATAACATAGTATAAAACAAAGTGGCCGCATGTTTAAAACTACGCAACGGATTTTGATGCAGTTTTCACCGATGGTTCTCAAGGAAGGTTTTTGTGTAAAATTTGTCAATCGGACGAAATCCTCAGCCCCGCAGCACGCAACCAGATTCACTCACCGGTTAAAACCCAACACCAACGACGTGGGATAAAACCCGACCAAAACTCAGAAGAGGCCCCCCAAGTGGCCAAAGTTCGCCCGGTGAGGCTGAGGCCCTGCAGCACGCGATCCTTCTAACCTCCCTCTGTAAGGACGGTGGGAGGCTATCCCGCTGTACTCAGGCCCCGATCGTGGAGGTCCATGGTCTTGGGCGTTAGATAAGTCTGCGGCGCCGGGGCTGCTGACTTCGGAACTCAGCGGGGAGTGTATATGCTCCCTGTCCCTCTCAGCCGCTTCCTTTGCGAGCATGACCTGCTCGCAGAAGGACACGGCCGCGTTCCACCTAATTGCGCTGGCTTGAAGCAAGGTATCCAGGGAGGGTATCCACGCCCAGACCCACTACGAGGTCCCGTGGCTGACTCGCCCACGCTGAGCACTCCACCAACACGTGGAGTGCAGTGTCTTCGTCGGAGGCCTCGCAGTGTTGACACTAGGGTGTCACCTCACGATGGATGCGGAACAGATACTTACTGTATCATCCATGTCCGATAACGATCTGTGACGCGCGGTACGTGAGGTCACCATGCTGTCTCTGCAGCCAGTCGTATATGATCGGTCTCACCGCCGCGATGGTGGCGGTTCCCCACTTTGATTGCTCAAGTCGCACCATCCATGTCTCCATGAGATCCTGGCGGAGTTGGGACCGCTGAGCCTCGATTTCTCGAGTCGCAGGCCTGTGGTCAGGTCAACATTTCCAGTTTGTAGGCTTAACATTAGTTTGCTGTACTCGTACGAGTGGTATTGTTGTGTCCTGTACCCTAGTCGAAGCTTTGATTGGCCTTCTAAGGAACCACCGGCATGCATAGGAACACTGCCGATATTTAACTGAAATAGGAACAAAATTATTAATTTTATACAGGATTAATGGTAATTCAATGTCTTCTTGAGTATAGGGGAGGACTTAGAACTTATTTTTAATAAATAATTAAAATGTTTAATACGCCTAACATTCTCATTTAACGTGTTTTGGAATGACTTGCCATCAAGATACTTTTATAGCATGCCTACAAACAAAAAGACGTTTAAATGACCTTCCATTGATCAGTTTTTTTTTATTTGATCACTAACACCAAAATCTGGGTCTTTTTTGAATAAACCGTTTTATGCGATATCTCCAAAACCGTTAACTTTCTGCCATACATTGGGTTGATTAAATTTACTGCATCTGCCCTCCCCTATACCCTCCTGCCCGGAAGTCATCGATTTACCTCCTGTATAAAGCAAAAAAAAGGGTTTAATTGTTATCGCATTATTATTTAAATGAAATTAGTGTTTAAAGAGAAAAAAGCAGTTTTAAGTTGGCGTTAATTGCCTTTATAACCCACGTACTTAACTTTTACCTTCAATTCGATGTTCCTTGCTAATCCTAGATCATTCTTGGACACTTAAATCTCCTGTTTTATTATCACTACTTAAGTTTTGCCTTCAATTAAATGTTGCCTAATCCTGATGATCACCTAGTGCGTCATCTCACTGGTATACACGTGGGCCCATATACTCCCAAACGATCATAAGAAAACCTTCATATTTTAACCTTACACAGTTAATGTACCAACGTCATACATGCGCAAGAGTGACCCGCAGATATAAAGATATAAGTCTTAATGATATCGTGTATGTCAGTCAGTGCGCTTGCGATTATTGAACGCGATGGAGCCTCGTGTGTTTGTCTGTGTGTTTCTCACTGTGTTTGCGTGTCACAAGGCTTATGGTATGTAGTTTGTTTGTTGTTGTTGTTTTATAAAGAACGCTCGCGTGATATAGTTTTATCGTTCTTGATTCCCGTGGGAATATAATTTTAACCGGGATAAAAGGTAGCCTATGTTACTCAAAGATAATGTAGCTACATATCAGTGAAAGAATTTTCAAAATCTGATCAGTAGTTACGGAGCTTATTCGCTTCAAGTCGCTTATAGTCCGAAACGCCCAGGAATTTAATTGGCTGTGCCATAGCGGCTGGCACGAGGATTTTGTTGTCTTTCATCAATATTTCATCGCCAGGCAACGGGCTTCGACTTTTTTTCAAAATTACAATACAGCTGCTACTTTTTATTAAATTCATTCGGCCATAACCCATTATAAATGTGCCCGGTGACGGCAATAGGCTTGCCCCCCTTACGTGGGACTAAAAATACTGGCAAATTGAGGGCGTGTAATGCACCTCTGCCTACCCCTTCGGGGATATAGGCGTGATATGTATCCAGTCCAGTAAATTGTATTACTCTTTTAGTATTTTATAAATTGTATCTACTTACACTAACTAAGGTTGTCTGAAAGAGATCGCTTTTATCGATAAGCCTGCCACTTGTACTGTTTTGAAGTGACGTCTTCTCCTGAATTCCAAACTGAGGGAGGATTTATCTCATTTAGATCTTCGAGGCGCAAGGCAACCTTACATGCAAGTAGTGCATAGTCTGCAGTTCAACGGACACAGGCAAATATAAATGTGCCCGTAACTTATTCTGCCTATCCCAATGGGAAAGAGGCGAGACAGTATATTTATTTATTTATTTTATTTATTAATTTATTTATTTATTTATGTAGGTACACACAAGAAGGAAGAGCGAGATAAGAACAGTGGGATAGAGTTTTAATAGGTCCAAAAGCA
Source organism: Nudaria mundana (assembly GCA_963556515.1). Classification (NCBI taxonomy): domain Eukaryota; kingdom Metazoa; phylum Arthropoda; class Insecta; order Lepidoptera; family Erebidae; genus Nudaria; species Nudaria mundana. The sequence goes on along the minus strand of OY748305.1, from coordinate 17,770,367 downwards.
CCACTTATTTCTAAGAAATCTCTTCCAGTGGGCCAGTATAATGTATGTATCCATTAGTAACAGACATTTGAATAATTAACCGACTTCCAAAAAAGGAGGAAGTTTGTTACTTAATTCGACTGGGTGAAGCGATTTTGCGAGGCGTAAGCTGAGCTTTGCATTTGTGTGAGTGCACGTTTCGTGAAAGTATATGTAACCTGTTTTACACACACATGTGTTGTACACACAGCTTTTGACTTTACTTTTCGAAATCACTCACACAAATGCAAAGCTCAGCTTATGCGTCGCGAACTGTACCTAAGTATTTATACCTATTGCACAGATGGTTAAATAAAAAACAAATCTTTTGATCAAATGACAGAAGAGATCTGATGAAAGTTAGTCGGTAGATGGTTTTGCATAGTCATTCATTTGATGACTATCTCACATTAATATAGATGATGGTTTCGATTGTCGGCATTGGTTTAATAAATATGTAAAGTGAACAACAACCTTTGATAATGCTATAAAGCGAAACCGGTCAGGTTAAATCCTGTATCCTACTAATATTATAAACCCGAAAGTTTGTGAGTATGTATGGATGGATGTTTGTTACTCTTTCACGTAAAAACTACTGAATGGATTTTAATGAAACTTTACAATAATATAGCTTATACTTCAGAATAACACATAGGCTACAATTTACAAAGATATTGTGTGAATTGTTCAAAATATGACGATAAGTGTCATGTAAGCAGGAAATGACGATGACAAACCGAGTGCGCTATACTACGGAACGGGAAAAAATCCAAATTACCACGCGGACGAAGTCACGGGCGACCACTAGTATTAAATAAAAGTGAAACGGTGTACAAGTACATGTATTACTCACATTAATAAGTTGTATTGGTTGTATGGTCCAGTAATAGCCGACTGCAGTTAAAAGATCTAAGATAACACAGTGATATAGTGTATTTGATATTTTAAATGCGTGTTATTCCCGCTATTTAAAATGTTAAATACCTACACTAGATTATAATAAAAAACGCCAGACGCCACTGTAAATACCTTCTGCGTGTGCACCAGAGATGCCAACGGACGTAAGAGCGGCCGGGGCCTTAAGCCACAAAGTTAAAAAAAAAAAAAAAAAATGTCCATAGATGGTTAGTAACAAAAATCATATAGCCTATGTTAGTTTAGTTCTCATTTAAAAATTTTAGTTATTGGTGTTTACAAACTACATAAAACAATATTTATCAAATTCAAATTAGCACATTATATATTATTTTATTATTAAATTATTATTACATTATACAGACATATATATATTATTATTATATTATATTTATTTATTTTTATTATTAAATTTATGTTTAAAGTTATATATTTTAGTTTTAGTCATATTATCATATTTATTTATTTATAATTTACAATAATAAACACATCAAGAATTGACTCAAAAACAGACTTCAAATTACCGAAATGGGTCCAACAATTGTCGGGAGTAGAAGCTTTCAGTAAAAAAACTTTTCAAAATCGGTTCACCCAGTTCATAGATATGAGGTAACAAACATAAACATACAGTCGAATTGAGAACGCCTCCTTTTTTTGTTAGTCACGCCAGTTGCAGGTATTTTTAACTCGTGTTTTTTTTCTAATACATCTGTGATCTGGGACGCAATCTATACATTATGTAAATAAAAATCAATCGCCGTTCGTTTGTCTCGCTAAAACTCAAGAACGGCTGGATCTATTTGGCTAATTTTGATCTTAAAATATTCTTGAATGTTTAGGGAAGGTTTAAACGGGCGGTACGAAGTTCGCTGAGACAGCTAGTATGAAATAAATACTTATTAACATATTCAATCAATCAATCATTTATTTATTGCTGAACACAGGTAAATTATTACAAGGTTATCCTAGATGATACAGGAATTTACATCCGCTGTGTTCTGCCTCACCGAGCATGCAATATTTATAGGACGATACATATTAGAATAAATATTGGATAGAATCAGGCGTTACCTGGCGAAAATCCATGACAAAGTAATGGTAAGTATGATGTTCAAACTTTTTAAAATAATGCAATAAAAAATAATGCAATTTTAAAAAGTTTGAACATCATACTTACCAATATTAGAATAAATTACATTACAAAATAAAGTGAATTACACATGTCAATAATTATGTAAGTAAGTACCAATAAAATGTTAGAGAAAATATCGAAAAATATCAACATACAAAAATAGAATCTCAAATAAATCTCAATAATTATGGGTGTATAAAATGTCAGTGAAAAATTAAATGTCCTAAACAGTATAAATTAAATAATCCCGCACTAAGTAATATGCCTCACTTTTGAAAAAAGATATTGCGGATATACATGTATTAGATATTTAATATTGCGGACAGTTGAACACAACATTATCTAAGCTCAAACTAAGTAGAGCTTGTGCTTTGAGTCCTAGATGACTGACAGATAGACAGATATATATCACGCCTATATCCACGTTTTGGCAGTATTTTCATTGGTTTCATGTAATAGGAGGCAATCCTATTGCCTTTACCGGAGCACCATAGAACATCCATAACCGCTCTGTAATTCAAATCAAAATTCCAACAGTCAGGACAGATGTTACATACTTACTTATCATAATACCAATAGAATCTTTGCAGTCAAACAAGCTACTAGGTAACTATACCTAGAAGTAAATGGATATCTATTACTTCCTTAAAAAGTACCCAAACTCTTAAACAAATATTTGCAGACGGCATTAATCCTACTTCCTACTATATATAATTTATTATAAACGCGAAAGTTTGTGAGTATGTATGTATGTATGTATGTATGTATGTATGTATGTATGTATGTATGTATGTATGTATGTATGTATGTATGGATGGATGTTTGTTACTCTTTCACGTAAAAACTACTGAATGGATTTTAATGAAACTACAATAATATAGCTTAAACATCAGAATAACACATAGGCTAAATTTATAAAGACGTGTGAATTGTTCAAAATATGACGCGGCGCGACGGGAACGGGAAAAAATCCAAATTACCACGCGGATGAAGTCGCGGGCGACCACTAGTATTGACATAATTATGACCTGACCTGAATCGAACCCGAGACCTCCAGTGTAGCAGTCATATTCGCCTTGATTGAATATTTTTGTTTAAACCCTGCAAATTAAAAACAAAAGCGAGGTGTGTCAAATGTCTTCTCAAATAGCTCGCTGTAATGGTTAGTTATCGTCAAGTGAGTAATTCCAAGGTTTACTGCTTACTCGTGGTTTATTGCACTCGGTCAAGGTGTGGCCACTTGTCGTAAACAAGACTAGTTAATGAGATGACAGCCAGCAACAACACCGCCTGTAATTTCTAGAAATGTTTTCTCAAATATTTATACTTACACCGTGTATTTTCGACCGTTTTGAAAAATAATATTTTCGACGCAGTTTCGAATAGTTTCGATACAGAACCGACTGGATATATTAGTTGGGTAAACAGACACACCTTTTTTATAGGTGTATATTTCGCAAGAACGAATGTCATCGGCAGGATTCGAACCTCTGATCCTCAAGATTTTAAGTTTGGTAGAGACCTTGTATTAGGTTACTATAAATATAAAGATAATAGAAAAATCCTCGTCGGTTGGTGATTTTGTAGTAATTTATTTAGAATTCTTTTTTTTTTAAACATTCACCGTTTAAGAGTAGATTATAGTTAATGTAAAGTCTCTCTTAAAATTCAGATCTGTGGGAATTTTGGTAAAATTTTAAATGTCTAACTTGACCGGATAACCATTGAGGAGATCTTAACTTTTTAATATTCTTTTTCAGGGTCAATCGCAAAGACGAAAGTCCTTACACAGCCACAGGACTGTGTGATGACGTCACACAGTTTGTGTATTTTAAAAATCATTTCTGCAAAGTGAGGAGAGTAAATTAAAGTCAGTTTCGGTTGTTTTACAGACAAGGTCAAGTCAGAATGTGAACTGGACATTGATACTTTGAATAATACAAAGATATTATCAATACTAGTTGGTGATATGTCAAGTAATGCAATCTTTTCTGTTTGAATATAGTATCGCGAGAGGCCCGGGGCCTTGTGATATCTTTGATTAAGAGACTAGTCGTACATTGTTTGAATTATTAGTATTAGTGAGCCGACGTTTCTAAATTATAGAGACCAAAACCAAACTATCTCCTGCAAGTGCTCATATAGAAGCTGAGGCATCTGCTGGCGGTTAGCTACTAGCTAGGCTAGCAAACATCAAAATTTCTCCCGCGAGACATACCGCGGATTTTTGATTTATTTTGCAGAGGATGACTATCATCCTTTTATTTTAGGACGATGTTGCCAGTAGTTATGTTGGTCCTATGTGAAAGGGAGCAAACATTTGTCATTTCCGGGCCTTAAATAATAAAATTATAACCTGTTTTGTACCTAATTTGAACTTAAACTCCAACAACCAGTATTGTTGCTCCTACAAACTCTGCAGTCATCATCTTCCTGCCCTTATCCCAATAATTGATGGTTGGCTCAATACCTATTCCTCCTCCACACATCTCCTCAGTCTCTCCCATCCTTGTCATATCCTCTGACGCAATAGCATAGCGATGCGAGATATTGGTGTATTGTAGCAACGCGACAATCTCTGCAGTCTGGAAATATTAAAGTGGACCGTAATTTTAGTTCTGTCTGTGAGTTTACCAAACAGATAGTGTGTCAACTGACATTATACTCAGATACACTGACACAAAAACAATGTATCGTTCAAGACTACTGATAATTGAATTCAGGATATTGTGCTACTAGCACTGTTTTATACATACCTAATCTAAGTACATTGACAAAGGCCGCATAGGTAGCCTAAGACTTTCGGACGGAGCCCTTGTAAGGATAACCTTACGAGGGCTTACCCGGGACGCCCGGCACAGGGCAATACCTAAGGAAATACATAACCACCTCTTTTTGTGTAACAAGAATGGACAGAGTAAGAGAACGTGTAGGTATACAAAGAGGAATTCTGAAAGTTACGCCAGTAGATAAAAAATTGAGAAGCGATGCTACTGTCATGTAAACTGTATTTAAAGTAGGAGACAAAAGTGATCCTTCAAATTTTCGACCTATTTCCATACTCCCAACCCTCAGTAAATTTTTTGAAAATATAATATTTAATCAATTGCTTTCACATTTTACAGACAATAAGTTACTTCATAACAAACAGTTTGGTTTCACTAAAGGCAGGAACACAACGGATGCAGGAGTGGCACTTGTGAAACATATATTTGATGCTTGAGAGGAAAATATACCAAATATTTTGTGATCTATCAAAGCTTTTGATTGTGTTGATCATGAGACTTTGCTACTGAAATTAGGTTATTATGGTGTTTCGAACAGCTCACTTGGCTTACTCGAGTCTTACCTCACTGGTAGAGTACAAAAAGTAAACATTAATGGCACCGACTCTTCTGGCACCTCATTAGTCATGGGAGTACGCCAGGGCTCGATATTAGGACCCCTTTTATTCTTAATATACGTAAACGATCTTCCTTATTTCACAAAAAATCTTTGTGAGATAGTATTATTTGCTGATGACACATCATTAATTTTTAAAAGTGATAGACAAAAAGTAGCACTTGACGATGTAAATAATACCCTTTTTTTTTTCTAATTCCGCGGCCCAAGGCCGCGGCCGCTCTAACGTCCGTTGCCGGGTGTCTCTGGTTACTAGCAGAGGGTATGTCCAGTGGCGCCCGGCGGACTTTGACCACCTCTGTGGTCTCTTCGGGTGTTGGGTCGGGACGAGAATCCCGCGTCGTTTGGGGAAGGGTTTTATCCCGCGTCAGTGAGTGAATCTGGTTGCGTGCTATGGCGCAAAGGCCCCGCAGCACGCAACCCTTCTAGCCTGCTTCTGTAAGGACGGCGGATGGCGATCCCGCCGTCCTCAGGCCCCGATCATGGAGGTCGATAGTCTTGGGCGTAGTCGCGTAGTCTGGGGCGCCCTGGCCGCCGACTACGGAACTCGGCGGGGAGGGTACGCTCCCTCTCCCTCCCGGCCGCCTCCTTCGCGAGCATGACTTGCTCGCAGAAGGACACGGCCGCGTTCCACCTACTCCGGCTGGAGACCATGGCTTGAAGCATGGTCTCCAGCGAGAGGGTATCCACGCCCAGACCCACTACGAGGTCCCGGCGCTGGCTCGCCCACGCTGAGCACTCCACCAACGTGTGGAGTGCGGTGTCGTCGTCGGAAACCTCGCAGTGTTGACACCGGGGTGTGACCTCACGATGCATGCGAAACAGATAGCTACCGAAGCATCCATGCCCGGCAACGATCTGCGTCGCACGATACGTGAGGTCACCATGCTGCCTCTGCAGCCAATCGTCCATGATCGGTCTCACCGCCGCGATGAAATAATACCCTTTCGGAAATATTGCATTGGTTCACAAGTAAAAACTTGCTGCTCAATGCGAAGAAAACAAAATGTGTAAAATTTGAATAATGAATTAGTTCAAATAGTCAATACCACAGTTTTTCTTGGGATAACTCTAGATAGTAAACTACAATGGGGTCCTCATATCACAGCCTTGGCAGAAAGACTTAGCTCAGCTGCCTATGCGGTTAGAAAGATAAGGTCACTGACTGACGAAAAAACGGCACGATTAGTTTATTTTAGCTTCTTTCATAGCGTTATGTCATATGGTCTGCTGCTGTGGGGCTCAGCTGCCGATATTGAGACAATATTCATATTACAGAAATGAGTTATACAAGAAATCTATAGACTCGGACCCCGTGACTCGCTGAAATAACTATTTAAAGAAATTAATATTTTAACAGTTGCTTCTCAATATGTTTACGCCAACAGCTTATATGTACGGAAGAACATAGATCTCTTCAAAAAAATTTCCGATAACCATAATTTTAATACAAGAAATAAAAATAAACTGGCATTGACAAAAATTAGACTTCATAAACTTCATAGACTGCTTCGGTGGCGTGGTCGGTAGTGTATCCGCTTTCGACGCCGGAGTCTCGGGTTCGATTCCCGGTCGGGACAAACTTTGTGTGATGACACATACGTTTGTACCGAAGTCTGGATGTTTCCTATGTATAATATGTATGTATTTACAAAAAAAAATGTATATAAGTATTTATATCAGTTTATCTAGTACTCATATCACAAGCTCTGCTTAGTTTGAGACTAGATGGCGTTGTGTGGATTGTCCTAACATATTTTATTATATAAAGTTGGTAATTCGTTTGTTGGCAAATGTATAAAAATTTATAATAAAATTCCTCAGTATTTGGTTGACATGCCTCTTAATAAGTTTAAAATAGTAGTTAAAAAATGTTTGATGAAGAAAGGCTACTATAATGTAGACGAATATCTTATTGATAAAAATGCATGGTCACCCTAATCTTCTGTTGTTGGCCACTCGTATAATACAATATACACTAATTGTAACAATGTAAACAAAACAATATTAAAAAAGAAAATGGATAATCTACCTGAGTTTCTTGCTGGTCTCTTCTCAGGAGAACCAACTTACCGAACCAGCGAAAGAATCATTTTCTAATGGTTATTTATGTACTTACTTAATTTAGTATTTTTATAATATTACTTGACAAAATTGTAAAATTTTGACATTCATATGTGCTTTTTATGTGCCTAAACTGAATAAATGAAATTGATTCTTTGATTCTTGAAACAAACATGGAGATGTTATGAAAAGAGAGGACAGTAATGTTGTTAGAAAGGTGCAAAATATTATTGTAGAGGCTTTAGAAACAGATGTTTCATTGCACCAGGAAATGATGGATGGAATGCGTGAAAGCGGATATGACAAGGAACGGGGTGTCTGAGGAGATGACGGATGACAGGGATGTGTGGCAGAGTTACACATTTTGCGTCGACCTCCCAATTGTATGTAAGTGTCAATTGCCAAGTGAAGTGAAGAAAGCTGTTAAGCAGGCACCAACTGAAGGAACCACTCACATAACCCTCAACTGCTCACGGAGCACCTGCAAAACCGCTTTTTGTAATAAGGCGTCTCGCCCTCAAAGTGTATTATAATCACTGAAAATAATAATAAGTTAACTCGAATGTATAAAAATAATAAATGAAAGAAATAAATCTCTCTTCCCCAGCTCAAGTGGGGTCATTATGTCGACCAAACGAGCAGCTGTTGGAGTGCGGCTGCCCGAAGACCTGCAGGGATCCAGCCCCGGCGTGCGTAGGAGTTTGTCGCACCGGCTGCTTCTGTGACAAAGATCAAGTGCGAAATGATGAAGGGCTCTGTGTTGACTGGGCTGATTGTCCGCCAATTGGTAAGATTTTAATGGTGACAGTTACAGCTGCGGTACCTTCAGCAATGTTTTTAATCGTCATAATGGAAAAATTATCACCAGATATACTGAAATTACTTTTTCTTCACTGAAATATAAAACAAAAATCATTTGCATATCTAAGTTTGTTTCTACAAAGTTCCTGAAATACAAATTGGTGATAATTTACCATTTTCAAACAAAACATAAGAACAAAATTTAAGTTAAAAACATAAGCTGAATTTAATTCGCACATTCTAGGCAGATCCTATCTTTGACGATGTTTAAAAACAGTATCCATAATTGTTGATTGTTTTTAGTACAAACTTCGATATATAGCGCTCTAACGTCTGCTTGGAAGTAGGTATGAGGTCGCAAATTTAGTCTAGCGATTAAGACACTTTCCTTTTAAAGTAAAATACAGGATCTGGTCGAAAATCTAAGTGTAATGTGACAGTATTGCACTAAAATTAAGACTATTACAGAGGCAGCACTCACACAAGACACGACGGAGCCACGAGATGACGAAGGCAAATGTCCAAAAGATGAGGAATATCGGTTTTGTGAACCATGTGCAGGAAGGAGTTGTGCCAACCCTAACCCGGTTTGTCCCGCCCAATGTGCGAGGGGATGCTTCTGCGTCGAAGGGTTGCTGAGAAATGATAAAAAACAGTGCGTGAAGCCTGATCAATGTCAACTTGTCAATGCCAAAAATGGTAAGTTAGGTGTATTCAAATCATATTTTCCAGTAGGTAGCTGATGTAAAAGATATCGCTCGGGTGGAACGCCTACCGAATCTACCGATATATTGTTTCCTGTCATCCGATATTTATAAAACTAAGCCTAGGTATATATTGCCCTGAGTTCAGCTTCGTCTATCTATGAAAACTGCACGAAAATTCGTTGTATAATGGAATTGGGACCAAATAATTGTCGGAATGGGACCAAATTGAAATGGGACCACTTGGGAAATAGAAGAATTCAGTTCGCCAAGTGCAAATATATGAAGTAACTACAAAAAAAAACATTCAGTCGAATTGTGAACATTTTGTGAACCAACCTCCTTTTTTGCACCATCTAGTTCGTACTAGATGGTGCAAAAAAGGAGGAGGAGAATAATACCTACCATACTCGTGTATGGTAGGTATTATTTTCTCTGTGCTTACTGGTTACAAGATGCTATTATTGTACCTCAGTCTACTTCTTCAGGGAGACGTGAATAAAACATAGTCTTCATCATCATTCACCGAGCCTTTTCCCAACTCAGTTGGGGTCGGATTCCAGTCTAACTTGGATTCGGTTGAACTTCGATATTTTCCGTGAAGCGACTGCCATCTGACCTCCACAACCCATGGGCGATATCGAAGTTCTGTAGTTAGACCGGTCGGATTTTTGATTTAGGGCTCCAACAACCCCTAACGACTGCCATAGATGTTCGTATGACAACCGGGACCGAGATGGCTTAACGTGCTCTCCGAGGCACGGAGGGGTCACAGTGTCTTAAGAAATAGTCACCCATCCTAAGACCAGCCTGAATCGATGTTGCTTAACCTTTGCAATGAAACTTTTCGGAAGTCCATAGTTAAATTAAATAAATCTCTAACTACTTTGCAATATTCCGCCACATGCAAATTACCCAACTCTCCTATTTATTTGCAATGTGTTAACATTGTCGGTTACCACTAGACCACGAGCCCCTCTAATAAAACATAGTACCTATCATGTGTATATTATTTTACAGTGACAACAACTCCGCAACCAATAGTATATCAGATGACCTGCAACATACACCAGGTGTACAAGGATTGCGAGACCTGCGAGCGTACCTGCAGTGACCCAAACCCGAAGTGTCCCACACCCTGTCAAACTGGATGCTTCTGTCAACAAGACTATGTTAATGGTCCTGATGGACAATGCGTGAAGTTGGAAAAATGTCCTGAAGGTATCAAAGACTTTTTAAACAATAATATCATAACTTAGTAGTTTAACAGGGATTATTTGTAGATATCGATATTTATTAATTAAATATGTTTTTCTCTATATAACGTGGGATGTAGTGTAGTTATGTATGATTTTATTTATATGTAATACTCTTGTAGATTGTGATAATATTATTATTTTAGTCTAATACTAAATAAGTAAGTACCTAGTATATTTATTTATACCACGTGTATTATTAGAAGACTGTCTTATATTGGTGGTGAACTAGTTTGATCCAAGGTCTACTAAACTATAAGTAAAAATACTTGATGAAACAATTAGATAACGTGATACAGAATTCTCGTTCTCAATTCCTAGGCCCGGCAAATCTCTTCCTCATGACTTGACATTACTTTAAGTTTTCCAATATAACGTATATAAGTAGAGAATATATTATTTATTGTAACTTAAGTAATAAGTACTTATGTAATAGTGAAGTGAATCAACTCGGCGGCGGCGGTAATGCGCAAGTCACAACTGTCACAGTACAGGGTGATTGAAGTGACCTGTGATCACCGTTTATGTTGTGTTATATTATATCTACAAGGAATCAGTTACACGACTACTATGTTCATTTCTAAAATAAATAAGCTACTTTTTTTGACAACTCTTTCTCACATTTGGACTGGAAGTCGAGATATCAGTGTAGGTATTTTGCGGTTTAACAAAGAAGTTGACTCACTATTAATATTTATTACAGAATATGCTTGTGCCTTATGTTGTATTACTAATTGGTTGTGAATTATAGAGAACCGTTGAATCAATATTATGTGTTTGTTTCTTTTCTTTCCTATCCCAATATTAGATAACCTATCTACTACAATAAAAAAAATACTAACTGAAAAAAAGGTTTAGTATATCTGCTGTCTGAACCCACTTCATAAACACAACAGCACTTGCACAAATCCTTCCTGGTACTATACCTAGTCGTTTTTCTGTCACTCACAACACTATTGTGTAATTATTGCATTAATAAATAACACTTTCATTACTCACAATATACAAATATGGTATGGTATTCCCAATATTTACAGTTAAAGTATCTCGTATACTTGGACGTCCTTTTTTTTTAATTCCGCGGCTGACGGCCGCGGCCGCTCTTACGTCCGTTGCCGGGCATCTCTGGTGCACACGCAGAAGATATTTCCAGTGGCGCCCGGCGGACTTTGACCTCCTGTGTGGTCTCTACGGTAGTTTAGTCGGGATGAGATTCCCGCGTCGTTGGGGTTGGGTTTTATCCCGCGTCGGTGAATGAATCTGGTTGCGTGCTGTGAAGCAAAGGCCCCGCAGCACGCAACCCTTCTACCCTGCTTCTGTAAGGACGGCGGGTGGCTATCCCGCCGTCCTCAGGCCCCGATCATGGAGGTCGATGATTTTGGGCGTAGATGAGTCTGCGGCGACCTCGCCGCTGACTTCGGAATTTGGCGGGGAGGGTACGCTCCCTCTCCCTCTCGGCCGCCTACACCGCAAGTATGACTTGCTCGCAGAACGACACGGCCGCGTTCCACCCGCTCCCACTGGAGACCATGGCTTAAAGCATGGTTTCCAGCCAGACGGTATCCACGCCCAGACCCACTACCAGTACTTGGATGTCCTAAACAGATTACAATAGTCATTTGGTTCGGAGAATCGTTCTTCGAAGTTACCTCCGCTTAGTACTCCATAACAAAGATACATTAACAACCTGTGAGAGTTTACCCGAAGATAGAGCCAGATTAAAAAGAAGTGACTTTTTAACTTGGTTAGTCTAGAAATTATGGTTAATTTTCTCATCTAAGGAACGCCTGCTTTCGCAGTAGCTCTGATATTCCTGATATGCAAATTAGTCTTAGGATGGTTAACGTACCATGTTTACCTGTCATGGTCTAAGTTGATAATCCTAAAATTAGTTGATAAATCAACAAAATATCCTAACATGGCCTCCATCTGGACTTGGAAGAAAAAGCAGACAGAAATTGCAACTATGTTAGGTAGGTATTTTTTTCGTAATAGATGCAGATTTAGAAGTCTAAGAACCATTGATGTCGGGGTTCCTGGTGGCCGAAGCTTAGAATAACAAACTAAGCTGAGAATAACGTTTGAAAAGTGCCTTGAGATTTCTAGTCAGATTCTTACTCACAGGCCCAAACTGCCTGGTGCTTTGCGAATCTAGCAGTAAATACATCATCATCATCACTATTTTTGACGTTCATAAGTGTAGTCATGCGACTTATATGAACAAATGTTTCAACTTTTAACAGCTAAAACTCCTCAACCGCTAATGTACCAGATGACCTGCAACTCCACCCAGGTATACAAGGAGTGTGAGACCTGCGAGCGAAACTGCACTGACCCGAACCCTAAGTGTGACCTGGGTGCACCGTGCCATACTGGGTGCTTCTGTAAACAAGACTATGTGAAAGGTCCTCATGGTCAATGTGTGAAGTTGGAAAATTGTCCTGCAACGATAAGTAAATATGATTTAGTTATACCTACAGCACATACTCGCATCTCTCTCCTTGTTCTGTCGACAGAACCATTCGTAAATCGGCCCAAATTCTGTCTGTCATTCTGTGTCATTAGATGAAGGCAACTATAACCCCTTAAACACAGGCCAATGTGATGTGGCCTGAACGCAGAGTAGGTTTGAATTAAAGTATATTAGTTTCAAGGTCTTCTGAGGTCCTCTTCTGATGATAATTTCTTCTAGTTTGTGTGTGTTTGATAAATTTTATCGAAGTATAATTCACATTGCTTATATTTCGTAACTGGGAATTTACCAAACTTCTCGAATCCGTAGAAGTCGTAATAGAGTTAGCATACCATGGTTGAAGAATGATGTATCATATCACTAAATATCTGCAGTTTAAGCACATTTTTAAATAAATATATTTAATAGTGACTACAACTGCCCAACCGATGGTGTACCAGATGACCTGCAACGCACACCAAGTATACAAGGAGTGCGAGACCTGTGGGCGTACCTGCAGTGACCCAAACCCGAAGTGTCCCACACCCTGTCAAACTGGATGCTTCTGTCAACAAGACTATGTTAAGGGTCCTGATGGACAATGCGTTAAGTTGGAAAATTGTCCCAAAGGTAATGCTTTCGATTAAAATGTCGTAGTGTTCCCGAAATGTTTTTTGGAATTACCTTAATCGAAGTATTTAGGTCCTAAAAATGAATTGATAGTGTTACGAGTTTGGTAGTCTTATTACTCGCTACGAGATGGCGTTACAATAGTAATGAATGAATAGGAACACCACTCCAGCAGTTTCTCATTTCTTCTATTTACATTACCCTCTCTAATCTATAGGTAATTTTTCAATTTGTGCAAGTAATTCCTGAGATAAGCGAGTTCACCCGACACTCTTCAGTTTTATAATATTAGTAAAGCAATAGTTACCGTGTTTTTATATGTTTGTCTAATTTTCCACCAGCGGAGATGACGTTCGCAGTTCGAGCATCACCATCGATCGAGGACTGCGCCCCTGACGAGGTGTACTTTTCGTGTGGTTGGTGCGAGCCCAGCTGCTCCCATCCCAAGCCGATGTGCCCCAACAAAGTGTGCACCATGGGATGTCTGTGCCGACCTCCTCTGCTGAGGCATCATAGCGGATATTGTGTTGAAGAAAAGGATTGTGCTCCACGTAAGCACAGATCAAAGAATACTTTTTTATCCACCCTTAGTAAGTCCTTTGCTGGGCATCTCGAGTACGTTCTCAGAGAAGGATAAACACTGGCCGATGGTGGATCTGGCCTTGTATCCTTCGGGAAATGTAATTCTTATTTTATCCTACAGAAAAATGCCATCATCAAAACGAAGAATACGTTTGTAGATACGGCTGCGAGCTGCGCTGCGAACCACGACGGTTCTACTGCGCGGTGCGCACGCGCCGCTGTGTTCTCGGCTGTCACTGCAAGCTGGGCTACTACCGCGATCGTTTCACAGGTCATTGCGTTACAAAAGAACAGTGTACTAATGCCACTGTTAGCGGTTTTACTGCAATAAAAGACACAATATTCAGTGTATTTAACTATAGTGAACCTGATGTAACTACGGACCAATCCTTTCATATACGTACTATGGAAAATGTCTAGTTTTGTCAACTAATAGTTGGCACTATACAAATATACCAAATCTTCTAGCTGATGCCCGCGTGGATACACCTGTGTGGTTTTCTCTATCCCTATGGAATAATGTTACAGTGATAAAAAGTAGCTCTCTATGTTACCTACTTCTGAATAAGATAGGCTTCTAATGTTGCAAAAGGGTTTAAAAGCTGTTTATTACCTACCTACTTTTCTGAGTTTATAAATTATGTTCCCCAATATAATCATACTCGTATCATATTATTATCTCTATGCTTTGGTTTTGATAATTAAGTAAGTAGGTATTATTACGATCTGTTCAACCGTGGAGCCTTGAAAATACCTGCCAACCGACCTAAGAGTTACTTTCTTATTTATTTTATTAGTATATTTTACTTTATGTAGGTACATAATTATTGAATGAAAAAAAAAGGAAATACAAGGTGTATTTCCTAGTAAAAAAGGCAAATTTTAATACCTCATGTAAACTTATTTTAATTTTTAGGTTCGGTTGTATGGTACCTAGATAGATTTTTAATTAATTAAGCTATCTGACTATTTCGGATTATTTGAAAATATTGTGTTGTTTTAGTTATGTACTGACGCTAGTTAATTAATAAAAATGAACTGAATCTTTTTTGTTTTTAATTTGCAATACCCACATTTTCCATATTACAATCTGTTCTGGATAAGAACAGCAATTGGATTCCTTGGAGTTTAGTTAGACCAAAGCACGTAATTACAGCATACAGGCCATACAGCAACAAACAAGGTCCCTGGCGATGGGGGGGCGGTCTTCAAGTAAAAATGAGAGGTAGCGTTATTTTTAAACTGAGTATATATTAAAATATTACTGAAATAGATAAAAGGCATCCAGACCGAAAAATGGCAAACGTACATGGTTGCCAAATGGTAGAAATTATAATCATAAATTGAAAACAGTTGGCAAAAAGACTTCTCTCCGGCGGGGAATCGAACCCCGGTCTCCCGCGTGACAGGCGGGGATACTGACCACTATACTACCGAAGACGTTGTAAGTGCTTATGAAATTATGCGTCTTATGTTCAGCATTGTTAAGATTCGTTCAGAAATCAATTTAGTCAAAATCTAAATATTGTACTAATGTAAAAATATCCAATTACTAAATACCTAAATATATAATATAAAGAGCATCATTTCCTTTAAGATACCTTTAAGATTCCTTCATACCTTTAAGATAATGTTATTTTGTACTTAAATAAATTAAGAACAGCCGATCACTGCTGCTTTGAATAGTAAATTTTTAAACGAACGTCAAGTTGTCACTGACGTATCTTGACTTGTAGATATCTATATCTAGTTTTCTACTAATTGAATTGAATTGAATTGAATTTACCATAACAATGAGTGAAAAACTTAAGGAGCTCCGAGAAAGATCTCAAAAAAGAAAGAAATTGCTGGCGCAAACTGTAATTTAAACTTTTCTTAATATGAGTATAACCTTAAAAAAATAGCAATAGCAATAAATAACAAATATTTGTTCCTGTTTTAGCTTGGTGTATCAAGTGTTAGTGAATTAAGACATGCATTAGGCGCTACATCAGATGTCCCGCCAAAGAAACAGGCTACGTCAGGAGTTGGGGCTGAAGGTACTGAGAAACCTAGCACCAAAGAGCAACCGGACGGTTTGGTTTACAAGGATTCATCGACATTTTTGAAGGTAAAGAACATTTACAGGTTTATTTTTACTGATTTCTTTATAGTAAAGACTAGTTACCGGCCCTTTGCGCCGTGTCTGTTTTATAAGTCGTATTGGCATAAAATACAATTTTCTAAGGGAATATACGCTAGAGGTTTTCTAGATCATAAATTTAACATTCTATTAAACATAACGTTAAATTGCGAATGGTACAATATATGTTTTTAAAGCATTTTCATGTATGAAAGGGTATTCTATGTATTGAAGATATTTCCAGTAATAGATATCTTGTATCAGTTATCTAGTACTCACAAAACAAGCTTTGCTTAATTTGAGACTGGATATCATTGTGTTCAAATTATCCTATCATATTTACTTACTTACCTATAACTAGCTGTTCATAACCAATTGCTCTGGAAACACTGTGTCGGGATAAAAAGTAGCCTATGTTATTCTGGAGTAATATAGCTACATATCAGTGAAAGAATTTTCAAAATAGGTTCAGTAGTTCCGGAGCATATCCAATTCAAACAAACAATCAAATATTTCCTCTTTCATATAATTTCCACCTGTATTATTTCCAGGGCACTCAATCCTCCAACCCACACAATGACTACTGCCAGCACTTTGTAGACACAGGACAGAGGCCACAGAACTTCATCCGTGATGTCGGCCTCGCTGACAGGTTCGAAGAGTATCCCAAGTTACGAGAGCTGATTAAATTGAAAGATGACCTGATCGCTGAGACTGCTACACCTCCTATGTATTTGAAGTGTGATCTGAAGGTATTTTTTTTTAAACAGGATGTAACATTCAAATGCCTCAGTGTAGGTAGGAAAATCTGAAACTAAAAGATGTAGGAGGATCTGTTGTTACCACAGTGAGAAAATCAAAGCTAGCTAAAGTTATACATACAGTTATAATCCTTTCGAACACTTACGTTCGAAAGTATTTATAACTGTATTAATTTGGATGAAATGTTAAATGTGACCTTAAGTATGTTAAGAAAAGGAAAACTTGACACTGCACCCTATCTGGTATAGTTCAGTGTTCCATCCCATCTGTTCAGTGTGGTATATTATGTAGGCTAAACCCTCTCTTTGGAAGAGGTCTATGTCCAGTAGTGGGTGTTAAATGGGGTTGAGATGATGTTGAATTTGGCCTTTCTTTAGCTTTACTTTACCTTGTGCTGATGGGGCTTCCCCGCTATTGTAGTGCATCAGAAATGTTTGCCACTACAAGACCAGATGATTTCTATGCACTTATGGGCAAGAAAGTGGCATCTCTGTTGCACAGGTTGTTGGGGAGCCCCAACAGCATGGTGTTTGCTCGTAGGGTGGATGGAGCAGTCTTTGGTCGGTTCACTAAGTTGCATATTGTGTTGCACGGGACTTAGTTAATGGATCATCACCTTAGTCATTATTCTTATATTTTATGTATTATTTATTTTATTATTCTAATGGACTTACATAATTGTCTGAATTAATAAAATGAATTGAATTGAATTGACAAGAATTTTCATAATCGATTCAGTAGTAATTTGTTCAATGCAAATGAACAATGAAATCTTTGTCTCATTTATTTAAATATTGATTGTTGTGGTCCAGACGTTTGACCTGAAGCAGTTAGGTAACAAGTTCGATGTGGTACTAGTAGAGCCGCCGCTAGGGTCGGGCTGGCGCTGGCAGGACGTACTCGCGCTCGATGTGCAGCAACTTGCTCAGCCGAGGGCATTCATCTTCCTATGGTGTGGATCTTCCGATGGTAATACTTACAATGTTAAGATAGAAATAATAAATCACAAAAACTGAAATGTCGTCTAGAAATTATATATATATCTAGAAATTATAATATGAAGTAAAGAAAATACATGATGTTGGTATCGGTCATCATAGCTCAGTGGTCAGAGCTGTACTATTCTCACGCCTATATCCCACAAAGGGTAGACAGACGTGCATTATAAAATCACACTTTACCATTAATTTTGTAATCCCCCATAACATGGGGCAAGCCTATTGCCGTTACCAAAAAATAGGTTAGTATATAAAAAACTAGGCCAGGACAGATGTTACATACCAAATAATAGAATCAAAAAGTTGGTTTTAGGGACGACAGAGTAATATTTTTCACAACCTCTGGAACAACCTTTGGAAGTTTCAGGTATTTAGTGTTACTACTGAGCCCTGGATTGGAAATGGGGACACAAAGCCCAGTCAAATGTTTGCGAGGTGGTCTGTTCAATACTATGGGTGACCACTTGTTTAAAACTACATGACATTGAGTATAATTTTATTATTCGCCTGTAAAACTATACAAGGTGTACTTTTGAAACGGGGCAGTAAGGGCAAGTACCTTAACCGTTGTAGTTACAGCAAAACGTTCTTAGGAGACCTTCCCTAACTTTTTGAAATATTTTCAACTGCATTCACAGATTTTGCAAAAATCTTACAGTTAGCAAAAAAAATGCAAAAAGTCCAAACATTTTTTTTGGTCCAATCGATTCTATTTCATGTGGGGATCAAAAGACTCTATGGGCCCACTTTAGCTTTGAGTACTAGGAAAGACAGAAATCGCCAAAAACTTTTCCCATACATTTCGTACGGAAATACGATAAATCAACTCTTAAGGTACTTGTCCTTACTGCCCCGTTTCAAAAATACATCCTGTATACTAAAACCTTCCTCAAGAACCACTTTATCCATTAGTGAAAGCAGCATGAAAATCGGTGCAGTAGTTTTTGAGTTAATCGCGAACAGACAGACGCTGCGGAGGACTTTGTTTTATAACATGTAGTGATAACATATATTTTACCTATAACACAGGTTTGGACATGGGCAGGGAATGCCTAAAAAAGTGGGGATTCCGTCGCTGCGAAGACATCTGCTGGATTAAAACAAACATAAAAAACCCCGGTCACTCTAAGAACTTGGAACAAAACGCAGTGTTCCAAAGGACTAAGGAACATTGTCTCATGGGTATCAAAGGGACAGTACGTAGGTCTGTGGATGGAGACTTTATACATGCTAATGTGGATATAGATCTTATTATATCTGAGGATCCCGAGTTTGGAAGTACGGAGAAACCGATTGAGATATTTCATATTATGGAACACTTCTGCTTGGGTAGGAGAAGGTAAGAGTCTATTTTTAATTAGCAACCCTGTCTATATTTCTTTTACAGTGGTATATAAATGTAAAAAAAATTGTGGATCTTCGTTTTGACTCGGCCACGCTCCTTGAACAATTAGATCAGAAAAAACAAGTCAATTTTATAACTAAACTTTAACTTTATCTGTGCATATCGCCTCAATTTTGACTGGAAGCAAATGCTTAAAGTCCTCCAGTACACTTTTATGTATAAATAAAATTCTGAAAGATATTATGTATATGAACGACATTATGTTAACAAAATTTGCACAAAGGCCGAGTTGCAAAAAAATACACGAAATATATAAAACCTTTTCTTACAGAGTCCACTTGTTCGGACGCGACTCGACGATACGTCCGGGCTGGGTGACGATAGGTCACGAACTGACCAATTCTAACTTCAACGCGGAACTTTACGCCTCTTCCTTCACCGAGGGCCGCGAAAGTACCGGATGTACGGAACGTATAGAGGCCTTACGTCCTAAGAGCCCTCCTAACACTAGCAAGGGGCAGCGGGCCAGGGGCAGGGGGGGCTTCCGGGGGAGGGGCAGGGGCAGAGGGGCTATATAGGGAAGGGTGAGGTACCTGGGGCCGCTTGTCGTGAGGCCCTAGGTATCATGGACTCTGTGACGGCAGTTTTATATTTGACATTATGGTAATGTGATTAATTTAAATTATAAGACGGAAATTGAGTTTGACTCCTGGCTTGAGTATAGATTTTTGATCAGTGTTTACCGCTACGGGGTTGTGGTCCCATCTGCTCTATTCAACTAGTTCAAATACGGGTCTTTTATGTACCAACTATTAGGTGCAGAAGTTGACCTTTCTGGTTATTTATATGATCGCATAGCTCTAGTTGAAGTTTTAACATAACAGTTTTATAAATTTTAATATATCTTACGTGCCAGCCGCTATGGCACAGCCAATTAAAGTCCTGGGCGTCTCGGACTATTTTTATAATACCTACCATCATCCACCGAGCCTTTTCCCAACGCAATTGTGGTCGGCTTTCCAGTCTAACTGCGATTTGGCTGAACTTCCGATATTTTTTTTCCGTGAAGCGACTGTCATCTGACCTCCACAGCTCATGGGCGATATCGAAGTTCTTTAGTTTGTTCGGTCGGATTTTTTATAGACAATTTTATAATTAACTTTGTAATAGTGGGCCCATAACCTATAGTAGTCCAACTAGTTGGTCTACTAGTCTACCAAATACTTGAAAAGGGCAGTCGCACCACTACCTCGTATCGGTATTCTCAGTAGTAATCAGGAATGTATTATGGTATAAGTTTCAAATCTTTTGAATAAATAAATATTTTACTGATATGTAATTGTTTTTAATTTATTTTTATTATGTTCTCAACAGCGGCGATACGATACTGTAGCACTACAGAAAACAGTTACCTACTCGTAGTGGCATATAGTTAATAAGCCTCTGCCCACCACTACAGAGAAAAAGGCGTAATTGTATGATATCATCTTTCGTCTTATTCAACATGGGCTCATAGGTTATAAAGATAAAAAAAATTGTTGGTGCAAAATGACAGACCTAGGCATCACAACAAGAATCTTCTGGGCTGATCTTGATTAAATTTGTTAGAGCTAGATTCAGTCTAGCTCTATTTCACGTAGACAAAGCTTCTGAATATTGTTAATGCGCTGTTACTACTAACCACTGAACGGATTTGGATGGAATTTAGTACCTACACAGATAACTGCTGAACCTGGAACTTTACTAGCTTCCACAACTTTGCCCGCATGGAGTAGTTTCCCCATCCACGAAAGAACACATACCTACCTATTATGTACTCTATGTTACTGCAGTTTCAAGCACGTTCAGTTTTATTTAATTTTTTAATTCCCCGAGACCGCGGCCGCTCCCATGTCCATTGCTGTGGGCGTCTCTGGTCACACCAGAAGGTAATTCCAGTGGCAAGCCTGTTCCGTAGTTTTCGCGTGAAAGCAACAGTACAAACCCCTCCGTCCAAACTTGCCATTTCGCGTTCATATTATCTATATTATAGAAATGGGGAATGTAATTTTTGTTCCCCCTTAGCTCTCGAGAACTGCTTATGCTCCAATGATGGTTGACCCCTTTATGGATAGCCCTCGATCTGGAGGCAAGCCAAAAAATCGAAAATTTGACTTAGCCCTAAGGGGTAAAAGTTATAGGCCAAACCTAAGGCGTGGTGAGGCGCGAAACACCGTGCAAGACACCGTACTAGTTAGCGAGAAACGGGAATGAGAACATCAAATTAATCAGGGGAATGAGATCACCGTCGTTATATGTTACCAACTGATTACCGTGGCTCCGCCCGCGTGTATTTTCGTTTCTAATTCCCACAGAAAAACATTACCAGAATAAATAGAACAAGTCTATATCACTCGGGATAATGTAGCTACATATTAGTGAAAGAATTTTCAGAATCGCTTCAGTAGTTTCGAAGCAAATTCAATGTAAGCAAACAATCAAATCTTTCTTCTTCTATATAATTTAGGTGTAGGTTCAAATAAAAACACAACAAATATATACATCCATAAGTTTTTATTTTACATTGATTGTCTTTAAATCAACTGCTTCTTCAAAATAATTATAAAAAGACAAAACAAAAAAATATAAGGTGATGAGATCTTTGTACTAAGATAAGAAATAATTTACATTGTAATAACTTTACTGTGAAAACTAACATCTTACATGTTATAAAATTATATTCCATTTATTTTCTTGCGGAGAGGGCTTTACTAGTGCCGCAGTAGATACCATTGAGAAACATATTTATTCATATATTTAAGTAACAAACAGCTAAAATAGGGCAAACGACTAAAGCCCTCTAACACGTCCCACGAAACAATCGCAACAGCGACCGATCGCACCAACTATTTGTGTCTTATTGTTGAACATAGATTATATATTACAATTAGAAATACTAGACATATATCTGTAACTGTTTTCATTCGTCGATCGAGTTGTTTGATAATAACAAACTTCAAACTAGGACGGGCATTCACGTTGCGACAAACAGGAGTTAAACAGAAAGAAAACAAAACCACCAGCGACGACTTTAGTCGATAACCAATGATATTACAGTAAATTTCAAATAGTGTTAATTGTGTCACGTGATTCGACATTTTCTGCGATATCATTGGTTGCTGCGGTATCATCAATTTAAATATCTATTTAAAATGCGTGGTTAACGATGGTGGCCCAAAGATTCAATGGTGTTTATAATAGTTGTTTCATTATTATATACCAGTCATATGAGAAAATAAACTTTGTATTATTCGATGTTTTCTACCAATAAAAAAGATGACATTTTGGTTATTATTGGTTCTTTCCAAAGCAATGGTTCGCGACATATACAGCCTATGTTGTCATGTTAAGTCTTTCAAGTTAACACGTCGTCGGTCGCAACGAGAATGGTTACACTTTATAAACCCAATAAAGCCCTTTTCGCCTCTGTATCCAATTGACAGTCACCTTCACTGAGCTTTGCGAACATTGTCAAAGTCTTATTTACATTACATAATTCATTTTTTTTTATATGTTATACCATATTCATTATACAAACAAGGCATTTCTTTCACACATGTTGCGGACGTAGGAGCGTTTATAACATTCAGAAACAATTCACACTAATTATAAAGCCGCGCACGATGTGAGTGGGATAGAACCTTGTCACAATAACCGCTCTGTGACGTCATCATCAATCGCTGAAAAGAATGAACAACAAAACAGTATTGAAGGTTAATCTACATAAGTATGACGTCACCAACATGGCCGCCGATCCCATTGTCATCTTGCGCGGTCAAAACATTTCGTTTAAAAATAAACATTTCAGTGTGAACAGTTTCTAAATTTGAATTTGAAAAGTTTTTATAAAAAATTACAAGAGAAATTTGTGTGTGAAAATTTGATCAGGTGAAACGTATAACCTACGGCCGCAACTTCAGCAATATCCTCGTCATAAGATCACATTTTCTTTTAAGGCAAACAACAATCTTTAAAGCTAAACCTTTGATGAAAGGATGTGGGGAGGTCGAGTGGATAACCGATAACGAATTGTCGAGCATATACTATAGGCAAAAACAAACAAACATCTACATACCACTTTCTGGAATGGGTGTTAATACTAAAAAGGTGGCTGTTTTTATTAAAAATAGTTTTTTTTATGTCGAATAAAGTTAATGACTTAGGTCTTAGTCCATTCCGTCTATCGATGGATCAAACTAACGACTCCTAAATTTGTACTTGATGATAAATATATACGCGTATAATAAACCTCCGGACGCCAATTAGATTGTAATTCGCTGCTTACATTTATATTTAGCAAAAAAAAATATTAAAACAAGAATTTTGAATTTCTAACAACCTTATTTACATTAATAAAAAAAATTGGGAAGTTAAAAATCACGCATTGATTTGTTCAGATTAAAACGAAAATGCCGAGCGATACATAATACCTAAAGATAAATAGTAAATGTGGGAGCACGGTATACAATTTACAAAAGAAACAAACAATTCATGACACTTATAAAAAAAATAACTGGAAGCGTAGTGTGACTCCGTCTTAGCCGTAATAAAAAAGTTAAAAATCTTAAAGTGAATCAGTTTTGTATCACTTATGATCCAAATCTATCGCAGGATTCGTTTCTATGACGTCATATAAACCTATCTAGACACAATCTAACCTACAAATAACCTTTCCTTACCATATAACATGTCCTCTCCATATACCATCCATATTCACTTCTCGTACTCCATAGGCCAACAGATCACGCGATATTTGACTTCATTCGTAGAACCTTACACGCTAAATACCCTCGCTTCGTGTTTGGTAGACACATATTGCGTATCTTTCGGATAACACGAAATGGAAGCTCTCAGAAGAATCGAATTTTGACCGTTTTTGCAATATTTTTCATTGCTACTCCGCTCCTAATCGTCGCATCGTGATGTTATAAAGCCTAAACATTCCTCAATAAATGGACCATTCAATACAAAAAGTTTTTTTTAATTCGAATCCATAGTTCCTGAGATAAATGCGTCCAACCAAACAATCTTTTTCAGCTTATAGACATATCTGTCTTGCACTCAAGTAACCCCCCATACGCGTGCACACTACAGTTAAGTGGTAATATTTTCAAACACTAATGGCAATCACGATACATTCGTCATAGCATAAAAATTCATATCATTATGACGGTACTTTTTTGTTAATTTTTTCAAAAATTCCCGGATTGGTGTATAATTTGATAACTAAAGGGTATTTGATTGTGATAATATCAAAGGTATGAGCCGCTCACGATGTCAGTGGGACAGAACCTTGTCACAATAACCGCTCCGTGACGTCATCAATTGCTGAAAAGTACTGATAACAAAACAGTATTGTAGGTTAATCTACGTCACTATGACGTCACCAACATGGCCGCCAATCCCATTGTCATTTTGCGCGCCTTATCTATATATAGAAATGGGGAATGTAATTTTTGTCCCCCCTTTAGCTCTCGAGAACTGCTTATGCTCCAATGATGGTTGGCCTCTCTACGGATAGCCCTCGATCTGGAGTCAAGCCAAAAAATCGAAAATTTGACCTAGCCCTAAGGGGTCAAAAGTTATAGGCCAAAACCTATGGCGTGGTGCGGCGGGAAGCACCGCGCAAGACACCGTACTAGTCCGTTAATATTATCCAACCGAGACGTCAGATACCTTAGATATTATCACGATTAAAGCCACATTCACTCCTATCGTAACTTCGCACATAAACAATAGACTTCCGGATTAAGGAATCCAATAAGAGTCGCGCCGATAGGTGTGAATACGGTTTAAATCCCATTTAGATATCTGTTTATTTATGACGGTAGTTTCAAAGGTTATCGAATAAATTTTTTTTGCATCGGTCAAAGCATTGATGGGCTCAAAATTTGTTGGAATAATACAATTATACATTTTCATATTTATATTCAACGCTCACCAATTTTATAACCTATAAATAGCTCAAACCCTTCGTAATTTAACGGAATATATACAAAAGCCAGCGATCCCAACAATATCACATCACAAGAATTAGCCGTTTTCTTACTCGTCAAATATCCCATTTTGGTGGTTGAAAGAGAATTGTAACGTTTAGGCACACGCATCGAAAACTCTAAATAGGAATCAATTTTTGATATATATATATATATATATATATATATATATACATTAGCTTTCTTCAATAAAAGCTCAATCCAACACAAATATTCTTTCTCAATTTAGATGTTATCGACTCATTACTCCCCTAACGTCATAGAAACATTGTCAATTTTGCATAATATAAATCCTTTTTTACGAAAGCAATTATCGGTTTCATAGATATTTTTAACTATGGATATTACCTTTAAAAAATTATGCGTTTATTTCGTTTTCGAGGCTCTAGGAAACTATGGAGTTCCAGCTGTCAGTTTTACTATCCGCCGACGGGTTAATTGTGGATTTTAATACACATATTTATATTTAAAGATATTTTTTGTAATTGCTGAATTTTTTTTCATAGAATCTATACTCAAATTAGGCTAAAAATCTGCCCGTTACTTGGCTTACTTACATAAAACAATAAAAAACAGTACCTACATGTAGATATCTTTAAATCCATTGCAAATGGTCCAGCCACTGACAATGTTCATGCTATTGTCAAATAATAAAACTTTAGGCACTACATTGTTTTCTAATTTAAAAAACACTACCCTCCTTTGGGGTCAGTCGGGTAAAAACAGATCTCGTTTAACTACTAATGTACACATCGTAACAATAATATTTTACATAAAAATAAATAAGCCGTGGTGTTAGGTAGGTACGTAGTATTTTTTTTATATTTCTGGCTAAGAAAATCATTGAAACAGAATAGGAAAAAAATTGTCCCTGACATTACACAAATATTGGCTTAGAAACTCCATAACATAAGCAACCCGATTGTGTATTGTGAGGTAAGTATTTTTATTTTATTTTTTAAATATTAGAATTAAGAAAGGTTAAACAACGTTATCCTTTCGATAAATATCAGAGACAATTTTTCTTTTTACATGAAATTAAAATGAATATTCAACTGGGTGACGTACAAGATATTTGAAGCCCTTTTGTTGACATTTAAACTGTTCACCGCAGTCGGTGTCGCATAAAGGACACGGGGGGTAACGACACGGAAATATTTGTCGCATATATGAGACACAAGCGGTAAAAGGGTCAAAAGTTTCACATTTTTATTACAAAAACAAAAAAAAAACCAGGGATAACATTGCTATTTTTAGAATTTCCTACGATACAGCCCAGCCACCGTTGTCAGATTATTCTCAGAACACAGACAATATTTCATTTGTATTTCACTTCGGACACTTCAACAATGAAATGAAACTACATTAATATAACGAAACTGTATATCTTTGTATATATAATTCTACTGTACGTGTGTATGTAATTGAACTCCTAAACGGCTGTACCGATGTTGATGAATTTTTTTGTGTTTGTTGAAGGGGATTCGATGATGGTTTAGATTCACAATTTGGTTCTTATTTTTTTAAGCGGACCCGACAGACGTTGTCCTGCAAAAAAAGAACCAAATTGTGAATCTAAACCATTCTCGAATCCCCTTGAACACACACAAAATTTTTCATCAACATCGGTCCAGCCGTTTAGGGAGTTCAATTACAACGTCAGTTGGGGTTTGCAAGACAACGTCTGTCGGGTCCGCTAGTTTATTTTTATATTCTTACTAAAAAAACGCATTTGAGTTGAAATCTGCAGTAAACCGACACCCAAAATAAGTGGTTCTGAAAAACGTCCAGCTTGAGTGCGGGTTTTAGATGAATGGAATAGTAGCTAGGACTGAGCTGAAGTGTAAAGCTTTTAAGATGAATTTAGTCATTTCGGGAAACATTAGAAGTGTCCTACAGCACGACTACGTCAGTTTCCGAGAAATCGTCAATTAACTAATAAAGATACATAGTAGTTTCATTTCATTAAATCAGTTGACACGAAAACTTAAATTTTGAAAAAAAAAAACATGTCTATGATTTTTTTTTATTACCACATTAAGCCAATATATTTTATAATTTAATATTTACCTCGGCAGTAAGTGAGATCTTTTGAAAGTATACAAAACATTTTTTTAATCATCTGTCCGTTATTTGGACTTAGTCGAAAATGGTGGGAAAATCTGCCTCACACTATCGGCATGTAATTCATTAACAATAATATATAACTATTATATAATAAATGAATATCTGTTAGTTGGTTTTCGTTAGAACTGATAAAGGAAACGGTTGTGGCTATCCTTCGTTGGTTACCTAAGCCAAACAACCAAAATATTTAAAAAAAAATGTAAAAAAAGCACCTAGAAATTCGTTTCTTACTTTAGGCGTTTTAAAGATATTCGACTAGGTACCCTCATAAATAATGAAATAGTGACAATTATTTAATATTTTATTTAATTTAAAATGTATTATTAATTAAAGATTCCAGACAAAACAATAAAGATAATCAAATGTTATCATCTGCAGGGCTAGCACAGCCAGGATCGGCTTTAATCGATCAACCAATTAAATCGCAGGGTATAAAATGAATATTAATTGGATCATGGGACCTATGGTTTCTGCGATATAAATAAGTCGATTGACTTTAGTCGACACTGCCATGTTCAATGGGTGGATACAGCGCTGTTCACATTCATCAGATATCCATCATCGGACATACAATGAATGTGAACAGTGCTTGAGTCAACCAAATGAAATCTGGATACAGATTACATCATTACAAATCTTTGTCTATGGTCATCAAAATATTAGTGTATAGTGTAATAAATAACTGTTACCATTTCATATTTAATGAATACTTAGACTGTACACACAAATCAATTATTTCACTCTTTCCACATTGGCCTGAAGATCCTTCTACAGATTTATCAGTTAATAAGTAGCAATTAGTACTGATTCAAAACGTTTTCCCTGACCCGTACCCGTATTCCATATTTTTTTTCCGAAGCTAATTGTAGAAGTATTTTGTGGTTGTCCCAAGGGGAGTATGGTGTAAGGTACCCATGGATTGGTGAAATATTTTCGGGTACACTTCCCTTCTTTATTTAAATTCATTTAAAAGCTGTTGTTTGTACCATATTTGGTACTCTTTTTTAAAAACTAACATATTTACTATAAAATAAAACACACACTAAAATCTCATTTTAAATGAGTAATGATGGTATATTGCAACATCCCTAAGCGCTCTTAGAGCCACAGTTAATAAGTCACAACCCGTCTATAAAGTAAAACATTATCAATATCCGTCCAACCGTATTGCAGATCATACTAGCAATTGCTAACCTCTACTGTAATCTCGTCGGGTAAAGACAACACAAGCCCCTAGTTACATTAAGAATCAATTTACATTGATGCTAAAAACCTTGTATCAGTATTAACTGCTTTTCTATTGAAGTCTGTAAGCAACTCGTAAAGTACTAAATTAAATTTTATGAACAGTTTTGGTGCAATTCGCTTAAGTTTAAATTTTTACGCAGTACAGTGCCAAACAAATGTAAAACACAAACAAACGGTAGAATCAACTGTGATTACACCCTATATCAATAACCAAATAGTTTGACCTGTCTGAGCTTGCTACGACAGGTATGAGTACTTTATGTGAGACAAATAAATAAAAATATTAACTTATCAACGAGACTATGATGGATAAATATAAAATATGTACAAAATGTATAAAATATTTTCTTAGTTAGGTACATTTTTATATCCACTTGAAGCAAGCAAGCTGTGGGCTGTTGTTCACATCGGTCAAAAAATTTGGTTAGAGAAGTGACAAACAGCGGGACAAAAAAACATACAATGAAGTTTATTTAAGTAAACTACACAAAAACTGAATGCCAATATTATGCTAAAGACTCAATAAAAAAAATAAAAGTCGAAATCTTCAGGCAATGCATTTCTAGTAAAAGGCCAGTTTGTATCAATGAGGACACACAAGAAAGTCCTGTCTACGAACCTGTCACACAAAGTGTCAAATGTGACACAGAAACACATCTACGACGAATGGCCCAAGCTTATGTTAAAACGAAAACACCGAAAATGTACTATCAGTCATAAGAAGTTACAATCGAAAACATACCTTGTGACCATAAAATTTTAAAGTCGATTCTTCGACGGCTCGTGGTGAGAATGAAAAATGTATAACGTCCCAGGACATCAGCCATCCCGGTTAAGTCTTATTCAGCACACTGTTATTATCACAAAACATCTTGTTTCAATCCAAACACCGTACAAGTTCGTTCGGTGTGACGTGTGGCACACGTCCCAACGTAACAATTTCAATAATATCGACACATAATAGCACTACATTTTTTCACTATTATTCTTGGGTTATGTAAAGTCATTTCGGCACGTGTTAAGAGTCAAGCCTTTGTCTGAGGAGAGGGGTTGTAAGCGGGATTATTTATATAGAAGTTTGGAGAGACCAATCCCACGTTTTCAACCTCACAAGTATGTGGATTCACCTGAAAATGTAAGAAACCCATATATAAGCATTCGAACGATTACATTTGCCACTGACATTTTTTTGTTTTATTTGAATCGAATATTTAGGCATATTTAAAAAAACATATTTCAATAAATCTTTCTTATTTTAAATTAATGTTTTTTTTTTTAATTAATATATCTACTTTTAAATTAACTATGACCAAGCATTAGTGCTAATTAATGATTGAAAAATAAATTACAGATAAACAGCCCATAATATTCAAACAAAACAAAACAATATATTTTCTAAGCGCCTTATTGAGTGAAATACATGATGGTATAATTTTTTTTTTAAAGGCGTTTAAAAAACTTTTTATGTGGCATGTGTGATGCGTTCAAACAGTGCAAAGCGAGCAATGTACAGCAAATGAAAATGTTAGAATGTTACTGTGTAACTACTTAAATTGTTAAAAAATATATTCACCCTCACTCCTATGACAACTGTATTTATTTATCGATACCAGAGGTATATACAAAACTTTATAAAAATATGAGCACGAGTCTTTTTCGCGATTATATTGAAAAATTAACCTATTTATTCCTCGTATAAGTTTAAAATGTGTAAAAAATGCGACAGTAAAAACAAATATGGACAAAAAAAATTTTTTAATTAATTTAGTAACATTATTTACCATTTGACCCCTCCATAATAATAAGTGTGTGCATAAAATTGCTTGAATTAGGAGTGGGTGGACCAGGATTGGAATTGCATGTCCACTTTAGCCTTATTAATAAGGCTGATGATTCGATGATACTATTTAAGTAGTTACACTGTACATGAATGATTTTTATGAAAAAATATAATGTGAATTCATTCAAGATTATTAACACATAACACAATCCACACACAGGAGAAACGACTAGATTGTACCACAAAGTGTTGAAAAATGAATTAGGAATGGATCAATATAATCCTGTGATGATAACACTGTATATTTTTTTTATGTTCATTTTTTTTTAGGGTTTTGTAGTAGATATACGGCGTTATCAAGGAATTTCAAAAGCATGCACATGGGGGGTAAAGCATAATTGAAAATCTTTGAACACCACTTAAAGGATTATGATTTTAAATCTAAAAATATTAACACATGAAAAAATCCTTATTTTTAGAACTTACCAGAAAATTAAAAAAAAAATCTGACAACATTATAAAATGTAATAAAAAAGTGGTGTTCAAAAAAGAGTACAATCAGACAAACACGGAAACAGTAGGTATTAAAACAGGATACAGTTGAGGTGTCAAACAAGAAAACGTAAGGTTAAACGTAAAAAAATGAAAAATGCAATTTAGTTACGATAATATTTAAATATAATTTTCACGATAACGAAACTGTGGCGAATTTACAAATTTTTCCTTATTTTTTTTTACGCAAAATCATCAGATCAAAAAAAAAAATATTTAATTGCTTTAGTTTCGATATCGTTGTAATTTTTTTTATGTAAATGTAAGCGATGAACGATTACATCACGAAAGGAGTGTGGTATTTAAGCGCTATTTAGTGGTGGCAAGCCGAGCATTGTCAGTTACAAAACGTGCTATTGAGCGAAAATAACAACGATGACGCAGTATTTGATTCAATACATTTTTAGTACCTACTAGAAAGAAACTACGGCGATCGTAAATCAATTTAAAAATTTTAATTAAATGGATCATAAAAACATAAAGCTTTTATTAAAAAGTAAAAAATAGTCGTTAATAATATTCAATAAAAAAAAAAAGAATTTGAACAAAAAGTGGTTGCAATACCAGCCTACGAGAGATTAATAGTATTTTTTGAAGCATTTTTATTTAATCCTATAGGAATCACAAAACAAAAATTGTATGAATCTTAAAATTAGATCTGAGTTAGAATTTAAATATGCGTTCTTCTTGAAAAACTTTCTGGTGACAACTTAGTCACATTTTTCAGTAATTTCCAGCAAACGAACTAACGGGCACGTGCGCACCCGCAACAGAGTGCATATTCATAAAATAATTAAGACAATTAGAGACTATGGGAAAGTGGACAGTCGAGTATTTATTCTGAGGGGTAAAATGTAACGAAGTCTCATGACCGCGACCCTTTTAACAGAGTTGAAACCTTGTAAACGAATAGGTATTTGTATGTTAAATTCAAACTGGTAAATTCAGAGATTGGATTGATATCACATAGTGCGTCATCATGTCGTGTGAGTAGCACAGTACCGTGGGACACAGGTGCGCTCGGGCGACAGCGGCCGGTAGCGACCCACCCGCTCGCACACGCCACCTGCGCACCGTACTGATATAGCACAGGGAATCTCCCTCATATTTGTGTCATCTTCGTGAACACACTAGGGTCTTCTATGACCCACGCACAAAGGGTTACGTAACAACACGGCAAAACATCACGTGTGTTGTATGGGTGCCCCCTTAAATATGTATTATATTCTGTTTTTTAGTATTTGTTGTTATATAAAGGTAACAGAAATACATTTGTGAAAATTTCAACTTTTAACTATTCATGAGATACAGCCCGAGACAGCAGACAGACGGACGGACGGACAACGAAGTCTCAGTAGGGTTCCTTCCCGTTTTACCTTTTGGGAACGTAACCCTCATAATATAACTAACTATGTTCATCAATTTCTAGTCTAGACCCCAGAGCACAAGCTTAATCTGGACTGTAGTAAGAGAATGTGTATTTTAGCAAACGCATTGGCAAACTTATTCCAAACTAAAACGAACACTCGCGATACTTAGATTCATGTTTGAGATAGGATTTGGGTATGTATCTTTTGGCTTTTGCATTCAAAAAGTTTATAATTCATTATTTTAATTTTGAAGTGATTTTTGCGTGTAATGGAGTCAAACATTCATTATGTACTTGGTGAGTCATTCAAGTGCAATAAGCCTTTATTTCGATTAGTTTAAACAAACTAGAAGCACCAGATTAGGGTACGATTATTTTAACTAATTATTGTATTACTTCAACATTTACGTTGGTATAAAATAAAAAAATATATACATCTACCACACAAGGGGTAAATTAGTAAAAAATTTTTTTTTTTAATGCATTGACAATATCATTATCAAAAAATAAAGTCATTGTTGACAGTTCAGGATGTCTGTATTAGTACCTTTTTTATTTAAATTTTTGGCAACACCTCTTTACTCAATACGAAAATGCAGCGTCCCATCTTAGACGTATTATATTTTATTCCATACCAACATAAAAGTAATTCGTAACACAAAGCAATTCGTTATCGGTAAGAGATCAAGACGTCGACTTATCTCGACTCCCTACAAGGGATACATTTTTATTTAATTTATTTTATATATTAACCTACATATCGCTATGTAACGAAAACAGGGTTATTTCAGTAAAAAATATCAAATATCTGTAAACTCCATCACTTATAGGCAAAGGTCTTTTCCATTTTATTTCCACCTGTGTGTATTTTTATTGTGAGGCAACACTAAAAATACTGTCAACTGTCACTTGACAGTATATGTACTTATAATAAATTTATAAAATATTGTACATATTTACAAAACGTTAGAGGCCCGGGCAACCTAACCTGCAAGTCGGTGCACCTGTTGATAGACTTACTGTGGAAAAGTACCTAGCCGACCAGTTTTGTGGAAACAGGTTTAAATCTACGACATACCAGTTACTACATTATATTTACAAGCGTCTCAAATATATAATTTTTTACTGAAACCTAAACAACTCATATCAAATATTATTAATATAAAACACATCAATTTTAACAATTGCCAGTCTTTAGTTCACCAACACTGATTAGTTAAACGTACACTTTGTTCTAGTTCACTGTCTTATAACATCCAGTTCTCTCGGTCGAGTGGGATATTATTTATAGAAAAATATAGTCCCTATCGATTTAACAGCTGTCAGTGATCACAAATAAATTATAATGTGGATTTCAATCAGTCAGATAAACAGTTATTACTTCACTTCAGGTACATTAACACGTAGGAGCAGCATAAGATACCCCAGTTAAAACAATATGACACCTGACATGCCACATTTGTAAACAACAGTAAAACATTTCACATGCTATATGATTATCGAGGACTCTCCCAGTTATATGTCCTAATAGCATAACACTTTATGGTTTCTATTAATATATAATGTTGAAATTTTAATGCAAATTGACATACACTTTACCAGCCAATGTATCTTTTCAGTCGCGAGATCTTATTGGTGGATTGGGGAATATGCCAGTGAAAGTCGCGTCCTCCGAAGGTGTTAACAGCTCTTACTTTCGCTAAGTGGCATGCTATTAGGTGTCCAAATCCACGTATAATGTACTCTGCCGCTAAATAATGTTTGCGAGTTTAATATATTATGTCTCTCGTATTACGACACTAGCGCCTCTAGCGGCAACAGACTGATAACCAAATTGTAAAATGTGACAGACACTTCTGAATTCGGCATCCTGTCAATTCCGAATTTCCAGCGTTTAAATTAACATGGTCTCTCACTTTACTTTCAAGAATTTTCAGGATATTTTGACGATCTCGTCATCCACACTTTCTACAATACATGAAAAATATCCTGTAAACTCTAATAAGTCGCCCTCACATACCGCGCCTGTTTAGACTACTGGACTACAGTTCGTATAGTCAACATTGGGAATGCACTTTTGAACGTCGACTGTATATGAGAGGAATTTTTCCGCATCTGTTTGGATCCACCATAACAGTACTAGTGTCGCGTCACGACACGTCACGAGTCACGCTCCAGATCTATAGCCCGGACTAGTAGTACATGTGTGGTGTGGGTGTGACCCTGGGGGGGTCGTGCTCACCGGAGTCCCAGTGCGCGTCGGGCTCGGTGTCCGCCTCGCTGCAGCACGACGACGAGGACGAGGCCGGGGACGCCCTCCCCACCGGCACGTCCCCGCGGGCGCCTCCGCCGGTGCCCAGGAAGGTGGACGTGGCCGGTACCTTCTGGATTATAAGCTCCACCTGCAAAACATATTATTATAATAATACGGTAAATTGTATGCCGTATGTTTCAGTTCACAGTCTATCGACAGTTTACAATCTCGCGAGATAGATTATAATCTAACGGTACTTATTTACAATTTTACGGTGACATATACTAGCTAATTCGTAAAATAAAAATTAAAATAAAATAAAATAACGTTTATTATCTTTGAAATTTTCAGAAAATTATTTAGATTCGTCAGAAGTTGGTGTGACTCTACCGAGGGTTCCAAAATGCAACGAGACTGAGAAGAGCCCTCAAGAAACTCAGCTCGGCTTTTTTCAAAATATTTCATCTTAAATCTAATACAGAGTTATTTAGAAAGGAGCAATTCGTTACGTTGTTACAACCAGGCCGCCTTGTCATCTAAGAAATCATTAATACTATAATAAGCTTTATGGCACAATTTACTTTTTATTAGTTTTTTAAATTTATTGACAGATAAATTTGCTATTTCGGTTGGCAATGTATTGTACATTCGAATAAAGTTCCCCGCAAAAGAATTACTCACTTTATGAAGCCTAAATTTAGGAACAGCCAGTTTATCCTTATTTCTTAAGTTTAGATTATGATTATCACTATTTTTCACAAATTTACTTTTGTTCTTGTGGGTATACAATAAAATTTCATAAATATACTGTGAATACACTGTAAGGATGTTAATATGCTTAAACTTATCTCTTAATGACTCCCGAGACCCCATTCCATAGATAGTCCTGATAGCCCTCTTCTGCAACACAAAGATGCATTCAATATCGGCAGCGTTACCCCACAGTAGTATGCCATATGTCATGATACTGTGGAAGTAGCTGAAGTAGACAAGACGCGCCGTTTTAATGTCTGTAAGTTGTCGGATCTTTTTGACAGCATAGGCTGCTGAACTAAGCCTGGCCGAAATTTTCCCGATATGAGGCCCCCATTGCAATTTGGAGTCTAACGTTATGCCCAGAAAGACAGTGTCATCGACCAATTCTATTATATCATCCCTAACCTTAACACTGGTTTTAACAAGTCTTACATTAGGTAAGGTGAATCTTACACATTTAGTTTTATTTTCATTTAATAATAAATTATTAGCACAAAACCAGTGGACTATCCTAGAGAGGGTAATGTTTACATCGTCAAGTTCGCGCTGTCCACGTTTAACTTTAAATATTAAAGAAGTGTCATCAGCAAACAAAACTACCTCGTGGTCGTCTCTTATGAGGTGAGGGAGATCATTAATATATACTAGAAAAAGAAAAGGTCCCAAAATTGAACCCTGCGGTACCCCCATTGCTACAGGAGAACCAGGTGACTGTTTACCATTGATCACTACTTTCTGGACCCTATCACTTAAGTAAGAATTGACGAAATTCAAGGCCGTCCCCCGGATTCCGTAATGATCAAGTTTCTTAATTAAAGTCTGGTGCTGAACGCAATCGAAGGCCTTAGATAAGTCGCAGAATACACCATAAGCATCATATGACTCATCCCAGGCCCTGTATATACACTCTAATAATTTAATTCCGGCATCAGTGGTGGACCGACCACGAGTGAAACCGAATTGTTTTGTATGTAATAGTTTATTAACGTTAAAGTGATTTTGCATTTGATTAAGCATAATTTTTTCAAAAATTTTACTAAATGTAGGTAGTACAGAAATGGGACGGAAATTGGACGGATCTGAAGTACTACCCGATTTAAACAGGGGAATTAATTTACTAGATTTCATTAAATCAGGGAACACACCACTATCAACACAATTATTAAATATTAATACTAGTTCAGGAGCAACCATTTCAATAAAAGAATTTACTAAATACACAGAGATGCCCCAGAGGTCAGCTGTTTTCTTGATATTTAAAGATTTAAAAGTTTTTAAGATAGTGTTTATGTTAACTTTACTGAATTTAAATATAACGTTACAACAAGGAACGTTTGCTTTTAACCAAGATTCTGCAATGGGGGTTGAAGAGCCTAGGGTTTTTGTCAAATCTACAGGAATTCGGGAGAAAAAATTTTCAAATTCGTTAGCGACCTCGAAGTCTGATGTAGTTATTTTACCATTTATATTAAGTTTAAAATGATTATCATTTAATTTTTGTTGACCTCTTTCCGCGTTTATAATTTTCCAAGTAGATTTAACTTTGTCTGCACTATTGAGAATTTTATCACTTATATATTTTGATTTAGCTGCTAAACAATCTGCTTTAAACTTTTTTGAATAAGTTTTAACATAATCTAGAAATTCAACTGATCTATTAAGCTGTCTTTCTGAGTATAGTTCATAAAGTTTTTGTCTACTTTTGTGTATACCCTCAGTGGCCCATTCACTGAAAGTAGGACTATCACTAATCATGACCTCCTTAGACTTGAATATGGAGTTGAACTCGTTGTAAAAAGAATCAAAAAATAATTTATACATTACATTTGGATCTAAGCCAGTGTCTAAGAATGGAATTTTATTGCAAAGTCCAACCCTCATTCGTTCCAAGCGGTCACCAGTTATTGGTCTACATAATATTTTACGTTTTATAACTTTTTCTTTAGTGATTTTAAAAGATGCTATTTGCCCACAATGGTCTGAATCTAGCTTTTTTATAATACTTTTACTTTCTGGCAACATATCGCTGTATATATTATCCAGGCAAGTGGCTATTGTATTACAATATCTAGTAGGCTCCAAAAATAAGTTTGTAAGATTGTGTGATTTAAATAAATTTAAAATATTATAACTCATAGGCGTATTAACAAGTAAATCGACATTAAAATCACCACATACTATTAGGTACTTATTAGTTTTTCCAAGTTTACATAGAACTTTGTCAATAAGTTCCTCAAATTCGCAAAAGGGTGAGGTTCCAGGTTTATACACGCATACTACTATGAATTGCTCCATTTCCACGCACGACAGTTCGACTTTACACTCTAGAGAAAGAGACACAATATCTTTCCGTTCTTTAAATTTAAGTTGTTTATTTAATAAAATCAAAGATCCCCCCCGTACTGTGGTCACCCTGCAGAATGCACTACCAACCCGGTGATTACTGAAATTGAACATGAGCTCATACGACTTACGCATATGTTCTGTAATACAAAAAATATCAATATTGTCTGAATTCATTAACAGTTCCAACTCTAACTCTTTGCCATGTGTTAAACAACCAATATTTTGATGCCCTATGTTGATATAATTTACATTTTTTGATTTGGTTTGATTTGGAGGGCATTTTTTAACGTAATTAATATTTGTAACTAAATTTAATTCAATTAATTGACTATGTCTGCTAAAGGGTAATATTGCCTCTGTTGTCGTAGAACTTAATTTAAATTACTTGGAACAGATTCCAAAGTCTTAACACTAAATCTACATTGCTCAATAAAAGCAGTTTTGTCAGCCAAGTTCTTGGCTGAAGTGTAAAAATAATTGAATAGCAAACTTGCTATTTGTCTCTTATAATGCTTTGGTAGAAAATACCTACCTTTGTTTACATAAACAATATGTTTGTTATTGTTAAAGTTACTGTCAGAAGTTGACAAATTGTATTTATATACAGTTCTCTTAAAAACAGAATTAAAGTCAATTACATGGAATTTATTATTATATTGGCTAGTTAAATTGAGTTGTAAATTTATCTTATATCTAAGAGAATTTTCCACGTCTGGCACACCTTTTATGTATGGTAATGTAAACATTACTACATGTTCAACATTTAAGTTTTGCATTTTGTCAAAGTATAGGGATAGTTCATTTTTGTTAATTTTACCCCTGTTTGAGCAGAAAATAATTATTTTACTGTTTGAGTCAAAATTATATTCTAATATCTTTTGCATAATTTCATTTAAAGATGCACCTGGATAACAGTTATTAATAATTGAATAACAATTTGAATTAAATTGTTGTATCAGAAAAGAACTAAAATCAGTTCCAATATCATCACTAAATAAAACTAGTTTAGTATATCCAGTATGACTATTACTTTTTACACTGTCACACAATTCATACACTAATGAAGTAGGTGAGCAAGTTGTAAGGGAAGCCTGGTTCTCCAATGATTGAGAAGGACTTGTGCAATTGATATTGCATGAGTGGTTATTTATGAAGGTATTAAGGCGCTCAGTATTATAATTAGATGTTTTGAGTACCTTATCTATACTTGATGAACACTTATTAAAGTCTTTTAGAGACCATTCATATTTCTTAGTTACATACTCTAATTCAAATTGCAAATTTTTTATTTGTGACTCTAAGCGTTGTGTGTCAGTGTAATATTTTAAATGACTTTGTTTAAGTTCTAACATAGATAATTTAGCTTGTTCTCTTAATTTTAAACTAGAGTTAACATTTTTACACTTTTTGATTAAGATTCTATGATATTTTAATTGTTTCTTTGATTTTAAAATGAATTTCTTTATTTTTAGGTATTTTTTTAGTTTATTCCTGCTGCAAAAATAAACTGGCTTGTCCAGTTGGTATGAACTGTCATTGGTAAGATCTATAGTAGACAAGTCCAGGTTTGGAACTGTTGCAGAAGGAACAAACTGCGGAGTACCACTCATTAGCTCGTTATAAAGGTTTCGTAGCCTACGCAACGGAAACCCCTAAGGATATTTTGTATGTTTGTGGTGGCCTGTGTTGTTGTTGTGTTCTGAACGAGAAAGTCTAAAAACACTTTCCGCACTCACAGGCGAGGTTGACATTTTGATGAGACGTATGAAACCGTGTCTACTTCAAGTGTAGAAACGATGTGTACCTTAAAGTCCTGCGCGTAATGTTTATGCTGCTTGTCCTTGTGAGCCTCGTCGAGCTGCCACTTGTCCAGCGTCAGCTTGTACGCTTCCAGCGCTGGGCCTACACAAACACACAATGATTTCATTCCAGACAAATAATAAAGAAGCATGTTGTATCAGTTATCTCTACCATTTTATAACAGTAGAAATTAGTGTTACGTATGTAGATGTATGGAGGTAACAATAACGAGCATTGTATAATGTTGTCTATTAGCTATATGTCTATTGTCTAATCGATATACTCTATGGACACTATGGATGTGACGTAAGCGCTCCCCGTGCACCAGGCACTTGGTACCTTACGTGAAATAAAGCGGTGCATCTCGAACCAGCATCTCTAATTTGTGTACGATAACCTTATACCTCATGCCCGAGTCGAAATCTAACAATTAGTAAGTTTACTGTTTCATATATTATGCACCAATAGTGAATTATTGCACTATTCCAACAATGTATCATTATCTTCATATACAACATCTGCCAACGATTCGACAACAATGTTGCTGTTTTATTGGGTAGCTAGTTAAAAATAAAACTGACTTATCCATACTCAATAGAAACAATGGATCAAGAAAGTGGTTGAAACGAATGTGGCTAACCTACTAAGACTTAACTACTGCTATTACTAGTCGTCCTAGTGTTAGGCAAACTCATTTCTAGGTGGGGGTAAGCGATATAGGGAGGGTAAAGATAAAGTTAAGATAAAATCTCAAGGGATTAAACTTTGTAGGGAAAATTTAAGGATGAAATTTAGAAGTGGGGTTGAATTACCAGCAGGTGTGTAGAAGAAAGGGTAAAATTTGAAGGCGGTAAAATGTACATGAAGTGTTTCAGATTTCAGTTATTAGACTATCTTCAGGCTTTTTGCTTGCGAAAAATAAGGGTAAAGAGAGTGGGGTATAATGTGAATATCAGCTGTTAGATACTGACTGTCTTCTAAAGGCTGCAGTCTCTCAGCTCCGAAGCCAGCTGCGACGAAGAAAGTGTTGAACACGAAATGGAACAGTTTCTCTTTGCGCATCTTCATCTTGTGCCGGTTGTAGACGTCCACGCGCACGTCGCCAACCAACGGTGTGCATTGTGTTAAGTAGACTCGTAACGAACTGCCGTCCTTTAGTATTTCGTAGCCTGTTGCCGTCTGGAATATTTGTGAAAATTATGGATTGATCACTAATAATAATGTGTATAAAATTGTCAATTGAAATATAATATTTCACAACCATCATAATCATCCACCGAGCCTTTTCCCAACGCATTGGGGTCGGCCTGCCTATCTAACTGCAATTCGACTGAACTCCGATATTTTCCGTGAAGCGACTGCCATCTGACCTCCACATTGTCCACAACCCATGGGCGATATCGAAGTTCTGTAGTTAGACCGGGACATTTATGTTAATAATTTTGCACCCGTAGTGGTTATAATTTTGTACATGTTCTACCTGCAATTCATTCAGAGCTTCTTGTACATCTATTTTTAGGGTTCCGTACAATAAAACGGGACTCTATTATTAAGGCTCCACTGCCCGTCCGTCTGTAATAGTTAGATAGTTGAAATTTCACAGATGATGTATTTCTGTTGCCGCTATAACAACAAATAATAAAAACCGAATAAAATA
Organism: Nudaria mundana; assembly: GCA_963556515.1. Classification (NCBI taxonomy): domain Eukaryota; kingdom Metazoa; phylum Arthropoda; class Insecta; order Lepidoptera; family Erebidae; genus Nudaria; species Nudaria mundana. The sequence goes on along the minus strand of OY748305.1, from coordinate 17,729,260 downwards.
AATATTGAAGTGGGCTCCCATACTACAATCGTGCCTCGTGCGAACCTCGTGCTCGAGTCCAACTAGCACTAGGTCGTTTCTTTTGTTTAAGAGGCCATTTCACTAAATGCGCCGTCTTAGTACGGTGTCCACTTGTGTATCGTAATTTATTGTAATTTCGATTGAAGTTATATCAATATTTTGACAAAGTATATGCAAGAATTTCCTATATTACTGCAGAAATCGGTTCTCTAATGAACGTAGTTTATTTTGGAATAATTTTATTTTTGTAATTACTGTGTATTCAAACCAAAAATCACGATCAAATTGCTATGTTAAACGCAAAAATTGGCCCAATGGTTTATTTTTTGACTAAATAATTGTAATACAATTCAATCATCTGTTACATTAAATGTTAGATTAAAATATATATCCAATGCTTTATGTATTTTTTTAAACTCAATTTATAAGTATTTTTGATTGAAATACGACTCTGAAATCAACTCTGCGCTCGTTTTTCAATAAAATGCTTGTGGGAAATTGATTACTATAGATCAAATAAGTTATTTTTAGTAAATGTGTTACATTAAACGTCAACACGAAAGCTTGGCCCATTTTTTGCGCATATTCAATAACTTCTAGTTATTTCAGACTATGGTAATTTAGGAGCTCAAAATATTAGAAATTCAAACATGAAATGGCTCTTAATATCTTACTTATATGTCGAATGTCAGTAGAACTTTTTGGTCCTGATGGCTTGGTCTACTCACCTTCTTCAAGAGATACTTCTTCACACGTCTTATATTATTACAACAGATATCAATTCACCACCTTACGTTACACCAGCTTACCTTTATAGCAGGCGCATTCGACTTGGCTTCCGACAGTGTCAACTCAGGCGAACACTGTCCTCCATTGAACATGGGCGGCGGCGACATCACCAGCTCCCGTATGTGGATCTTCGTCGCGGTGTACTGGATACCTGATCGTATCAGAGCCGCGTAGTATTCCACGTACCTGCGCTGGGACGGGATCGTTACACCTGGAAAGTTATTGGAATGTTGGATTAGATGGTGTTTTGTTTATTTATTTATTATTGTACACACACAGTAAATAAGAACAGTAGATATTAAGGGCCCAGATCGTGAAAATCACCGAAAAGAGTGTTACGATTTTTCATATTTAACCTATTTACATATGATTAATAACAACGATAATTTGTATATATTAAAATGAAAGACCAAAAATGATGTTAGTGCTAATTTTAACTCTTAAAACCCTGTAGTTGTTATATAATAAACGTCAACAAACGCACAAAATTGAGAAAAAATTCGAAAACCTGCCTTCGTATTTTTCAGATTTAACCCAATAAATCAACACAAATGGATAAAAAGAAACACTTTTTGAACACTGAAAAAGCCAATAAATATAACCATGTACTTTTTTTTGTACCTTTACAAACAAAGACTTCCCCTTTTAAAGCCCTAAAATCTAGATATGTTTTACGTAAATTCTCCATAGAAAAATGTATGCAAATTCAAACGCGTCCCGATAGAACGATCGTCGCAACTAATCGCCAGTGCGCCATAGAATTTCAAAGTGACTCCACGCGTGTCGGATGCTACAGCAAAATTACGTGTTGTGAATTTGTGTTTTTTGTGAAAAACTGTAAGTACAATATTTTTATAACTAATTTACTTTCAGTAAATAGAAAGTACCGATATAATGAAAGTCTGAAAGAAAACCATGATGGAACTAGATATAAATCGTAAGAAATACAAAATTATTTACTTTGTTGCGTAGGTCATTTTATGAACCTTGTAAAGTAGGTATCAATTCAGGCTTGAAACAATCAAAGCCCTGCCCACCTTATTTTCTCGAGATATGAACTGGCGGGGTATATAGTTCTCTGCACGACATACATAGATTTTTCAACATGATAAAGGCAATAGGTATCATAAACGTAATTGGTAATCGAGGGTCTCTTTTCGCAGGATAATTTGCTGAGTGCCATGCCAGCGAAAAGAAAATTTAGTACGCATTATAAAAACGTGAAAGCCAAAAGATCTCGGAATAAAATGTAAGTTCCTCCCTACTTATTTATTTACCTGCCTACTTGACTACGTCTTGTCCTAAATACCTAGAAAAAATTTACTAGATTTGTGTTAGTGTCAAGTAAAAATCCTAGTTTTATTACTTTTATTTGTGTGTATGCTTATCATGTCTTAGTAGTAATAATAATATAATCTATTTGCATTTTGAACAGGGTAGGTACATTACAAAGCAAATAGGTACAATGATTTAGATCGCCTGATTCAGACATATACCTACAACAGCATGTAAATATTGATTTGACATGTAATTAGATAGGTACACAATTAGGTATGTCAGTCTAAGAAGAAAAATTACAATGTCCAGTAGGTAATAATTACGTAATTTCAATATCTATATAAGTAATAAAGTCAATTTCTATAGGAACAATTTTCATAATAATAAATTTTATTACATAATATAGTATTAGTTTTCATATATTTATGTATTTCAAAGCAATGAGTTTGCTTACACTATTATTAGTTACAGTATTATTAGTTTTCATGTTCATCATGTCTAAATATGTGGAAGTGGAAGTAGGTATGTTTCCTATCAGAAATTGCACGGGCGCGCGCGCGCCGTGCCTGGCGTAGGGTTGTACAAAAATTACAAAATAAATAAAAAGTGGATATTGATGAATAATATTTTCAGTACTGAAAATGAAGAAAACCTTCAGGCCGAGACTCCGAGCAACACTGCTACGCGCTGTATAGAGGTAAGTTGTTATACGTAATTCTTGTAGACTTGTTACATAAATAAACAAACTAGCTAGTGATGGGCGAAGACAAAATCTCAGTACCTACAGTTTTTTTTGCAATATTTATTATTTTCATTGTGAGACAAACACATACTTCTCAATTACTTTCTCAAAAGAAAATTCACGTTCAAATCTCGTATTTTACCAAAATCAAGAATTTTTTTTGTAAAATATTATCTTTTACGCGACTGGTGTACGTATGTATGTATGTATACTAAGTAATATATCTTTGTGGCACGATAACTTCAAAATTATTGAACCGATTTTAATGTTTTTAGTATCATTAGAATTGTCTTCTAAGCCCGAGTGACATAGAATAAGTGACGCCATAAAAAACCAATACGTATAGCGTAAAGGAAATTTATAATTTCTGTTCATCACGAACATAATATTGTATGAATTCTTTTGCACTTTTATATTTGTCTTCGTCAGTTATGAATATAAATAAATAAACAATAAAAATGTTAAAACCCGACAGATTAAAAAATGAAAATGTGTAATAAAAATAAATAACAACACCATTGTAATATAGCGTATTTAGCAGTCGGGGCCTATTTCTAAAGAAATATTTAGCTAGTCAGGAATATCTTCGAGCCTGTGAGGATTTCAATGGGTCTCAACTGTTGAATTCGATTTATTACAATAGTGTTCTTATTTATTTTTATGTAACATAATTCAAGACCGTAGACTTGTTTTCTTTTTACCTTTTGAGTTTTTATGCATATAGTCGGATTTATTAAATTTATGACGTGATAACGTCTTATAAATCGATGAACACCGGCAACACGCACAAAAAAGTGTCACATTATGTCACGCTAGGGTCAAGCGAGAGCGCAGTACAAGCGATGGAGAATAATATTATGACGTTATCCGATAAAATTATCGTCCTAAACCGACTTTACAAGCAACCAGTTTTTTATTATGTTTATTTATTCACTTTCATAATTGACGAAGACTGATAAAAACGTTTAAGATTTTGATCTAGTGTTCTGTGTTTCAAAGATGTATTCTAAGGGAGTTCTTAGCTATGTTTGAAGAAATTTGGCCCATACCTTTTGAATTATTTTTTATAATAAAAATCAAGCCATTATCTTTCTTTACAGGAACTAGTTATTGACAACCGTCAAGAGGGAAAGGTGGATGAAGTGGAAGTTGGGCGTAGAGTAGTGGATATTTCTTTTTTTTTTAAAGCTCTTCAGGCCATAGGGGACCACGGTCCAATGGATTGTAAGTTAAGTTACCTCAGTATAATAGGTGAAGTAAAAGTTGGTCTGGACTCAAAACTCATCATAAAATGTAGTATGTGTAATATGAAATTTACTGTGTGTTTGGTTGAAAAGAAAGAAGATAGCATGGAAGTGAATCATCAAGTTGTGTCTGGTATCATATCATCTGGTGGGAGCTACTCTCAGTTAAAAACATTAAGTGCCGCAGTAGCCCTACCAATCATGTCACCTTCATTGTACAATGAAATTAATAATACGGTTTGCGATTGGTGGGAAAAGACAGCAGCACATTCCATGGCAGAAGCTGTCAAGGAAGAAGCGGAGTACGCAGTGTCTATAGGTAGTGTTGATAAAAATGGTACACCATTAATATCTGTTGCTGTTGACGGTTGTTGGGGCAAGAGATCTTATGGTAAGAATTTTTCCGCCTTATCCGGCGCAGCTGCGATAATTGGCATTAAAACTAATAAAGTATTGTTTTTTGGAGTTAAAAATAAATACTGCGTAGTCTGTGCACGAGCCGCAAAGAACAACAGTCAGCCCCCGGAACACCATTCTTTCAAGAATTATTCAGGATCATCTACCGGGATGGAATCGACCATAATAGTTGAGGGGTTTAAACGTTCCTTTGTTGATCACGGTGTAATTTATAATAAATTTGTAGCAGACGGCGATTCCAGTACTTATAAAAAAATATTAGATTCGCGTCCGTACGATAATTTAATAGTAGAGAAAATTGAATGCAAAAATCATCTTTTACGAAACTACTGCAATAGCTTGGAGAAATTGTCGAAAGACACTAAGTATCCTTGCGAGTTGCGGAAATTCCTAAAAGAAAGGTATTTGCGTTTAAGAACGGGTGTAAAATGCGCGATTAAATATTGGGGGGATCCAAATCAGTCACTCGAAGAAAAAATAAAAAATCTTAGTGAAGATATTCTAAATGCTCCACAACACGTATTTGGTAATCACCAACATTGCAAGGAGTATTTTTGTAGACCTGACACTCGTCGAATAGAACCTGTTGGGTTACTTCCAGCAATTGTTGGATGCGGATTAATGGACGCGGTAGAAATTTTAAGTAAAAGACTGTCATATCATTCTAGAAGTTTAATTCATAATTGCACAAGTAATATAGTTGAAAGTTTTAACGGAGTAATTGCCAAATTAGTTGGGGGTAAGCGTGTAAATTATTCTTCCCGTGGTTCTTATGCGGGCCGATGCGCAGCTGCTGTTGTGTCTTTTAATACGGGATCGATTCATAGTAAAACTCATGAAGTCATATTTAAATCTAGTCCTAATCCTTTGATCGCGAAAGTGGAAAATAGTAATCGTAGAAACCGTTTAATTGCTAAACCTAAATTAAGATTGAAAAAAAGCCACAGCGCTGTATCGAAAGACGCTCACTATGGACCAAACTGCGAAAAACCTGATCTGAGTCCAGAATTATATGAGAAAGCCAAGTCATCTTTTTTAGTTGATTTAAAGTTGTCTTGTGCTGAAAGAGAGGAGCTTGAAAGGTCGACCCATTTGCAAAGAAGTAGTGCTGAGTGGATGAGTACAAGGAGAAAATTACTAACCTCATCATCGTTCGGGGAAGTTTGTAAAAAACGAGAGAGCACAAGTTGTGCTGCTCTTGTTTGTAAAATCGTTTATGGTAGTAATATCTCCAGTTTGCCTGCTGTACGGTACGGTATCGAAAACGAAGAAACTGCAATTAGACAGTTAGAAATTCAAGAGAATATTAGTATACAAGGTTGCGGTTTGTTCGTCGACGATCAATATGAATTTCTTGGTACTACACCAGATGGCATTTATGCAAACGGTTTAATTGAAATTAAGTGCCCACATTCTTTAGCTGGCATGACTCTTGATGAAGCAATGGCCAAACATACCTTTTGGGTTAAGGACAAGGCTTCCAAGGGTTATGTCATAAATAAAAATCATTACTGGTATTTCCAAATTCAGGGACAGCTACATATAACTAAAAGAAACGTTTGCATGCTTGGCATCTGGTTTGGTGCTACTGTACCTATGAAAGTTTATATTATGGAAAAGGACGACAAATTTTGGAAGGAGAAAATGGAGATGAAATTAGTTATATTTTATTACGATTGCCTCCTTCCAGAATTAGTTGATCCTCGGCAGTCACGAAGCATGCCTATTCGTGACCCGCCCAATGTCATAGAGGCTATGAAAGAGAGGAAAGAAAGAGCTTTACGTGTTTTGAAAGAGAAGAACGTCTAATGATTTTGAAAGAGACTGAGGTAACTTAACTACCCAGCCGGTCGATTCACGTAAACACGCCAGTTCAAAAGTCGTTTTAACTTAGAAACTTAGAAATCGCCTTTTGGTTTTCTGTTTTTAACGCACTTACTTATCTAGTCTTGGATTGTCATAAATCTTCCAATAGCTCAATTTCTATACAATTCCTATACGATTTTGAAGAGTTACCTGGTGTAAACCCAAGGTCCGATCCTAATGAAATTAAAATGTGACCACACGGGATCACCAGCTTTCAAATAAAAAAAAAATCATCAAAATCGGTTCAAAAAATACAGCGAATTGAGAATCTTCTTCTTTTTTTAAGTCGGTTAAAAAGTGTGCGAAGTGACATTTTTAAGTCACTACGCTACGGTTTTTATTACGTGAATCGGGCAGCTGGTAACATTTTCATTCTGATAGGTTTTGCAATAGCAATTGATTTTATCATCAAATTAGTAGAAATCAGAATTTGATCAGTAATCATTAAAATGAAAAAAACATTAGAAACTCTTAAACTCATATTTTGTTATTGTTTACTTTCGTTTAATTAAGTATATGAATAATTTATAAATTTCATGTTTGTTTATAACTAATTTTTGTACAACCCTAGCACGCTTTTTAGGTGGCGACTCATATTTTGTTTACTTTTAATTATATGAACCATTTTTATACTTGTGTTTCATTTATTGACAATTTTTTGTACAACCCTAGAAGATTTTTTAGATTGCGAGGTGATCGTAAGCAAAAAGTATTTGAGTTTACGCAATAGGCACATTTCCTTGCGTAGATATAAACACTAGCGAGGAAAGGCGTGATGTTATTTCGACCGTACTTCCTACTGAATTTGCAATTATTTTATTGAATGAAAATTTTACGAAATAAGAATAAACTTTGGTAGTAAAATTACAAATAAATACATAGGTACTCGTAGTTGGAATTTTAGGTAAGTAGAATACAAAAAGGTCAGTCCGGACCTGCTCTTGATTGTTTATTACAAATAGAAAATCATAAAAATTGTGTCTCAAACTACTCTTATTTATTTATCTAGTAATTAGGATCATTTTATAACGAAAACTACTCTTGGAATATTTTACAAATAGGCAGTCGTTTATTTCCAATAATTCAACATTTTTGTTATGCTGTAAATATTCAACTTCAATAACAATAACTCAACGTGGAACGTTTGTCGCAAAACATTTTCAAAATCGCGCTCTCTGGGTCATTCACCCGCCCGTCGGATGATTCGGGCAACAATAGCGCTGCTGTCGCTCAAAATCGACTTTATCCGTGCGCGGTCTGGGCCCTTAAGGATACAAACTAAACATGTATACAAAGGCCCCACTTATCTCTAAAGAGATCTCTTCCAATGGGCCTTAGAGAGATGATGATTGCAAGCAGGGGTGCTGATGTGTGTGCAGGTCTATAAACTTACATAAACTATAACAGCTTATGTATGAATGCAGTTTTTCTTGTTATTAATATTGATGACATTTCCTAGAAGAGATCTTCGTATATTTAGATGAAAATTATAAATGACAAAAACTGAAATGTCATCGACAGGACTCGAATCCGCGGCCTTTTCCAGCAAGGGTAATGCTCTAACCACTGAGCAACGATGACTAATACCGATATCATCCAATCTTTGCTTCATATATAATTTCTAGATCGCACTATTAATGTTAGCGTTGGAGTCACCTACCTGAATTCTGCCGATGACAATTTCAGTTTTTGTTATTTATAATTTCTATCTAAATATTAATCTTATAGTTTCAGACTTTCACACACTGACCTAAGCCTAACTGAGCCATTGGAATGTTAAAACCTGTATATTGGTCTGGTTGGAATTTTGGTTTGACTCAAAGAGTGGTTATAGAATTTGTATAGTTCCTGGTAACGGCAATAGGCTTGGCCCCTATTACGTGGGATGACAAAATTCCTGGCAAAGTGTGGGTGTGTAACCTATCCTTCGGAGATATCGGCGCAATGGTATATGGTATACCAGCTGATCGCCGCAGCTCCACCCGCGTGATTTAGTTTACTCGTTCCCGGTTCCCGTGGGAACACATTACCGGGATAAAAAGTAGCCTATGTTACTCAAGGTGAATGTAGCTTTCCAATGGTGAAAGAATTTTTGAAATCAGCACAGTAGTTTTTGAGTTTATTCATTACAAACATACACACAAAAATACAAATCTTTTCTCTTCATAATAGTAATATAGATGTATAGTATGTCATAATATTGGTCTCGTGAACTGCCTTATAAGCATATAACAGCTGTCATGAGCTGTCATTGGAGACACAAGAGGCAGCTGTGTCTCTAATGACTTTTAAAGCTGTACATAATACAATTTAACGCACCTGCCTACGTCACGGCGTTGACTATATAATTACAGTGATAATGAACCCACCGCCCTACGAACAATCGATAAAGACCTTAATAAGTATTAACTGAAAACGAATGTATGACATATAATTACACCACAATAGGCTTGCCCCTTATTACGTAGGACCAAAAAAATATTCTGGCAAAGAGTGGGTGTATAATGCACCTCTGTCTACCCCTTTGGGATATAGGCGTGATATATGTATGCATGTATATTCCCAAGGTACTCCTGCACTTTGCCAATCCTACGTCATAACATCATGACATAGTATAAAACAAAGTCGCCTCCGTCCGTATGTGTGCTTAGATCTTTAAAACTACGCAACGGATTGATGCAGTTTTCACCATTAGATAGAGTGGTTCTTGAGGAAGATTTTTGTGTATATAATTTGTCAAGCGGGCTAAGTCGCCGGCGTCCGCTAGCAAATTATAAAATCAATAACTGTTCTATATTCCGAACCTTACAGGACCTATGTACAGACACCTACAACTCGTGAAATAAGAGTTTGTTGGGAAATAAAGCCAAAGTATGAATAAAGATGATATAGAAACAGCTGGTGGAGTCATGGGTCCACTTTGAATTACAACGCCTAAGTCATACTCACTCACCTACACACGTGGTCCTGGTATACTTTTTTCCGCTTCTTCCACTTTCATAGCTATTTTCATGCACGCTCTCCGATTATGGGTACTCTTGAACTGGCCTTTTGTCAAAAGTATCTCCGATTTGGTCGAAGTACGTTTGGCCTAGGTCGACCATTAACAACCTGTCCATCCACGTCCACCTTATGTTATGTTTCGTCAATCTCCTTTCATCCATCCTTTCTACATGCTCGAACCATCTAAGCATCCCTTTTTCTAAACTGTGTTATACCGAAACAATGATATGAATACACCAATTCAAAAATATCACAAATATTTACTAAGTTATTACAAGGTAACCCTTTATACCGAGGTGCGACATTAACTTCAAACACGATGCAATCTAAAAAAACGCATTCAGGTACCGGAACGTAACACAAAAAGGGTAAAAAAAAACCCTGAAATACCTTTTTCGTCGTGGGTCCTCTTGGTGCCGTAGAACTTGAGGGCTTCGTCCGCAGTCGCCGTCTGGCCACTGTACAATAGGTAACAACACACCATTGTGCCTGTAAAACGATCCATGAAAAAAATTACTTACATTTTTTATTTAAAAAACTTTGAATAAATAAAGGGTTCAAAAAAGAAAAAAATAACGAGAAAAAATAGCTAATGTTTTTTACTTTGCTGATTATTCTTTTTGTATTTTGGGATAGTTGATAATTTATAACTATTTTTGGAGTTAAAAGGATATTGCATAAAGGTTCGCAAGTAACACCAGGGGGTCAATCTATTGTTAAGTTTAGCACATTTTTGCAAACTTTCCAAAGATATTGTGTTGCATACACTAACCCGCCGAGTCTCATTTGTTCGTTCGTTTTGAAAGCTCAGGCTGTAACTTTTTATCAATCTAACAGAGATTTATACACTCAAAGATTTTTTCTTTGATTTACTTTTCTTCTCTAAACCGAGTCCATAATTTTTTTTACTCAGAACAGACAAATTCACCTTTGGAACTATTCATCCGTTTTCATATATTTAACGGAAAGTGAAATCGCTGGTGGAGCTCAGATTAACCATGCTTTTGAGATAAGAATAAGATCAGAAATGGTGGTTTGTTGAAGACCGGTATTCATACTTCAAATGAACCTTGTTGCTAATATGTCTGTGATATAATCCAGATATATTTAAATATATGAATTCAGCAGGTAATCATTCGTTCTACATACTTAAACCACTGAATGCCCTGATCTCATCCATAAAATCCTCTTTGAACTCACGCAGCCCAAAAATTCGTCGATGGAAAATCAAAGCGATCTAGTTAGTATAGAGTTTGGTACAATCCGGGGCTCGTTTCACGTCTACGCGGCAATTCCACACTTTTTATATCCCTTCGGGCAACCCACAAAAAGGAGGCGGTTTGAAAAGGACCTTTTTTAATTTACGACTACGCCGTGAAAGTCGGCACAGTGATAATACTACCAATTATAGCGTGTAAAGAAATTTCGCAATTACGCCTTTGAAGATTCGTCTCATTTTTGTTTGTACAACAATAAAAGCCCTCTGTATAGGTAAAAATGCGGTACGTGTAATATGTTACTTTAACCTTTGTTAACTGAAACGTTCTGGGACCTATTATGTTAACATTTATTTGTCTGGAATAATATTAGTACGTAGTAATTTATTCTTTTGATATTTTAATTCGCGCTGTTACGATACACGGTTACAATCTGAAAGGGCATCATTGGTGGTGAGAATACATTGTATTTGTAACAATATGTTGAAACGGTTGCTACACTTGCAGAAAAGCAATGTTTATGACCCAATGTCAAGAAAGTGAGAATTATGGAGATATTTCTCCATATAAATAGGAGCAACTGCTGTCGTAAGTTATCAGATACAACAACAATACTTATTGTCTGTCAATTTAAGTGTACACCTGGACGAAATCTTTCTCTTAAAATATTAGTAAGTATAGACTACAGAACCATTCAGAATTTGAACTTAGACAAGCTCATAGATAGTCTTGAAGTGGTCGATAATCATGGAGTTATGAAACCACACTTACCAGTTCGTCCCTTTCCAGCTTTACAGTGTACAGCTGCGACGTTCCTTGTGTCTTCTGACAGCCACTTGTGTACGTCTTCGCAGAATGGCTGAATCAGCTCTATATTCGGTGGCGTGTGGTCTTCTAACGCGTACCTTGCCACCTGGAATTCAAAGAAAGTATTTGGTTTGGTATTGGTTACTTGAACGCAATGAGTTTTGCTTAAACATCTACATATTCGCGAAATCGAATGTCATCCGACTTGAACCTGAGCTGAATGCTTTCAGTGGTTGAAAGTATTCCCAAGCTACGAACGAAACCGTTGGTGAAATCAAATTTTGCATACCTAATATTTTTTAACTAGTGTCTTTCAACAACGTTAGATACATCTACCGGCGGTACTTTATTTATATCATATGGGTATGGTTTCCTGAGATATTTAACAAATATTTTGTGTTAACTAATGGCCGCGCTTTTCATTCGCGTTCCACATATTAATTTATTCCAGAGATGAAAAGTGTTTCTGCTTCCGGTTACTATCGGCTATTTCAGTCAATTCAGTGATTGCTCGGTGTTGAGGAATAGGATTGGCAAGATTATGGAAACCAATAAAATTATATTTTTATGCAGTCAAATCTATTTTATTGCGTAAATGGACCCCGGACGGCTAATTTCATAAAATGGAGTAACATGACTATGAAACTATGAGATATGTATTTTGGCCAAAATCATAGTTCTGCATTGAAATAAGTATATATTTATAAACTTCAATATATTTAGGTAAGTATACCAACATAAAGTAAAGTTTTAGATGAGGAAAAGTTCAAAAGTAAAATGATAAACGGCATGAAACACTTTTACAAAATTGCCAACGTTCCCAATTTATTTCCACTCTCTTTGTGGCCAAAATTGTTCAAACGATATATTTTAGACACTGCAATTTGCAAGATTGCATATTGCGTTAATAATGGAAGTAATATATCTTTTGCTCGAGTAATTAATAGCTATTTATATACGGCTTTACACTTTTACACTGAGGAATCTGAAATATTCCAAAGTCCACAGGCAGCTGGGCAATGCCACGCTTTTGATAGAGTGGTAATGCTGTCATGAAAATATGCTTGGAACATCTCCAAGCCTTGAAATAATACGATGCAATAAACGTGGCTATCACAGTAATATGTATGGACATTATTATCCTGAACTGAAAAAGAATGTCAGTAAAACTTTTGCGAAATGCTTCGTATGTTTCGAGTACAGATATATAAGATATATATATAAGGTATACATTATACGTTTGGTCAGCAATTACTGTAATATAACTTCAAGTATGTCCGAAGGGTATCCTCATTATACATATTTTGACTGAATTCAAAATAAGGTCGTTTAAATATTTTTGGTTTGTTTCAGGTAACCCGTAATGAATGAAAAGACTTTCGATTCGGTATTTTTTGTTGCATAGGAATTTAATTACAAAATGGTTCCTATCTACAATGTGTAGCCAAGAGAGAAACGTAGGTAAAGATCTAAGTAGGTATAACTATTTAGATTTCGGCACACCGAAATGAGTAAACAATTTGGGAGGATCTGTTGCCAAGAGCTTTAAGTATACGTATAATAGGCTATTGCCAAACCAACTACAAAGTGAAACCATTATAAAATCAATTCCAGCAATACATTTGTACACACAAAACGTTTGACAGTAATTATATTCCCAGTCCATTAGTAATCATGCTAATTTCAATTGAGTATGGCTTCCCTGCCGTGCGCGGTCGATCGGTTTCTATGGGGATAGCCTATGTTTAGCCTTGGCAGACTAGGCAGTATCCACTATGTTAGTATTCAAATGAATGTAGACAATGTATGGATTAATTTTGTTTAGTTCAAGGGCAAGGGGTTTCTTTATTACAAATCCCACGCTGACAAACAGACAAATTAAGAATGATCTTAACATCGAAAAAAGCTTGTAAAAAGATTATAATGAATTAAAATATTAGCAGGGATTTCGTAAATGACATTGTTATGTGTTAGAGTCGGGAATAATGCAAAATGATAAGAACAACAGCTAAATCATAAAGTTTCGATCAAATTATGTTTGACCTAAATATGTTGAGGATAAGTCAAAATGGACATCTTAGAGCGCCAACGCACTAGCGACCAGGCCGCGGCGACCACGTTCGCGGCCTGGCCGCCCTGTGCGTATGCTGCCGCGACATGTCGAGCGGCTAATACTTTCAGTCGACTTACAAGAGTGTTTCTGCACGTCATCACGTGCAGAAGATAATCACACTAACTGTGCTTGTGTATTTACTGCGAAAACGAAAACGGAAGGTTTCACGTCAGAAACAGTTTTGGGTGCATCCATTACTATGCGAGAGACTAAAGGATTTTATATTTTACTTATTTTTTGGAATATAGGAATTGGGTCGCATTTTTTTTTATCCGCGAATAGTGAAAACGCGAATGAAGGAAGCGCGAATAAAGAGCTTTTACTATATAGTTAAATTTAATAAAAAACACCTACCAAGTTCTGCCTTTTCTTTATTTTCTAATGTTTCACTACCTAAGGCTCAAATCACACCGAAATGGCAGCGGCTGGCAGCGCAGGGCAGCGGCGCAACTGCTCGCGGCAGCCCACGACTGCTCGCTCGATCAGTCGCGCGCCGCCGCCGCGTAGGAGTCGTCAGAGTGCTCGCGGCGTCACGGGCGGCCGCGAAACTTTCCAAGTTTCTCAAGCGATACTATGTATTACAACAATGAAGATAAAGTTTAAAGTCATATGACACTGAAAAACCTCGCTGCTGCGCTGCCATTTCGGTGTGATTTGAGCCTAATATATTGGTCAGTTCAAGCCATAACTGCCGTTTAACGTCTTTATTAGAATAATCATTACATGATATATCCCATAAACCTCTTCTGCTTTCGACTTCAACTATGAACCTTTCCGAGGCGAAATGATCGGACATTGTAAAATAATACCACCCTGTAGCGATACACGTCTGGTCGCCGCGGCCGATGCGGTAACACTGAATGAATTTCAAAATAAAGTGATGATCTCGACGGCCACGTGTGGTCGCTGGTCGCGGGGCATGCTATTGCACGCCGCGGCCAATGGTGGCCGCTAGTCGCCGGCCGCTAAGTGCGTAGGTCCATAAGAGATTGCTTATTAAAATCAGAACTCACTGGCCGCCGCGACCTGGCCGCCGCGGCCTGGTCGCTAGTGCGTTGGCGCCCTTATTCATAGTCTATTAGCAAGGTGACTAACTCAAAATAATAATAAAAATGTTTACTGTGTCTTAAATAGACACAGATGATGAAGAGGTGTCAGAAAAACGCCAGAAAGAAAACAAATGCTTGATGGCCGCCCAAATGAGGTTCTTGCTAACCTACTGAATCTACAATACGACGGGGTCTGCCTTTAACGTGCCCTTCAAAACATAGTGACACTCAGATGAAATACTACACTAGACTTGACTTCACCACCTTCATCAGGACACTCAGGGTGGCGACGACTAACTGTGGCTTTTGAGTCTGGGCAAGTTCAATTCACCAATAGGTCGCGAAAAGTTAAGTATAAGAGCATGCCAGAGTGATTAATACGTCAACTTGAGAACATAGTGTACACTGGTCTCCGATGGAAACACCATTTCCTCTTCAGCTAAGTTTTAGCGATAAGTTTTTTGCTGTGCATTTAAAATTATCCCTTTCAATAATAAGAATGGAAGGATAATGTCTCCTATAATTTATGTTTTACTTTGAATAATATTGAGGAAAGTATAGCAATCCATTGTCCAAGTAAATAGTACAAGGATAATTGGAAATATACCCATAGGACACTGGCTTTACCTGTGTTGTTGGTAAATCCGAGCGATACATTCGCGTTTCTTGGTGTAAGTGTCACAAAACTAGAATAAGGAATACGTGCAAAGTAACGTCGGACCAGGTGCAGGAAACAGACCACATATCACGTAGGGATAGACAGAGGTGCCTATTTCGCCCACATTTCGCCAATTTGTAAAGCCACGTAATAACTGGCGAGCCTATTGCCGTTACCGAGGAGTACATTTGCCAGAGGTTCGTCCGTTTATTAGCAGATGCACCGCGTGCCGGTGAACATGCCCAAGTGACATGGGCCCGCAGAGTTGTTCGTAGAAAACCTTAGCTTTTTACACGCATAGATTACGCATAGATATCGAGAGACAGCAACCATCTCTGTCATACCACGGAGTTGGCTGGTGTCTACCTATAATGACCGAATAAAACAAAACTCCAAGAGGAGCAGCAGCGTCCCTAAATAATTATCTCCTTAGCGTTAAACATGTTGTCCCGATTTACAAGGCTTCAATTAACCAGGTATATTCAACTGTTCGACACCCACAAGTCTACACGAAGAAGACAGCCATGTCGATCTGAATGCAAGCAGCCCAAGTGGTTTAAAAGACAGTCGACTAAGACGCTGGACTAGCAACAAGATTAGGATTATTATAATAGGCACCTATCACGAAACTCATACATTTCTAGACGCATCAACAGCCGTCGTATGACGTCACTGTACCGACCCGATTTCTCTCCACATTTATCAATTGTCAATATTTAAATAATGATTTAGGTGTATGGAAGGAAATCGTGAAGATAATAGGAATCACCTGCTACTCTCATTTGTAATGCGACTAGGTATGACGCAAACGGGTGTCTGCTAGTGATTGCATGCAAATACATGAATAGTTCCTATCATTTTTAGGGTTTCGTAGTAAAAGTCTCGGAACCCTTATAGTGCACATTTTGCACGTATATGTGTATTTACTATTTGGACAAAGTGCTAAAATAAAATTATGAAAAATATTTTTTCTGGGGTACAAGTAAAGTGGGGATGATTTCTTTTTCTTGCGTCAACCCCATCGTGTGGGGTATCATTAGATAGGTCTTTTTAAAACATTGGGAGGTTGCTAAGACATTTTTTTAGTTAAGGTGTCTGTTTGCGAGGTATTCCACTTTAAAGAGCATTTTTTGTTAAAACAGAGCGCCTGAAAAAATTCATGATGGTAGTCCATGGACTACCATCATGAATTTTTAAGTTTTCCTTCAAAGTTCATCACATGTGATGAACTTTGAAGGAAAACTATAACAGACAATATAAATGTTAGCTTAGGAGTTATAGAGCCTACAATGAATAACAACGAAACCCTATAGTATGCGTGACCCGACACGCACTTGGCCGGCTTTTTCTTCTAAAGGGAGACAGGGGTTTTCCTACCGACGACACAAGAGCCGTATTTGAAGTAAAACTTTCCATTTAAATTACTTTGAATCGAATACCTATATCATTAGTGCCAATACACACACACGGGGGTAGATAGGAGCGTTCACTACGCCCACATTTCGTCAGTCACTGTTAGTCCCACGCAATAGAGGGCGAGCCTATCGTCGTTTCAGGGCACTTCGAGCATTCTGGTCGGAACCTCATCTGTCTGCATAGCTTGCAGGTGGGGAAGACATAGGCCCTGAACCTTAATCCCTAGTCTGCTAATATAGCTTATAAAAAGGAAACAAATATACAGATATTTCAACACGGTAAGTGATTATTGCATCAGACATGATGCATTGTCAGGAATGTCACTACATGCAAAAAAGAACATACAAAGATAAGAAAAGACTAGTTGATTAGTTGATAGAGAAGTGTTCAATGATACGCGGTTAAATTTACTGGTGAGACGTTATAGTCAGCATTTTATTGGTGCTACAAATATATGGTACATATCATGACATGCCGTATTTACAACTTGCTAAATACCCACACGTTACATGTCCTGTTTTGTTATATGCTATGAACGTGCTCAAAAAACCCTAAGAACCACAGCTTGGGAGGCCAAGCCTGTACAGTCATTCAAGTGATTCAGTAGGTACTTCAGTAGGGGTGTGTCACACGTTGATAAAGGTGACGTAAGGAATAGTACTGTAATATTCCGTCAATGATGTTGGTATGAAGTTGAACTGGCCTTTTCGGTTTCATAATTATCCCTTTACACTTCATTGCCAGCAAATAATGTCTCAATATTTAATTTCACCAGAAACAAAGACATATTCGGTTCTCGTACAGTCATTAGTAAACTTACATACATTGCACACATAGTTATGCTTCTTTCCCGTTGGGATGGGATAGGCAGAGTCAATAGATGTTCATTGGATACGATCTTGGCTACGTCTATAACTTTAACTGCAAGCTTTTAAAAACATACTAATAAATTCGGGACAATATTGTATGATCTGAATTCATTAAGTTAAAGACTAAACCTTAGTCTAATAATGAAATTTGGTATAATAACGACAACGTATTAAAGAAAAGTAAAATTTAAAAAGGTCTTGTCATTATTACTTTATCTCAAGGACTTTTTACATTATATACCTACTACTTACACTTTATCTGTAAAGAAGTCAATAATCTAAAGTTATAGATTAAAATATTAATACCAATCAGTACAGATAATTTTGAAAGAAGGTGACACAACAGGTTTATTTTATAGTTACTAAGAGCACAACTGATTTGCTGAAAATGTTAATGATCAATATTAAAAATGTATACTTACTAAGTTCGCCTTCCTAGTACAGCGGGTTGTGCCGGCGGCGCTGCTGCTGCATCAGCGGAAAGCCTCAAACGGCGCAAATACTTCTAATTTAGCAGAAGACTACATTTGGACCATGGGGCCGAGCGGTCGCGGACTCTTTAAAACCATCTCGAAACTCATGATCGACTATTCTCAAGACCAGAAGGCTGGTTACTTTTTAGCTCAAAGAATAAGCATTACCATACAACGTGGCAATACTGCCAGCCTTCTGGGAACATTGTTGGTCGGCGACGAGACGGAGTTCTATGACGCCTTACCTATATAGTGTAGATTTTAATGTGTATAGCATAGTTTTTAGTAAGTGTAAATAGTATTTTCATCTACGATTATGTATATTGTAATTCTTATTGTAAATTAACTAACTAACTTAAAAAAAAGAATGTATACTGTATTTTTGGTAGTCGGTGTGTAAGCAGGTGCACCGACTGCAGGTGAGGATGAGTTCCTGTGGCTAGTACTGCCACTATGATTTTCATCATCATTTCAGCCCATTGCCGCCCACTGCTGGCCAAAGAGTTTTACCCAAACAGCCGGAGAAATCACCCTACAGCAGGACTGGTTGGTATAGTGTGCTTTCTATGATTTGATCTACAAAAATAATTAGAAAAAACCAAGGTGCCCAATTTCAGGTAAACTCATCTGTTATATGGAACTACAGATCAGGGGACGAGGATTAGGTAAACCTTATAATTAGGAGAAACGGGTGTAGGTTCAGTCCTATTACGTAGAACCATCAAAACTACTGGTAAAATAGACAAGATGTGTGTCTACTAAATAAAACATGTTTCGGGGTATTACATATTTGGCATTTCTACAGAAGTATCATTATAGGTACAAATAGTATCTAAGCTAGACAACCCATTATAATATATCGACTATTTCAACATGTTACATGTCAAAGTGAATTATCACATCCTGGCAATAAAAAACGTCAATTGCGATTGAAACTTGAATTGTAACTAGTATCAATAAATTACAAAACGAATGAACAAAAAAAAACATTACAATAACTGACAATAACATAACACTCAACTAGATAGTCTAAGAAAATTCGTCATAGACTGTTTAATGTGTTATGTAGGTGTTTTGTTAAATAAAAAGACACAATGATCCGAACTTCCCCTTTTTTTATAACATCTTTGTAAGTAACGAAAGGAGTAAGCCCAATCATGGTTTCGGAGTGTGCAACAATCAAAATATAATTAAAAATACTGTCTTTAATTTTCATAACAACTTTCAAAATACTAAGCCATAACTTCGCCGGAAAAAAATACGTTTAATAATTTGCTATTTATATGACTTGCAAATATGCAAGATCGTCAATTTCCTTTCGTTCTTACAAGTATTGCCAGTAAATACTCTAAAATGTAACTCTACCAATTTCCGCGTATTAAATCAGTACACGTACACGAACTGTTTCAAGTTTGCTGTAGTAAAGTGTAGTATAAACTAAAAACAATAGTAAAATAAACTACAGGTTATTCTGGAGAAGGCTTTTACGGGTAATAAATATAATTATATGTTATTATTATGTAAGTAATGGTATTTTATTATAAATATCATATTACATGTTAAATAGTATATAATGTCCATACAGCAATACGTACATTCAATAATTTATATCTATAATTTGTAAAAAAACGTACTTAATTGGGAATCTGTTTATGGCAACATTAAGTGCGATTTCATTTGAGTAACATAACAATTAAATGTCACTTTTTTTCACTGACGTTGTCGCTCTCGTGACTGTTTTTTCGTTTGTTGTGATTTCAGTGCTTATTTGTAGTTTTTTTAGATTTTTATAAGTTTTTCGTCGATTCGAGCCTAGTGTTCCTCCGTAGCTATAATAATCAACAAAAACATCGAGATAGATACTCTTTATTTATTGTGTGAACGATGGCGGATAATCGACTACGGTGTATCAACTGTTTCATGAGACTATCACACCAGCGCCGGCGTCTATTACAAGACGCATTCATGACAAATATTCTTCGTGTCTGGATATCACCAACACCGGTAATTAATATCTATTTATCGTGTTATAATTATTTAGTAAAATATAAAAGTAATCATATAAAAACAAGGATACGCTTTATGTGAAGAACATAATCTTGTTTCACAGTATTATGTTTTAGTATATTATTTTACATGGATTGCTAGATTTTGAAATGGTTGTTTATTTATGCAGGCCTCTCCTGAAGATAACCTATGCTTTGAGATACTACAACAAGTACCTGAAGGAGAGACTATACCACCTCCAATGTTTGGACATAGAAGTGTATGCTTAGGTTGTGGTATATCCGTTCTACGATCTCGCACTCATCTTGTGCACACTAACTGTCCTGAAAGAAGTGTTATAGTTCAACACACTACCCCATTTGGTTAGTATTATATTTTCCTATTTTATTTAGAGGTTCTTAAGTAGTAAAGAACAGCCTCTGCTAGTTAACTAAAAAGCTATTTGTGTCTAAGGAAACCATACCAAAATAAGACTAACAACAACAGTCATATTATGTATATTATTAGGTATATTAATATATTATTACCTGACTGCCATAGAAAGGAGGGTAATGTTGTTTGACAGTATGTATGTATATCCATTGATATCCATCTACCTATCATAATTGTCCAGCAGGCATCAGGCAAATGAACGGTATTTGTCTCCAAGTGTCATAGAGTAGTACATAAAAACAGTCCTGTCTTTTTATTTGTAAATTATGTTTGTTTTATTTCATAAATGATAATGCAAGTGTATTATTTTCAGGTAGGCCGCATTACTAGCGTTTGTGCTGCATGTTGGACAACTACTAGCAGACATCTTCAAAGGCAAATTCATCAGGACTATCCTAGATTTGTTTGAAACATGGAAGTTGATGTATCTCCACAAATACCTGAACCTCCTCCAATGCCACCTGTTAAGTTACAACCTCAACAACAAGAATCGGTGAAGATAGTATCACAAACTCATAAATGTGCATTATCGTCATCAAGACACTGTATTTTTCCTCAATGCAAAAATATTGAACGGTTATTGGTATATTGGAGGCACATTGGAGGCAGGACATACCACACTTATTTATTAATAAGCCGTAGTGAATATGTTGACAACACTTTCTGCAATTACAGGTTATTGCTGCAGCTGTTTAGTAGGTAACAGGACCGTCGGCTGTTGTGCCCATGTTATGGCAATAACTTGGTATCTGGGTTGGGGTAGACACAATGATGTGTTTGCTCCAGCAAGTTATTTAGATAATATTTTTGATGAGTTTTCATAATGAAAATGAATGAAATAAAAGAAATGAAATTATGTTATACTTATTTGTTTTATTTACATTGTATGTAGGTAGGTAGGTACCTTACTCGATAGACATCTGTATTACTAGATTGACTGCTCTACTGATTAAATAATAACAAAAATCGGGTAAGTTACATCGCTCTCATTCATGACCCAATAAAGTCCGACACTTTCCCTCGCCATACCATAGAAAACGCAATATGTAGGCAATTATTAAACGCCCAGCTCGTGATAAACATAACCTAATTTTGTGAAATTCATATGCTTTTTTCTCGAAAGTCCGGCGAGTTGGAGTGATTATGTTTGTTGTTTTAGAATATACATTAAAAACTCCTCCGAATGACGTAAATTTCACTTGTGCACAACGATTTTTGTTTGGAAACCAATCCCCATACTTTTGTGGGCATACTCCTTTAGGAAGTTCTATTTTTGCTGAGCGCGTGGCCGGTGGCTTTTTAGGTTACCTCTGGCGCTCCGCAAAAATCGGGTTCCCAGACACTCACATACCGAACAACGTTTCTTGTCTGTTACTGTTTCTGCACCTGGAACTAGTTAGGAATAACTAGTTCTTCTGTGCGGGACTATCAACTAATCAAGCATTACCTTGACATTAGCGAAATCATCGATGAACATCGATGGAGCCACGTTTTTTTAAAAAAAAGAAGAAGAACGAAAATTTATGGTACACAAAATATGTCTAAATAATAGTCTATTTGCTAAGGACTACCTCAGCCGATTCTAGGTACCATTTTTCAGTCATGACAAAAATCGGGTGAACCGCTTTCGACAATGGCGGTGATGACTACTTGGAGATGAGCCCCTCTGCACTGAAATCACAACGAGACTGAAAGTACTGTTTAGAGGCTGTGACAAACGCATCTTCCTCCCTACTTTCGTAGTTTAGGTGTTGTACCTAGTTCGTATAGGTGGTCCTTAAAAAGGTCCTTAGGTACATCCTAGGGTTAACCTTCCAAGAGCGCACCCAGAACGTCCAGCATGGGATGCCAAGGTGAAAAATGAAAAAACAATCTTTCTCCCCGTGTGTTCTGATCTTATAACTTTATCATAGCATGAACCATGCTAATTAAATTAAGTATACTTTACTTGGATAGAAACAGGCGTTACTTGGCGAAAATCCATGACAAAACAATGGTAAGTAAAATGTTTTTAAGAAAAAACCTTTTAAATTAATATAATAGCATTAATTTTTCGCAGAATTAAAAGGACAACAAAAACAAAAACGAGGCATTATCAAGACTGTCTCTCTGAGACAGTCTTGATAATGCCTCGTTTAGAGGCGAAACAATTGTCGACGTTTTGTTGTCCTTTTAATTCTGCGAAAAATTAATGCTATTATATTAATTTAAAAGGTTTTTTCTTAAAAACATTTTACTTACCATTGTTTTATACTTTACTTGTTATCAATGTATCGAACTAAGTGTCAATGCTCTTATACGATGCCTTATCTCTTATCGATATGAGATTACCTGACACTACAACCTGGTACTTCCACTGCCTTTGTTTTAATATAAAAAAAATATAGAATTCGTCATTCGTCATTTCTGTATATCATCATCATTTCAGCTAACTGGCGCCCATTGCTGAGCGTAATCCTCCCCAAGACCCTCAAAGGACACCACAACATTCAGTCTTGAGCTTTCCACAACCAGTGCCATTCGTGTCGCCAGTCCACCTTGTGGCAGATGTGATGGTAGCGCAGATAGTATAGCTATTGAAGTCAGAACAATTTGTTTAGAGAACTACAAGGTTCAATGACCTACGAAACGTTAAATTATGTGTTTCATCTGAAAAACAAAATATGTTTACATGTTTGTACGCATTCACCTTATTCACCGATTGGCTGGGTCCTTGAATATAAAACAGATACTCCGTTCCACATTTACAAGTCAATTGATGCAAAATGCAGACGTAAAATTGACGCTCCTGTTTTTCTTGCATTTTTATAACTCTCCGACCGTAGCTTGTTATAATAAAACAAATGTACAATATTATTTTAATATAGATATTGATATTGGTAACCCAGTAGGTTTACATGAGGCCGGTTCTAGGATAGGAGACCATGTCTTAAGACATTGAAACCCCTCCGTGCCTCGGAGAGCACTTTAAGCCGTCAGTTCCGGTTGTCATACGAACATTTATGGCAGTCGTTACGGGTATTGGGAGCCCTAAAATAAAATTCGACTGGTCTATCAAAGGAACCTCGATATCGCCCATGAGTTGTGGAGGTCAGATGTCAATCGGTCCACGGAAAATGTCGAAGTTAAGCCGACCCCAACAGGATTGGGAAAAGGCTTGATGATGATGATTGAATTTGGTGCTTAGGGGCCAGGGGTCTGACGAGACTGATGAGATCTCAATGATCCCGCAAACGGCAATCGGCTAGCCCCATATTACGAAGGCCTAGCAGGGACTGACTAAATCTGAACGTAATGAACGCCAGAACTTCGGGTATAAAGATGATTATCTATGGTTATACCTACGATGAATTATAGAAGGATATGAACCATAAAACAAACTTTTTGAAATATGTACACATATACCATCAGCATGTATAAAATTGACATAGAACATGTCTATAGAATTAATTAAGTTTACACCACACCTTAATAAGAAGTCAGATGTACATATTCAATTACATAGAGTAGCAGTAGTACTGGCCTTATGTGCATACAACCTAGTCTAGTAACAGTATGAAATCATTACATTTCACTGTGTAGCAACAAGCCGTTGCAATCAACAAATTAAACAACACAATCTGATAAAAACTAGAATAGATTTTGTGATACGATAAATAAACATTTTCTATTTCCTTGAAAACGGAACGTTTTTAGTGGAAACAACTCGATCCGTTCAACGATACGCGTTATCAGTGAAACAACTGTGATAGTTTACGAGTTAAGTGTCGGCAGGGAGGCAGTGGCGACATCTAGTCTGGCACATCGCAATACACGGCGCGGTACCAAAGACTATCGTGCAGACGGCGAGGCACATTCTACCTATGGTAGGGTACGCCCAGTAGGAATTCATGTAGTTACTCCAGCGCGTCAGATTACTTATTGTAGCATACTGTAAGGTTCATCGAAATTTCCAAAAATCTGACAACTATGGAGGGGGGGGGGGGGGGGGGCTATATATTTTTATTAAAAAAAATAGTGATGTTTTTGTTAATTCCTAAGCGTCAGATTAAGAAATTGCAGTATCTGTAGCCCCTATGAAAATCTGATGCGCTCAAATTATCCGTTTTTATTTCCAACCCTCCCAATTAACGACATGGAGGTGGCCCTCACCACGTACATCGATCGATTAACATAACATATTTTATATCAGACAAGTTAGAAGATGAAAAATCTCAATATGTGGTGCACTTAAAGTATATCGATGTCAAAGTTTTTTTTTTTTTCAATTTCGAAAAAGTCTTTATTTTCTTACCCCACCACTAACCGCCGGGCCGCCACTGGAAATACCTGCTTGTAACCAGAGACGCCCGGCAACGGACATTAGAGCGGCCGGTATTAAAAAAAAAAAAAAATAAACCCCACAACTAAGTAACTACACATTTAGCATCAATCCTTCACCTACTACTACAGTCTTTATCTAAACACTGATTGACACAATCACAACTCGACCGATATAACGATAACATCACCGAATATAGAAAGCTGTATAAATATGGAATGTTCCATTTAAAGTACTAATATTTATTTATGTATTTATAATATACCTATATCTGAAGATATCTAGAGGATTAGTTATCGATTGGGTGTGCATTAGATTGTCTGTCAGTTCAAAAAGCAGTGAGAGTTAAAGGAATCTTGATTTTGACTTTCGTCTGTAATTAATAATTTTCATAAAGGATATTTTGATAAAACGGACAACGAACGACGATGTTGGACCAACCAAATTACTAACAAAATGTGGGTGTATAATGTCCTCTGCAGTAGGCAGGAAATATACGTGATTAAATATTATGTAATAAAATTTAATTAAGAACTAAATAAGACGTTCTCAGTCCGTAAAGTCACTTGGACTGCTGAGATTTTATTTAGTTGTATGTAACATCTGTCCTGGGTGTTCAAATTTTAGCTTGAATTGTGATAATAGACTTGGAGCCCATGACTGATAGACATACTTCAAGTTATAAACGCTGGAAATTCCTCAGAGCATGTTCCCAACACAGGTGAGAACGGTCAGTAAGTAAGACCAACCGACACTCGGTTGTCGGTTGACTTCCGGGGATATCAGGTAGCAAAGGTGGGTAAAATAGGAACTTACCGCCATCCTCGAAGGGCAACTTTGTTAGCCCGCCCCACGTAATGTATCGCAAGCATATTCCCGCTTATAGAAAACTAATATGTTTGTTAGAACCTTTGGCACAGTGATAGGAGTGAAAACCGACCCGAAATGCCCAGAGTGCATGGACAGCGATGAAACAAGCTTCCACCTGCTGGCTGAATGCCCCATGTACTCATTGCTTAGATGGGAACTCCTAGGGTCGGACAGACTATACGAGGAAGACATTAGCAATCTGAAGGTGGAACAGATAAATAGATTTATTACAGACACAAGAAGATTCGTCGGGGTACCGTGAGAGCTGAATCAACCACACTCTCCCCAAGGGGAGAACTGGGGAAATGGAAGGCAGAGAAGGACAAACTTAGTAAGTACCTCGATCTGTCCTTCGAGATAACCGCCATGTGGGACGTAGACTCGACGATCATTGTCCCGGTGGTCGTTTCGGCAAACGGATTAATAGCGAAGAGTCTCGATCAACATCTCAAGAGACTCTCGTTAGATTGTTGGATCAAGAGTCAGATTCAGAAGGCTGTTATCCTCGACACGTGCCGTATTGTTAGGAGGTTTCTTAGTCTGTAGCCTCCACCACCGGTAGTTTGGGTCCTACTCCGCTACTGGTGGGTCACTATTTTTTATATTTTTTAATGTATTTGTGTTTTTTATAAATGTATTTAAAAATGTATAAAATAAGAATAGAAATGAATAAACGATATAATAATAATAGAACCTTTGGCAGGTGAGTTTAACTTGGGGACCCTAAGATCTTGAAGATTTACACACGTTTAACTACTATAACACCCTTTGTTTTCAGTAGGAGTTAAAAATCTCTCGTCAGTATTAGTTGTTATGTCAACTATGATGAGTAATTTATATTAGACCAAAGATGTCAATTTGTATGTTTCGTGTTAGCGTGTAAGCTCTAAGTGGTGTCTCACGTCCTTAGTGAGTTCCTACAACAGGTAGGGTAAATGACATTGTGAATGGTCCTATAGAATTATATTAATATATAATTTGATTTGTATGTAAACATAGACCACAAGAGACAGCACGTCGCCACCGCTTCGTTAAACTATCATTAGCGCGTCAACTCAAAAATTTACGTCAACAGCAGGGTAGGTTGCTTACTACTGAAATTTATACAGATAAATTAAATTAAATTCATAATTCCAATTCACAGCTTTTCACTAATCATCAACCGAGCTTTTTCCCAACTCAGTTGGTGTCGGCTTTACATTCCAACTGGGATGCGGCTGAACTTTGATATTTTACGTACAGCCATCTATCTGATTGACCTCCACAACTCATGGGCGATTTCGAAGCTCTGTAGCCCAGTCGGATTTTAGTATTAAAATACGGTACCTAGAATAACATAAAATATTTTCGTCTTTTTCGCCCGGCTAACCTCCGAAACCGTTGGACCGATTCTAACGGGACTTTCACTGGTAGATAGCTGATGTTACTTGTAACTTGGCAACTTTTTATACCGGGAATGTGTTTCGGGAATTGATGGGATTTATAAAACTATTGCACGCAGGCGAAACCGTGGCCGTTAGGTAGTAATAAATAATTTGTATTTAAATGGGTTTCGCTTCGAATATTATTATCAAAGCCATTATAAAACAATAGCAGGTCTTTAAATCTTGTTGGAACGTTTGATACTTCTAAAGGACTTCTTAATTAAATTCTCTATTAGATTTCAAACGGGCACCGACTTAACACAGTCCGGGGAGACAAAGTTATTCGTTATCTTACACCACGAGCGGGGTCGTCGATCCTCATTAGTGTTTCAGATTAATTATACTCTCAATTTAAATAATGCTTTTAATCACTAACCCAAGAATTTCCTTGTAAAGTTTCGCACTTGCAGCGGGTATGTACTTACCTTTATAGCTATGTATTTATTTACGGAAGGTATATTACAGTATTACCTAGCAACTTTGGGTATTTATGGGTTAGGGGTTCACGTAATTCCTCTTCAGTTTTAACGCTAAAAGCTTTTATTCAAAACATTCAAAGTACCGTAATTAGGAATGTAACGTCAGGCTTTTAAACAATTAGGAAACAAATAAATATTACTTGCTTATACGTCCGGGTTCATAGACAGACACAAATTAAATCTTTAGGGGTACAGAGAGGCTCTGGTAAATCTACCCAGACTCAGGAAACTGCAATAGGCTAGCCACCAGGGGTTAATGAAGTGACTGGCAAAACGTGGGTGCAATCAGCGACCCAAGGGTTCTACACTGTCTCTCAAGATACAGTAATACCTAGTTTCGGAACCAGGGCTTATACAATTAGTTTACAACCTTTCTTTTTAATAATAATCTTTTAATATCTATCCATCCAAAGGTTGTCTGAAAGAGATCGCTTTTAGCGATAAGGTCGCCATTTGTACTCTTTCTTAAGTGATATCTCCTTTTTGTATGTTTTCCATGTTATGTACAATAAAGTGTATTTGAATTGAATTGACATTCCCACACAAAATCATGTAGCCCAAACTATTGCTATAAGCTTGTACTAAGGGATCTAGACAATTGGTAAACATTGTACACCCTCCGAAACCAAACATCTGCAGATCATACAAATATTCAGAATTGTATATTATGTATATTGCACAAAAACACATATCATGGAATGAAATAAAATGACTCATATGTACTCATATGGCTCATAATTAAGATTTTGTAAAAGGATTTTATTTAGGAACATTTATGATTATATGAATTGCTTATAAGCGACTCAGATACCCTTGTAATGTTAACCGTACATTGAAACTTGAGTAGCTTAACGAATCTAATTCCAGTATCGTGTGTGCAGTCATTTGTGTATAAGTGGTATAAGCAGGTACTCCGATCGACTTGAACGAATAACAAAATGGGGCTGCTTGTATGATATATAACTACGTGTATAACATGATGGGGTTGAATGAAATTCGCTCTAATGGGTAATTGATAAGTTAAATAGTTTTCACACTTTACAACAAATTAATAGTTTTTCAATAAATTCATATAAAAGAATCATAACATAGTATAAAACAAAGTCGCTTCCGCTGTCTGTTAGTCCCTATGTATGCTTAGATCTTTCAAACTACGCAACGTATTTTGATGCTGTTTTCACCAATGGATAGAGTGGTTCTCGAGGAAGGTTTTAGTATATCATTTGTCAAGCGGGCGTCCTTCCTCGAAAACCGCGCTCCATTGGTGTAAACCGCATCAAAATCGGTTGCGTAGTTTTGAAGATCTATAAGCATACATAGGAATAGGCAGTCAGAGGAAAACTACTTTGTTTTGTAGTATGTTAGGATGAGCTCACCCTGATGTACCTGATGTAACCGGAGCGGGTAACGCATCTCTTGATTAAACAAATCTATGGTTGGCGCACATTATTCTATAATAAATAACGTATTGAACTTTAGAAGTGCGTTAACGCCGTCTGTGACATTTTTAGACTGTACGCATAAAACGAGTGTGTTATGACGTCATTTGACCCGTATAGCTGCCAAATCCCTCGTGCATATCGACCCCAGCTTATAATACAAAGACTGTGGTTAATGCACAAACGGTTAATTAAGATTTTCTATAACCCACCTGGAAAGTAAGTAGATCTATTGACCAATGTTTTGGACAGTTTTCGTATAATATGTAATCGAGTTCAGCATTATTATGGTGCTTTTGCCAGTTTTCCACGATGTCGTTTACAGTAGACAGAGACGTTTCGCCAGTCACTTTGCCTATGTAATGTTGTAGGGATTGGGAGGTAAGTGGTTAAATATTTTTGCCAGCGCCTCGTCCGTCTGTCAGTTTTTACAACGCGAGCAGGTGACTTGAACCCAAAAGATGTTGATAAATACCCTTGGTAATTAGTAATTTTGAATACTTAATGGAATCAGGCGTTACCTGGCGAAAGTCCATGATAAAACAATGGAAAATTGATGTTGAAATTTAGATAATTGCAATGATTTCGCTAACTAGAAGACATGTTAAACGTCGACATATGTTTCGCCTCTTTGAGATAGTATTGATAATGCTTCGTGAGTAGGCGAAACATAATATGTCGACGTTTAACATGTCTTCCAGTTAGCGAAATCATTGCAATTATCTGAATTTCAACATAAATTTTCCATTGTTTTAGTAATTTTGAAGTCAAGAAAGTTTAAGGCAACGTAAAACACACATATCACGCCTATATCCCCGAAGGGTTAGGCTGAGGTGCATTACACACCCACAATTTGCCAGTATTTTTATTCCCACGTAATAGGGACAAGCCTATTGCCGTCACCGGGCACATTTATAATGGGTTATGTCCAAAATGGCCCAATGAATTTAATAAAAAGTAGCAGCTATATTGTAATTTAAAAAAAAAAATTGAAACCCGTTGCCTTGCTATGATATGTTGATAAAAGACAACAAAATCTTACGTGTCAATCATAATGGCACAGCCAATTAAAGTCCTGGGCGTCTCGGACTGTAAATAAATAAAACTTAAAACACAGTAAAAAAAAAATGTGTGTAAAGCTCCGGGCACTTTTGGTGTATTTGTCGAACCCGGTCCAGGTATCAGCAGGTTACTTGCCGACAAAATCGACTTAGCCTTTTTGGGGGGTGGTGAACCAGGTCTTTTCCACTGTTTTGATTGTTGTTTTGTTTCCGGTGTACAGTAATGAACCCATGTTTCGTCCATAGTAACAAAACGATTCAAAAAATCACATTCATCAGCTTCAAATAACTCCAAACAGTCGCGTGCAATAGTCAATCGCATCCTGTTTTGCTCAACTGAAAGCAGTCGCGGAACCCGCCTCGCAGACACCTTGTGGAAACCCAACACGTTGACTATTATGTTTTGAGTACATTCATAAGAGATGCCTATAATCTCGGCTATCTTTCTAATTTTCAATCTGCGGTCTCCCATAATTAAGTAGAGTATTTTTTTAACATTTTCGTCAGTAGTGAACGTCGAAGGCCTTCCAGAGCGGGGTTCGTCTTTCACACTCTCTCTACCACGCTTGAATTCTGCTATCCATTTTTCGACGGATGAATATGAAAGAGCGCAATCCCCTAATGTACTGACCATATCATCATGGATGGCTTTTGATGACAGCCCGTTCTTATGGAGGTACTTAATGACGGCACGCTGCTCGATTTGCTCCATTTACGGAAATGGTGTCAGATTGCTTTGTTAATAAATTTATAAAATTAAAACTAATTATCGCATACGTTTCAAACTTCACACAATTAACAGGTCTGAACTGAACTAAATAATGTGGGTAGATTTGATTTTTAGAACTAAATGGATCAGTGTTAGGCCGATTACTTTTCAATCGTATGCCATTGATAGCATTATTTAAAAAATAATTGGGTTGGCGTATTGTCATACGGTCAGAACATCTATTAGATATCTACTCAAGACTGGCGCACATCATAGTACAAACTGTTTAGACAGTCTATTCATTACAATTCTAATGAATAGACCAATAAATAGATCCAATGAGAGTCTCTCTCTTCATTAGAATATATGAAAGTGTCTTTTTTTAATCAATCCATTATTCTATTACTGAACATGTTACATACGTACATCTCCTACATTTATATTCATGCAATGTACATACATTGGCAATAAAAATAATACTACCAGGACACAAAACTAAGCAGAAGTCTTTAGACAAACTGACTATCATAGACACGGCGGCGGCGAGGCGTGTCGTAGACAAAACCGTTTTTAGACAGATTTGTCTGTGTGAAACAAAACTGTCTAAAAACAGTTTTGACTACGAGCGGTAGCCCTTAACTGTGAAACGGTCTTGTACCGGTGTTGAGAGAGACTTCATTTAACCAAACAAGTCGGTTACAACAAGATCCATGTATAGAAGCTTGAAGATCGTAAAACGTGACCGAGATCAATGAAGATCCATGGAGTGGGGAACTGTATACTGTATCGCAGAGTGATCTTTCTTTCGGTACTTGTAGGAATAAATGTTTATGTACATAGAAACAGCTACAGGATTAGAATATAAACAGAGTCTGTAGTTGATATAAAACTGTGGGTTAGTAGTAAAGAACATAGTTATGTATTACTACGGAATAAACGTATTTCCAGGGTATTTAAAAAAATTACTGTCAATGATATTACATACATAAACAATTAGGATTAATTTAAATTAATCCTGATTTTAATAACATCTTGGTGGTGTTTTTGTTTTGAGTAGGACAAGTGACTAATGGTCCGTATACCTCTACTAATGCCTGACAGCATTCTAGCCGAAATTAATGGAGTATTTTCCCCAAAAACGGATTTTCAATATTTAAAGAAGATACCTGGAGTATTTGCCTAAAATTCAACAATTCAGATCCGAGCATCAGTGAAGAAGGAGAACCGACCTTTACAGTGCGCGACCTGTGAATGATATAATATGTAATATTTTATTTATTTCATTTCAACTGACATCACATGAATTCAACTGAAAACGCTGAAAATTATCGTAGTTGGCGATATGAGACAGGCGAATGCTCGGCAGTCAGGGAGTCGGTATTGCAATTCAATTTGAAATGTTACGTTACAAGCGAATGGACCCGGTGGGGACCGCCTTAAAACATTATGGGAATATTTTGTTTTGATTACAAGGGCATACATTTGAGTGGTACCAGACAGTGCGTTAAGCAGTAAATAAATCTTTAACAGAATGTCCTGTAAGTGACTTACGATGTTCAATAAAAAACTTAATCTGACATCTAGAGGACATTTAACGCAGACGTTTGAATGAATGGCATCATGTTTGAAAAGATTTAAGCTTTATGTCGAGCTAAATAATAATAAAAAATAATAATAAAATAATAAAAAAATAATTAGTTTGGTACTCTATAAAATATTTTTAAATAACTCAAACAACTCACTACGCTCAGCTGGCAAACTCAGGTTTCCGGAGTGTGTCAGAGGGTAACGGGCAGCTTACGGGCTCTTTATCGGTTAAAAAACTTCCTACCAGCCAATACCAAGACATCACTTATGCAAACGCTGATCTTTCCTGTTATAGACTATGGTGATGTGTGCTATTTCGACCTGAATGCAGATCTGCTCAATAAACTTGACCGTCTTCTCAACAATTGCATTCGATTCGTCTACAATCTACGTAAGTATGACCATGTTTCGGAATCACGCTCCGAGTTGGGGTGGCTATCCATACGCAAGCGTCGTAGTTTGCGTGCTGTGACTAGTCTCTACTCCTTCTTAAATTCCCCTAATGTCCCCTCATACCTAACTCATTACTTTCAATTTCTGGGCACCAACCACAATAAAAACTTACGCTCTTCTAATAGTCTTCTCTTACATTGTCCTTCTCACACTTCCAGCCTTGTCCACTCTTCTTTCTTTGTGCAATCTATTCTCCTTTGGAATGTGCTCCCCTTGGAGGTCAGGATGTCAACCAGCCGCTCCGTTTTCAAGAGGAAGGTATATGAGCTGTATAAGGATTCCTAAGCAGAATCAGTTTGTCTTTCTTTTACTTTTGTCACTCACTCTTTATAGAAGTCGTAGCTTTATATGTAATTATATTTGTGTATCTATTTTATGTAAATTGTATGTACTATGTAGGTATGTTTTAGTATTATGTAGGTTTATTGGCGTCATATACGTATGTATATTAGTATTAGTTATATAAGTAGTTATTAGGATTTAAGTTTAGTATTTTTACTTTAATAATTATTGTGTGTCATAGCAACCTCTGAGCACCTACTACTAGTTCTCTCTGCATCACCCAAAGGTTGACTGGTAGATAATGCCTGTGGCATTAAGTCCGCCTTTGTACAGTTTTGTGCATAAGTTTAAAAATAAATAAATAAAATAAAACTCAAATTCAAATCGGTTAAGCCGTTTCTGAGATTAGCGTGTTCAAACATTCAGACCAACAGACAAAAGTTCAAAAAACTATTGTTTTGGTTTTTATTGCGTTCTTAAAGCCCCCCTACAACAGTTTCTCTATTAAATCTTCTATTATATTCTCTATTATATCTTCTATTATATTCTCTATTATACCATACAAATTCATCTTAAGATACGAAAATATGAAATATTATTTATTATCTTCGTCGTGTGTGATAGTCCATTGAATTGTATGGCGAGCGATATTGTATCTTAAGACAAAATATTATAGTAGCTTAGCCGTGTGCAGCGCCCCTAAGTGAACTCCACTGCGGGTGACGTAACCTACGACAAACTTATTATTTGCGGTTGGTACAGTAATCGGGTCTAGGGTTCGAACCGCAAAATTAAGTTTGTTTTTTATTGTATATACTTTTCCGAGATAAAAAGTAAGCCAGTAGGTGCCCAGGATATTAAAGAATAATGATACCAAGTTTCATCGTAATCGAACCGGTAGTTATTGCGTGATGCCTGAACAAAGAGACAGACAGACAAATGTTTTTTCGGTGTCGGTTAGTAACACCCCCTGCCATTTATTTTTTGATATTTTCAATGTACAGAATTTTCACTTCTACAGATTTATTATAAGTATAGATATAGAATGAGAGAGAGAGAATTTACATTTAAAGCCGGATTTGCAAAGCAACAAGTGGAGCAAAAGAGAAAGAACCTGGAATTAAAAACTCCAGGCCACTTTTTTTCAATCATCAGTAACTACATTCATAGTATAATACACACAACGTATCCAGTAAGATGCTGCGACTAAAATGTTCGATATCACGGGTAGGTTCTATTTTTTCTAAC
Organism: Nudaria mundana; assembly: GCA_963556515.1. Taxonomy (NCBI): domain Eukaryota; kingdom Metazoa; phylum Arthropoda; class Insecta; order Lepidoptera; family Erebidae; genus Nudaria; species Nudaria mundana. The sequence continues at coordinate 17,694,986 of OY748305.1, read as the reverse complement.
TGATGCTGCATCCAGATTAGCGAGGCGCCTATTGGAGGCTCTCGGCCAGAGCTGCCTTAATGTTATTATATTACCAGTTGACATTAAAAAACAAAAATTCTATAGAATTAATATTAGATATTAATTATTTTTTTGTTATTTAGAGATTTTTCAGGTTCCGAGCCAGTAGAAACTATCCATTGCTTCAGAACCAGCTATAGGAGTTATGTGCAAGTGTTCGTGAAGGTCGTGTTTTATACCTAAAATATTGTCAGGTGTGCCTCATATTTTATGTTCAGTATAACAAGAAGATAGTCCTAGTTCATGATTTGCTTTATTGGGTCCAATTGAAAAAAAAACTGATTTTTGATCTCTAGGAATATGGTTAGTGAGATTGACTTGAAAACCAGATCTTGACAATGAAACTGAAATTTTTTTTATATTTGGTTCGCCAAATTGACGCCGCCCGCCTGGTGGTAAGTCGTGACGACGTCTAGCGATTGTGGGCCACTCTCACAGCACACATTACTATTGAGAGTGGCCCTCAACTTGACGACCTACTGATGTGCCTCTTCACGCTCCGCTTAAAGAACCCAGGATTATATGTGGGAGGAAACACGTGCACAGGCAGGGCGTTCCAGGCCACTATCGATCGGCAGAGAAACGAACGTTTAAAACGTTCGGTTCTCGCGAACATGCTATCCACTGTGTGGGGGTGGCATCTCTGCCCGGCACGAGTCGTTCGGGATCGGAAGGAAGAGGGTGGGATCAGATTGAAGAGCTCTTCAGAACACTCGCCGTGGTAAATACGGTAGAATGCGGCCAAGGAAGCTATTGTTCGGCGCTGAACTAGCGGCTCAAGGCTTCCCGTTACCTCCGGACAATCTATAATACGGATAGCCCGTCGCTGCATAGCGTCGAGAGCGTCCAGCAGATACTTCGCGGAGCCGTCCCAGAGGTGAGAGCAGTATTCGACGCAGGGTCTAATCTGCGTCTTGTACAGCAGACACCTCTGGTCCGGTGTAAAGAATCTCTTGAAATAGAGATAATTATAATAAATCGTTGCATTAGGTTCATAATGATAATGCATATAAATAGGTAATTGGTGCTCTTTTTACCGGCTTCAAAAAAAGGAGGAGGTTCTCAGCTCGATTGTATGTTTTTTAGAGTTTTCGAAAAAATTTCGAAAATCTCTTATACAACAGTAATGTCCGTCCGTGAACAACTTTCAACTCGAGAACGGTAAGAGCTAGAGACTCAGTTTAAACGCCAATCGACTTAGCATAGTCGACCTCCCCAAAATTAACTTGACCTTTGACCGCTGATCTCAAGGTCAACGTCAAATCGAGAACGATAATAGTTAGAGACTCAAGACTAGCTGCAATCAATTCAGCATGGTCAAAAACCTCTAAAATGAACTTGATCTTTGACCTCTGATCTCAAGGTCAAGGTCAAAACGAGGTCAAATCGAGAACGGTAATAGAGACTCAAGACCAGCTGCAATCAACCAGCATGGTCAAAGACCTCTAAAATGATGTTGAACTACATGTCATGTGACATTTTTAGATTTTATGAAAAAACTTTCGAAAACTTTAAAATATATGGCCGTTTTTTTGCCATATTTTTAACTTGTTTTTAATGTTAGCCTCCCAAAAAAACCTCATATCTTCGAAAACAGATTTCATTTTTTTTAATTGAAAGCTCCTGCTTCCTGCCTGATCCCATTTAAATTTAGTCCCATTCATTCATAATTATTTGTTCACATTCCGGTAATTTGATGTTTTTGTGTCAATATTTGACGTGCTTTTAGACAAATATCAACAAAATATATCTACTCGTAGAATATAGAACGAAAACTGAAACGTCACTCAAATATTTAGGAGCTGTTTAAATGATTGAGTGGACTTGGGTTTTTGTGGAGCGCGTGCCTGGTTGCCTTATAGGTAACCTCTGGCGCTGGGCAAAAATCCAGGCCCAAACGCTCAATTGCAATACGTTTCCTTGTCCCGCACCGCGAACTAAGAAATGCTTGAGTAGCCCTAAAACTTAAATTTTTCATACCCAATCGTCACTTTTGAGTATCTAAATTGCTATGAAAAATTAAAATTCTCCACAAGAGTTGACAGTTTTAAAACTTTTAATTAATTTCAATCAATTTAAAATTCATAAAGTGCAGTCGGAACTCGGAACTGAACAAGAATGGGCAACCTTCGTGAATTGAGTTTACTTTAATATAATCAACCGGTGGCTTATATTTACTTACTTCATTACAATAACTCTTTAATAATTGAGTACATGATAAATATGTATTTTAAAAGAATTCGCAATCTTCTGCAAATGGCGAGATATACAATCATTCTTAGACCAGCTGAATTACTATAAAGGACACCATATGTATGAAAACAGCTGATACAGGTGTTAAATAAATTATATTTTTCGTGACAAGGCTGTTACTTGAAAAAAATGTACGTTACCTCTCAAAAATGTATGTACTAGAACGGCATGGTATTGAATTTTAAACTGTAGGTATAGTAATTACGTGTATTATTATTTAGTTGAAGTCATTTAGACTGCCTCGGTGGCTCAGTGGTATGAGTATGCGACTGCCGCCCCTGAGGTCCCAGGTTCGATTCCGGGTCGAATCAAATTATTTGTGTGATCCACAAATGTTTGTTTCGGAGTTTGGGTATTTTCTATGTATAATATGTATGTATTTAGAAATATATAAGTATGTTTATCAGTTGTCTAGATCCCATAACACAAGCTTATATTAGCTTAATTTGGGCTAGATGACGTTGTGTGAAAATGTTCAAAAATATTTATTTATTTATTTTATTATTTATTTATTTAGTAGAATAAAATAATATGTAGATGATTATTCGGTATGCGCGTGCATGGACACATGTAGATACTACAACGAAAGGTGTGAATCACCAGTTGGGCAATTCATTTATTTGTCTTGGCACAGTTTGAGTTTGGTGCAGATAACGAAACGATCATGAACCCCTCGGTAAACTTTTAAACCTGTTTGAGCTTGGACTAGTAGACTCTCCCCAGTCTACTAGTGGTTTGAGCAATTCTTAAAAAAGCTGATTATAATTTTTGCAAATCAAATCCGACTTCTAATTATCTGAACAACAAGGAAATCAGTTGTTTACAATTCAAAAAAAATCCAAGTCGGTTTGAAAAAATTATATGCGCAAAAACCTTCCTCGAAAACCACATCCATTGGTGAAAATCACATCAAAATCCGTAGTTTAAGATCTAAGTTGTTTTATAATATGTAGTGATTATGGTTTATCTTTCGTTCTTCTAGGATTTCAGCTACTCATGTACTGATTAGTTTCGAGTGCATTTTTGAGACCAATCTGTCCAGCGGTTAGAGCGTGATTTAGCAGTATAGTCTACTACTATACTGCTAAATCGTCATTTCGTATATTTATATTGCAATTTAGTACTACTATCCTACGATAATTTTACGATAAAATTGCAATATAAATATATACTATACGACAAAAAGGAAACAACGTATAATTATTTTATTAATCTTTATTGCAGGCATGTAAGTCCATATAAAAATTTCATACATAAATTTTTTATAAATTACATAAATTAAAATTATATAAAAACAAACAAAGCAATAAAAATGATAATTAGACAAAATGTATAAATAAATACTAATAACATTAAATAAAACCAAATCAAATAAAATAAAAAATCTAATTGAATTAAATGTCAAATTAAATTCATTTAAATTACAATTCATTGCTATCAACTTAAATAAGATAAAATTTTTAAATAAAATATAATTAATAAAACCTACAGCTTATAAAACAAAGTAGGAGTAGGTACTTTATGTTAACAAGCGCAGGTCTGGAACCAACGTGGACCACGTTCCAGTGTCTCAAATTGGATAATAATTTTAACAAAAAAAAAAAAACTTAAAATTTTTGGAATGGAAAGCAATAGCTTTCAATGAAAAAAAAATTTCAAGATCGGGACACCCAATCCAAAGTTATGAAATAACAAACTTTAAAAAAGACAGTCGAATTCAGAACCTCTTAGATCAAAAATACCTAGATTACCGATCAGTGCTTTAAAAACGCCACCACTTCACCTCGGTCATTGCACACCTGCGTGCTTCAACCGCGCGCCGTTCTAAGTTCCTATTCCGCTTGCTGACTCTCGAGGGATGCGACAACGGCGCTGTACATTGATGCTTTTCTATTAATTATTACGAATTATTTCTATGTCAACCATCAATGTACAATCTTGTTTATTTCATAGATGGTATTTGTAATAATTACCTATATAGTATTCGAGTGCCAATTCCGCGTTGTATTTGTACTGAATCCAATATCTATAGTATTTTTGATCTAAGGAGAACCTTCTCTTTTTTTTGAAGTCCGTTAAAAATCCGTTCACATGAATATTATGTACACAGAGGACAAAGAGTTTGCCGTGGGGAGTATCGTGAGTTAACCCCTCGCTATGACATTCGTGTCCTTCTTCTTCTTCTTTCTTTAAAAACATGGCTCCATCCATGTTTATCGATGATTTCGCCAATGTCAAGGTAATGCTTGATAAATTGATAGTCCCGCACAGAAGAACTAGTTATTCCTAACTAGCTTCAGGTGCAGGACAAGAAACGTTGTTCGGTATGAGTGTCTGGAAACCTGATTTTTGCGGAGCGCCAGATGTAACCTAAAAAGCCACCAACCACGCGCTCAGCAAAAATCGAACTCCATTCGTGTCCTTAAAACATGAAATGTTTGTTCACTGTCATGCGATAGCCGTGAGGCGAAACGTCCAATTGACTTTATCTTGACAGGTTCCAAGGAAATGCATCATTTTAACAGACTTCAAAAAAAGAAAGAGGTTTTCGATTCGACAGTTTTTTTTTATGTTTCATATCTTTCTATGTCATATCTCTCGAATAGGTGAACCGATTTTTTTTTTTAGTGAAAGCTTCTGCTGCCCGTGTAGTCTCTTAGCGGTAATTTGATTTGTGTCAATGTTTGACGTTATTATAACACCAGTATGAAATATTTCAATTGTGAAATTGAATGAAATTATTTATTTATTTGTATAGGTCACTAAATGGCTCTTACAAACGTCAGTAGGTACTTAAAATAAAAAAAATGTCATTGCTTCTATATTTACATGTACTGCCAGATTCGCAAAGCAATAAGTAGAACCGAGAGAAAGAACCTGGCAATAAAACTATCGGTCACTCTTTTTTAATAATTAACTCATTTATACATTTTCTTAAGACTAAATGTGGACGAATATACTTTGGTCCCGTGTCAAAATCAAAAAGGGCGTGTATAATGCACCAAAAAGTGGGGTGTGGGTGTGACCTGCCGAATTAAAAGTGAAAATTTATATTTTATTTAATACCAACAACAACACAACACAAAATCAGGTTCAATCACTTTATCCCCACAGGGTGTTTATTACGTCTACATTTCGCCAGTCACTGTTAGTCCCACGTAATAGGAGGCGAGTCTATTGTCGTCTCCGGACACTAACACCAGTTCACAAACGACACTGTGAGGCGCGCGAACGCTAAGCGCAGTCAAAACCTATTGTTTTTGCTGCTTAGCGCCATACAATAGGGAATAGTACTTACATACAGAACTTGCACTCCGACGTTTACAGAGAACATAATTCGAACGTTAGGGTTGTCAGGAAAGTGCCAGCATAATTTGACCAATAATTATGACGTTAATGCCTCGTGCATTAACAGTTAATGCAAGTTTTACACACGTAATACGTAAAAAGTAGATAAAGGTACCTCATCATTGCCTATGTCAATATTTCGAACATCACTAAACAGAATTGGTTAGAGTGAGCCTTTACTAACCGTAAAGGCTGGTTTACACGTATCAAATTATCAAGTACGTAAGTACCAACCAACCAACTCGGGCTACGTGTAGGTGCACACGTTGCCTAAGTTGGTTGTCAAAATAACGCACTAATTTAGCTAAACTAATCTAAGCTAAACCTATTTTTTACAAATAAGTAACGACCACATATTTATCCGAAACATAGACATATCTAATACTTTTACAAATTTTACCGTTTACACCATGTAATATGTTTAAAATTGGGATAAATTTTAATACAAATCAAATAACTTATAGCCCCTCATATAAATATTTAATAAACAGATAAATATTTATTACATCAAATAAATGATTTCACTGGAAATATACCAATTGTTTAACAATATAGTACTAGATACAATTTGTCGTTCGTTAAGTTAAAATCTAGTCAACTAAATACTTGACAAGTTAATACGTGTAAACCAGGCTTTACACTACAGATCGTTATAAGTTTAGGGACTAATTAGCATGTAGATTGAAGCCGGTTTGCTACCGGCTATCTAAGCCGGTGCGCTGCGGTTGATTACTTTCATAGTTTGTGTCCAATCGACTACTTAATATCAATGCAGATGACCTTAAGGTGCAACGATGGAGTCATTTTTAGATTGATCTAGCTAGAACTATCTATATATACACCGTGAAAGTACCACAATTTACAAAAAAAAAAAATTTTGGACGCAGTTTCGACAACAGAACCGACTGGAAATATTACTTTGAAAAACCAAACACATTTTTTTTTACAAAAATCTTAACAGACACTCGAGTCCAAAATATTTTTTTGCTGAATTTTTTGAAATATTTCATTGAAACCTACTACTTCTCAAGTGATTTTAATTCAATTTGGTCCCACCGACAATTATTTGGTCCCATTTCGGTAATTTCATGTCTGTTTTTGTGTCAATTTTTGACGTGTATTTTATTTTGTTTGTTACAGCGGAAGTCTAAAGCACTGTTCACATGGGACAGAACTCTCATTGGCGGATTCTTAAATCAGTCAATGAGTTGCAAAAAACTCATTGGTAGATTCAGGAACGGCCAAAGAGTTCTGTCCAATTCCGATGAATTTGAACAGTGTCTCACACATGTATTATTATTTTGTTGTCGAGTTTCCGATATTTCGGCACTATTGCAAGCGCCATGGTCACGGAGGAACATCAGTTCCTCCGTGAACATCAGTTCCTCCGTGACCATGGCGCTTGCAATAGTGCCGAAATATCGGAAACTCGACAACAAAATAATAATACATGGTAAATATCCCGAATACATTTCCAAAGTTTATAATAATAACGACCATGGCAGTTTAAATAACTATATAGTGTCTCACACATTTTATTATCGATCCCCAAAAAATATCCTCAAACAATTGGCGGAATAGACCTCTACTGAACAAGTTTTCTTTTTAAGCATAAAAATCCGTCACTAAATAAAAAAGCTAGTCAACAAACAGTCGTTTAAGATCATAATCTTTTTGTAATCTCGATGGTTGGGTTGCCAACAGTGAATGATCACGGAATATTTCAACGTTCCATCAATATCTAATTTTCAGTATTCCATCAATCTAAAATCAAATTTGAAGCGTAGTAACTCGTAATATCGCAATTTATTTAAATAGCCCGAGATCTCGTGATTCGCTGGTGTAAAGTACTCTTTGGAACACATACATTTCTATAGAATTATCTACCGTTTCTATATTTAGAGAGGATTAACACCTTTTGGTCAAATAATTATAAGTATTTTAAGGATTCAAAATCCGTTCGGCAATATAAGTTACGATTTAGAAATTGGGCTATTAGTGTACTACGTAGTGCGAATGCCCCACTATAACGTCAACAACAATATTATTATTCACACATCTATACTACTATTATAAAGAGGAAAGATTAGTATTTTTGTGTGTATGTTTGTAATGAATAAACTCAAAAACTGTGCCGATTTCAAAAATTCTTTCACCATTGGAAAGCTACATGCACCCTGAGTAACATAGGCTACTTTTTATCCCGGTAATGTTCCCACGGGAGCCGGGAACGAGTAAAATAAATGACGCGGGCGGAGCTGCGGCGATCAGCTAGTAATACATAAAGAACCATTGACAATCTGAAATAACTGAATTACGACCAAATACTGAAACGTCACTCAAATATTTAGGAGCTATTTAAATGCTTTAGCAGGGTTCTATTTTTGCTGAGCGCGTGGCCGGTGGCTTTTTAGGTTACCTCTGGCGCTCCGCAAAAATCGGGTTCCCAGACCCTCATTATACCGACCAATGTTTCTTATATTGTCCTGCACCTCGAGCTAGTTCGGAGTAACTACTTCTGTGTATGGGGACTATTAAGCATTACCTTGGCAAAATCATCGATAATAATGATGGAGCCACGTTTTTAAAGAAAGAAGAAAAAGAAATTATTGCTATAGCAGTCCTTAAACTTAAATTTTTCATATACAAACGTCACTTTTGAGTATCTGAATATTTGAGTGTCGTTGCAATATTCGGTCGTAGGCATAAAATATATAAATTCAACCAATAATCACATCAATCGTACTGAAAGCATCCCTCTCGTACTCAATATCAAGTTGTCATTCTAAACACCCATTTACGCCAAAACCTGTGTAATTTGATAGCTGTCGATATACATTCGATCACTGGGTATTGAAATCGACAGTGTTAAGCCATTTATATCACAGACAAATGAAGGTTGAAATTGAAAGCACACATGAAACGATTTTACCATTCTTCTCTTTACATATTTTATATTCAGACAGTTCGATGACATATAAATGTAGAAACTGTTTTATGGATAAATGATATCTACCGGGACTTATCGTAATAAATGCTCCCGACGTTTCACCATGGTCTCACGGGTTGACTCGTGGGGTGAGTCCCCAAAGATTGGTACCGTAGTTTTAAAATTATCATGAATTAGTGATGATCGTGTTTTACAAGCCGTATTTGTGCGACAAAGCTCTAGGTTAGGATGTAAGTGGAATCGTTATACACCTCAAAATGATTAAATTAATATTTGACTAAAACAACGCCATAAAATCTGAGTGCAAACGAACCGAAACCATAATGCCTTTGTGACATCCCATAAATAAATAAAAATATACCATGAGCAGAAGTCAAGTACAAGTTTTAAAGTTTTTGGAGGAGTAGATACACGTCGAACCTACAAGTAGGCATAAGGGAGAAGTTAAAAATGACAGGAGCCTGCCGTTTCAAAACCGACCCTGAAAAAGGCGCGTGTTAAAAGGATGGCTTAACCAGAGTGAAGATTGCGATCTATGTTGGTCCTAGTAAAAATTAAGTTGGTGATAGAAGTAAGATTGGTAATTATAGTAGGTATTAAAGTTATAACCTCGCTTCCGCACATTTGGCATATTTTAACAGAAACGGCAGTTGCGATTGTACGCAATTATTGATAACCCAGATATAAAGGAGCGCGCAGTGCTCTTCTGATAACTTTTTTTTTTTCAATAATTGCCACAATCAGTCACGTAATACCTATTGTATTTTTGTACAATGAGTTGGTGGAATAACAACAAACAAACTTATAAAATATATTATAGCAGTATCTAAATAATGAAAATGAATGAACCTCAACCACTGAACTTATAAATGTAGGTAGGGGAGAGGTGTGTCAATTGTAACAGGGAGGCAATTGTAACATTTGCATCTACTCGCCATCTAGGGGCCTCTAGCAGAAGCTTGTGGTCGCAGTCGATGCGTTATTGGGCACTGTTTTACCGATCATTTTTTTTATGTTTAACGATAGGTTACTTAAATAGAAACCAAACATTATTGTACTGTGATTATTCATTAAAATTTTATAAAAGAAAATAACTTTTTTGTTACTATTGACCCACCTCCCCTATACAAAACAAAACTTTTTTTCAGATATAGCTGTTTATGGTTATTTGTTGTCTATACTAAAATATAAAAAATCGGCCGAATGCGTTTCTGGCCACGCATAGAATAGCCACCCATATTAGCATCGATAACTCCTGAACAAACAGAGTTATTTCAATTCGTTATAGTTTTCCTTGAAAGTTATTAAATATATTCAGATTTGTAAATACACATAATGTAAGCAAAGTTTCATGTTTCTAGCACTAACCGTTCAGGAGGAAAGCCGCGGGCGGACAGACATGACGAAACTATAAGGGTTCCAAAACTACGGAACCCTAAAAAGAAAGCTTGTTTGTTTGAATTGAATGGGTTTCGAAACTACTGGACCGAGTTTGAAAATTCTTTCAATAATTATGTGCTGCTTAGGCTACTTTTAGAGTTTTCGAAACGAAAATCTCTTATACAACAGTAATGTCCGTCCGTCTGTCCGTCCGTCCGTGAACAACTATCAACTCGAGAACGGTAAGAGCTAGAGACTCAGTGTAAACGCCAATCGACTCAGCATGGTGAAAGACCTCTAAAATGAACTTGACCTTTGACCTCTGATCTCAAGATCAAGGTCAAAACGAGAACGGTAATAGACTCAAGACCAGCTGCAATCAACTCAGCATGGTCAAAGACCTCTAAAATGAACTTGACCTTTGGCCTCTGATCTCAAAGTCAAGGTCAAAACGCGGTCAAATCGAGAACGGTAATAGTTAGAGACTCAAGACCAGCTGCAATCAACTCAGCATGGTCAAAGCCCTCTAAAATGCAATAAAGAGTATTTATCTTATCTTATATTTTCTTTTCATGTGACATTTTTTAGATTTTATGAAAAAACGTTCGAAAACTCTAAAATATATGGCAAATTTTTGCCATATTTTTAACTTGTTTATTCCACAAATGTGTTCCCAAGGGAATCGTGAACGAGAAAACCGTATCGTGGAGGTGCGGTAATCAGCTAAGAATATTAATAATTTATTAAGGCTAATGGAAGTTCTTTGTGGGGTGCCGGTAATTCAGTAACTAGGTACAAAAATTTGCAGGCACACAAGAAAAACCTGATAATGGCCAGTTCAGAGTTCATAGAGCACGCGGTACCCAGTACCAAATGATGCATGATTCGAGTAAACGGTTCAGATTAGGTTAAGTTAGCGCGGTACCGCCTGCCGCGTGGTCCCGATACGGTCATGAACTCTAGCTTCCGTGATCATTGAATATGGGTAAGAACCCCAGGCAGTAAATGTAATTTTTTTTTTAATTAGGTTCCGTGATCAACATTTTCTGCGATCATTGGTTAACGACAAACTCTTCCAATGCCATGCTCATTGAGCTGCGTACAGTTGTAACACAAAGTAAAAGTAGTCAAATTACAAGTCAATTTGCGTATATAATTTGGGAATGTCAACCTTGAAGCATTAAAATAATAAGGGTCATAGCCACTGGCTACTCGTTAGTTTATGAGTCAGAACGCAAAACCACGTGGCATTTCGCATGTTTCCCTTAGAAACAAACAGTTGCGTGACCACCGAAGACACTTGAAACGCTTTTTTGTAATTTTTTTGCTTAATTCATTAATATAATCATGATGAGTGACAGATAACGAAATTATGGTTTTATTTATCATATTGGAACATTTACCGTTTTCACTTAAATATTGTGGTTTCATGAGAACGCTGAAATTGACTTGTTGGAGGATAATATTTCGGGAATGTGAACTTAGAATGGAAGTTAAGCGTATTGCGAAGAGTTCTACTAAAAGATCAATAATTTTCGACGAAGTGAGTACGAATTATGATGACAGAAATGTATTTAATTTACAATATAAAAAGGCATATACCAAAGATCTTTGTCAATAGTCCTTGAACTAGCATCAGTTACCTTTCACAACAATACTATTGACCCAACTGAGCTGCTAAGATCACAGTCGTAAATATCAAACTTACGATCTATCTGAAACTACTTACCTTAAGCACAGAATAGGAAATAGTACTTACATACAGAACTGGCACTCCGACGTTAATTAAAGCACATTCTTTTGTTTACAGAGAACATCATTCGAACGTTAGGGTTGTCCAGTAAAGTAAAATATATACCAGCATAATTTGACCAATAATTATGACGTTAATGCCTCAACATCAACTCTATGGTCAATGCCGTGTCACACACAAGAGACAACCCTTACTGACTTACAACTTCAAGTTGTAGCTGACGTCACGTATTTTTTGAGATTGTAAGGCGAGTGATATAGCCCTGCCTTAAGTTATTACTTCGACTAAACTGTATTACAAGATGATTTAACGCGTAACCCGGCTCGATTAATCGTAATAGAAATATCATTTACCGCTAAACAACTAAAACCATATCAATAATGGTTCTATAATACTTCACAAATCATATTTCTACTTCATCCGGTCGCGTGACGCATTTCGAGCAGTATGTCACAATGGTGCCGTCAAAGCATCTAGTAGGGGCAACTGTATCATTAATGACACGGTTCTCAACTCATACATACAGGTATCTTTAAGAAAATATTATTTTCTATCGTTTTTTTTTATCATTCTTTGACTCTCATATATAAATTGTGAAGTTTCACTATATAAATCGCAAAAACATGTCTTTAGATTGGGCTTGAAGTCTTGAACCAGTGATATTTCCCCTTACTTATTCGTTCCTGAAAGATCAGGTAGTTTCGAAGTTGCGCAATCGGAAGCGGAGGTAGTTTCGCAAAAGGACATCTCAATCGACTTAACTTTCGAGATAAAAAGTCTTGATCTGTTACGCAGTCTTTATTCGTTCGTTTAGTTTAATTAATGGGTGCAAAGGGGCTTTGGGTGCAAAGGGGCTCTTTGTGTGCAAAGGGGCTCTACCAACATCTTTAGGGCCCCAGCGACCTCACCTGCTAGTGGCGCACCTGCTGATAAACGGACGAGGCTCGTTAATTTACGGTACCTATGGAGTGGCTTCGGCCCCTACGTGGGTGTCAGGTGGTACAACAGTGTTGGTCCGGGGGGGTATCACCGTGCAGCTGTGCTAAAGCCCCCCAAGTAACCCAGCCCAGGCTGGGTTGCGTTGGGGTTCAGCAGCTGCACCGCCGGGCCCGGGGCGATGTATGGTGCAGCAGGCATGGGACCAGTGGGGGCGAAACGGAGTCTAGTGTGGGTGGTGTGGGTCGATTCGCCGGCCAGGGATACCCTTAGCAACGGCGTTGCCGCGGCCGCCCGCAACACAGTCATGGGGCCCGCCTGGGGCCAACCACCCCAGGAGGCTGCCCCACATGTTGCGCATAATCCTGATGTGGGATCGCCGCTCCGGGTGGTAACCGGTGTGGGGTAGCGGCGGCCTTGCATCAGGGGGGTTTGGGAGCCCTTCCGTCCGGCGAGTCGGCTCCGACCTAACCACACGGTTCTAGACAAAGCTAGCCCCTGCGCTTTGTCACTTACTGCTGCACCAAATGTCGCCCTGTCTTCACGCTTCTTCTTCAAAATCTTAAGAAATAAACGTTACACAGCGGCCCTAGGAAACCCCACAACTTCACATTTCGAGGTGGAGTTCACTAACGTCCGTGGACTCCATGCGAACCTCGATACCGTCCACCACCACCTTGAGACGGCACGGCCCGCTGTGATGTTCCTCACGGAGACACAAATACGCCGCCCTGACGACACGTCTTACCTGTGTTACCCCGGCTATGTCATCGAGGAACAATTTCGAGACAAAGCCGGGGTGTGCGTGTTCGTTAGGGCGGATGTTTGCTGCCACCGGTTGCGCTGCCTAGAGAACCCCTCCAATTCCGTCCTTTGGCTGCACGTAGACCATAGCTCTATGAGCCAGATCTACGTGTGCGTCTACCGATCCCACACAGGGGATTCTGAGACAACAAAGCTCTTCCAGTACCTCAGCGAGACGGCTGATGAAGCGCAGGTGCGGTTCCCGAACGCTGACCTAGTATTTCTGGGAGACTTCAATGGCCATCACATTGAATGGCTGGGGTCCCTCAAGACTCATCATGCGGGTAGAGCCGCCCATGCGTTCGCTCTCTCCCACGGTCTGACCCAGATGGTATGCGGGATCACCCGGATACCAGACAGGTCAGATCACGCGCCCGCTCTGCTGGATCTACTGCTGACGAGTCGCCCAGCCCAGTACAGTGTTTCGGTAGGAGCCCCATTGGGTAGTTCCGACCACTGTGTTGTTCACGCTGGCATGAAGGTGTCACCTCCTGCACGTCCTGTACAAACGTCACGACGACTATGGCACTACTCGTCAGCGGATTGGGACGGTCTACGCGATTATTATGCGTCCGTCCCCTGGAGCCAGCGCTGCTTTGTAGGAAAGGCTCCTTCGGATAGTGCTTCTGCTATTGCTGGCGAGATCAGTTTAGGGATGGATTATTACATCCCTTTCACTGATGTCGCCAGTATCCGCAGAGCCCGTCCCTGGTTCGGGCGAGATTGTGCCAAAGCTGTTTGACAAAAACAGTTGGCATATCGCGCCTGGATCAGGGCCCGGGCTGTGCGCGACCCAAACGTGGGCCACCTCAAAGCAGCGTACAACCGGGCCACAAAGTCGAGTAAGAGGGCCTTTAAGAGAGCGGATGCCCAGCGCGTCGCGCGGCTTGGTCAGGAGCTCACTTCCCATCCCACGGGCAGCCGTGGATTCTGGCAACTGGCCAAAGCCGTGCAATCTAACTTTTGTCAGCCCTCGCTGCCACCGCTGCGTTACCCAGATGGAACACTGGCTCACAAAGCCCAAGAGAAAGCGGATATGCTCGCAGACCTCTTTGCGGCTAATTCCCGGGTCGACGACCGTGGCCTGCAGCCCCCCGCCATCGCCAACTGTGGCCACACAATGCCTGATATTGTTATCAGGCAATGTGATGTACGGGCAGTGCTGCGGTCACTCGACACGCGGAAAGCCAGTGGCCCTGACGGCATTCCGGCGGTGGTGCTACGAAAATGTGCAGCTGAGTTGTCTCCAGTATTAACGCGTCTGTACCGCCTGTCATACTCTTCAGGGCTCGTGCCGGAGGTCTGGAAGGAGGCGAACGTACAACCAATCCCCAAGAAAGGGGATCGGTCCGATCCAGGCAACTATCGACCCATAGCTGTCACCTCAGTCATTTGCAAGGTGCTTGAGCTCCTTATAAATAAGAAGCTCATGCAATTCCTAGAGGATCACTCGCTAATCAATGATCGACAATACGGCTTCAGGCCAAAGCGATCAACGGGTGATCTTCTGGCATTCGTAACGCATGTCTGGGGTGGGGCTATGGAAAGGCACGGCGAGTCCTTGGCTATTAGCCTGGACTTCGCCAAAGCCTTCGATAGGGTCTGGCATGCTTCGCTCCTTTCCAAGCTTCCGGCATATGGTCTACCTCCTCAACTGTGCAGCTGGATTGCCAGCTTTTTAAACGAGCGCCGAGTGCGGGTCCTCTGCGATGGCCAGGCTTCTCGCTTCTTGCAAGTGAATGCCGGGGTACCGCAGGGGTCCGTACTATCACCAACTCTTTTTCTTCTGCATATCAATGATATGCTATCCCTCGGGAACATTCATTGCTATGCAGATGACAGCACACTGCACGGGAGTTACTCGGTTCGTCCGACGGCGGGGCGATCTGAGATTGAGGAGGAGAGACGACGACTCGTGGCTGATCTCGACCGTAACCTCGACAGTATCTCTCAATGGGGTACCGAGAACCTGGTCGAGTTCAATGCCCGCAAAACACAGGCGTGTGCATTTACTGCGAAGAAATCCCCTTTCCTTCCCCTACCCTCTCTTCAGAATGCATTATTACCAATGAAGGACAACCTTGATATCCTTGGCATAGACGTTCGTCGAGAGCTCAATAATAAAAACTACATCGAAAGATGTATAGGGCTAGCTTCGCGGAAACTAGGAATACTGAATAAGGTAAAGAGATTCTTTACACCGGACCAGAGGTGTCTGCTGTACAAGACGCAGATTAGACCCTGCGTCGAATACTGCTCTCACCTCTGGGACGGCTCCGCGAAGTATCTGCTGGACGCTCTCGACGCTATGCAGCGACAGGCTATCCGTATTATAAATTGTCCGGAGGTAACGGGAAGCTTTGAGCCGCTAGTTCAGCGCCGAACAATAGCTTCCTTGGCCGCATTCTACCGTATTTACCACGGCGAGTGTTCTGAAGAGCTCTTCAATCTGATCCCACCCTCTTCCTTCCGATCCCGAACGACTCGTGCCGGGCAGAGATGCCACCCCCACACAGTGGATAGCATGTTCGCGAGAACCGAACGTTTTAAACGTTCGTTTCTCTGCCGAACGATAGTGGCCTGGAACGCCCTGCCTGTGCACGTGTTTCCTGCCACATATAATCCTGGGTTCTTTAAGCGGAGCGTGAAGAGGCACATCAGTAGGTCGTCAAGTTGAGGGCCACTCTCAATAGTAATGTGTGCTGTGAGAGTGGCCCACAATCGCTAGACGTCGTCACGACTTACCACCAGGCGGGCGGCGTCAATTTGGCGAACCAAATATAAAAAAAAAAAAAAAAAATAATAGATCTGCTAAAAATCCAGAATCATAGTTGCAATAAGAGTCTGGTTATGGCAGCATTGACATAATCAATCAATGATATTGGCAATCGACTTAGGTAAAGGCTGACGCCTGTACTAGGTCGTACTGTACTGATCCCATTAGGTTTTAAACTAGTATCGTCAAACTCTACATAAACGTTAGACTCGTGTCGGCATAACAAACCACGCACTTAGCACGCCACACTCCATTCATTTTCAACTGTTTAATCAACATTTCTAATGACCAAAACTTCATTGCAAAGGGGTCTCTTATATATTCGTCGTGAACTTAAATTAGTAGTGCGAAATAAACGACAACAGAGTTTTTGAACGACAATTCAAACATAAAAGAGAGAAAGAAAATGTCGGTATTATGAAAGAAGTGATACCGGAATAGATGGAAATACAAGATTTTACAAATTCCACCTAATTAAAAAGGTACAGTGAGAAAATCAGATGATGCAATTGAAAAAGTTGAGCACTCCCGAGCGTTGGCATCGTTAACACTTCTTAAATATTTGTTATAGAACAAAACATGGTAAAGTTCACTTACCATAACTAATATCCTATCAGGACTTACCGTGATAATGTTAAATGTACAATACCGTATTGTTCCTCGTTGGAGTCAACCCGGTAAGTCATGTTTGGGTATCAGTTTTGAGTGAAAATCATGAAGTTTAGAAATAACTAAATTCACTTACCCTTTTGTGAAATTTGTCTTCGTCGTACGACCGTTCTGAACATAAATTGTATATCTTGTAGTGATCTTTGTGCATCTTCTCTAGGAACCTGCACACGTCGTCTATGTGATTCCTGTATACTCCTTCTAACTTCTCGGCGGGGAAACCCATCGCTATCAGCCTGTCCGTGATGTCTGAATTGAAATGATGTTAAGGAAATATCGTTCTTAGATGGAACTAACTTATATTTTGGGGACTTCGCGTGGCCGCCGTTGTGGTAACAAGATCCTATTCTCTTTATTTATTATTCTTTCACGTGAAAAATGAATCCCTATTTCCCATGGTGACGGCATCATGCGTGAACGACAGGACTCACTTCGCTGATTCTTTTATTTATGTGTTTGTTTTAGTCAAGAGAAGGTTCGTATGAAAGAAAAAAATCAAAAATTTACGCGGAACATTACAAAATTTTATAAAATTGTTAACTTTTCGGGTCAGCCGTCAGCTAGTCAGAAATAATAATGGTTTTAACACTTTCACGCAAAAACTGGTTTTGTGTACCTAATATTTTACAAACATGGTCATGTAGGTATCTACGATGACGCTAGTCGAGTCGGTAATTTAGAGGTAGCAAAGATGCCAACTAAGATAAGCTTAGTGAATTGTTGTCCTCCGTGAACATAGCCAACGACATTGTCGTATTAATGGCAATATTGTTTTTTTTTTTACTCTGAGAGTTAAAAAGCACAAGGTTCTTGTCTTCTGATCTTACTAGCCTGGAAGTGGTAAATAATGAAAAGAAAAAAAATGGATAAATATAGGGGAAAGAATTGTGCCTTATAAGTCCTCAGATAAGTATTTTGATCTATGCTACAAGTGGTACCTAATTAAAAGAAGAAAAATGGCTAAAGATGAGGAGTTGAACCTGAAACGTTCTAAGATACATTTGACGCCAGTTTCAAGGGAGAGATTAAAAACCCTTCTATTTTCGCCGGAAAAACATGAGTACCACGTCAATTTTAATTTTCTTTTTACTTTTAACATTCGTTTTGTTTCTTTTCGGTTTTGGTTACGGCGGAATTGTGTACCTGTGTTGTGTCTTTCTTTGTGTAAAAATATTGTCTATGGCAGACGCTATAAAATTCGCAAAAACCCTAATCGAATCGAAATCCGCTTTCCTATCACGTCAAGAGATCAATATTCTTCCTCTATACATGTCGAAGTAATGTGTGTAAACAATAGCAACAGTCAATGCGCTGAGATACACAGAAGTGTATGAAATATTTAGTTTGCCAATTATTTACCTCCCAACATTCAAATCTTTATTGATATTTGGCATACCTAACAAATTCAATTTTACTGCCACATTTTTTTGATCGATAACCCTGTGGTTATCGATCAAAAAAATGTACAATGCAAATGTACCCGGTTAACGGTTTTAGATCTGTATCTAAAACCGTTAACCGGGTACATTTGCATTGTTACTAAATACTAAGTTTACATGTTTTCAAGTATGTACTTATAAATGTTTCTATATTTTGTAGTATTCATAGCGTAAGGGTGCCTTTCGACCACAGATGTGCTATGTAAGTATGCTGCGAGGATGTGCTTGTAGATCAATGAAAATGATTGTGCTATGACGTGCTGTGTGGACAAATGAATATGATTGGTGGATGTCAAACGCATCCAAGCACATCTCTGGTCGAAAGGCAACCTAAGCCTTGTTTTGTTTGAGACTGGATGCCGTAGTATGCAGATAACTGACATAATTATTCGTTTATACAATAGCCCTGTCAAACAAAGCCACTATCGTTTTTATTAAGACAATAAAAACGATATCTATGTGTTCTACCCATAAACAATTTAGTTCAGTTATTGTTTAAGAAAAAAAGTTTATTAAAGAGGAAATGTGAACATCGTGACTCAACTCAAAGGTCACACAAGAAACAGGTGCAATATAATTGCAAAGTACGACTGGATTCCATAAGGCAAGTGCAAAATGTGCCATGAGAGAATAACGTGCACTTTACATGTTGTCAATGCCAATGTTAGAATATAATGTCCACTTAACTAAACAATACTACAAGATATTCTACTTACTTAACTAATATTAGTGGTCGCCCATTCTTTTTTAATATTTAGGTCGACAAATTGACGTCACCCGCCAGATGGTAACCTGTGGCGACGTCTGGCGATTGCGGGTGACTCTCATAGTTCACAGGAATACTATAGAGAGTGGCCCTCAACTTGACGACCCAGTAATGTGCCTCTTTACGCTTCGCTTAAAGAACCCTGGGTTATATGTTGGAGGAAACACGTGCGCAGGCAGGGCGTTCCAAGCCACCATCGTTCGGCAGAGAAACGAACGTTTAAAACGCTCGTTTGTGTGGCATCTCTGCCCGGCACGCGTTGTTCGGGATCGGAAGGGAGAGGGTGGGATCCGTTGAAGAGCTCTTCAGAACACTCATCTATATATGGTCGAGCAGTGCGAACATTAGAAACATTATTTGAGCTTCTTTCGCCCTAATAAAAAAAAAGCGCACGATGAAAAAATCAAGGAACACTTGTGCTTTCGTGGAGATTGGATAGAAAATGTGGCTGCTAAACCGGAAAACATATACAGACAGACATACGAAAGCAAAATTGTCCTGTTTCGAAAATGTAGACGCTTCACTCGCTTGGACAATAGTGCTGTTCGTCCGTCTGTATGCCTTTTTTTTTTTTATATTTAGGTCGACAAATTGACGTCACCCGCCTGATGGTAAGCTGTGGCGACGTCTGGTGATTGTGGGCAACTCTCACAGTATACGGGAATACTATAGAGAGTGACCCTCAACTTGACGACCCAGTATAGTGCCTCTTCACGCTTCGCTTAAAGAACCCAGGGTTATATGTTGGAGGAAACACGTGCGCGGGCAGGGCGTTCCAAGCCACCATCGTTCGGCAGAGAAACGAACGTTTAAAATGCTCAGTTCTCGCGAAGACGGATTCCACGGTACGAGAGTGACATCTCTGCCCGGCACGCGTTGTTCGGGATCGGAAGGGAGAGGGTGGGATCAGATTGAAGAGCTCTTCAGAACACTCACCGTGGTAAATACGGTAGAACGCGGCCAAGGAAGCAATTGTTCGGCGCTGGGCTAGCGGCTCAAGGCTTCCCGTTACCTCCGGACAATCTATAATGCGAACAGCGCGTCGCTGCATAGCGTCGAGTGCGTCCAGCAAATACTTCGCGGAGCCGTCCCAGAGGTGAGAGCAGTATTCGACGCAGGGTCTAATCTGCGTTTTGTACAGCAGACACCTCTGATGCGGTGTAAAGAATCTCTTTACCTTGTTCAGTATTCCTAGTTTCCGCGAAGCTAGCCCAATACATCTCTCAATGTATTTAGTGTTATTGAGCTCTCGACGTACGTCTATGCCAAGGATGTCTAGATTATCCTTCATTGGTAATGTTGCATTCTGAAGAGTGGGTAGGGGAAGGAAAGGGGATTTTTTCGCTGTAAATGCACACGCCTGTGTTTTGCGGGCATTGAACTCGACCAAGTTCTCGGCACCCCATTGGGAGATACTGCCGAGGTTACGGTCTAGATCAGCCACGAGTCGTCGTCTCTCCTCCTCAATCTCAGATCGCCCCGCCGTCGGACGAACCGAGTAACTCCCGTGCAGTGTGCTGTCATCTGCATAGCAATTAATGTTCCCGAGGGATAGCATATCAATGATATGCTATCCCTCGGGAACATTCATTGCTATGTGCAGCCAAAGGACGGAGTAGGAGGGGTTCTCTAGACAGCGCAACCGGCGGCAGCAGACATCCGCCCTAACGAACACGCACACTCCGGCTTTGTCGCGGAATTGTTCCTCAATGACATAACCCGGGAACTGAGGTAAGACGTGTCGTCAGGGCGGCGTATCTGTGTCTCCGTAAGGAACATCACAGAAGGCCGTGCCGTCTCTAGGTGATGGTGGACGGTATCGAGGTTCGCATGGAGTCCGCGGATATTCGCGAACTCCACCTCAAAAGGAATCGACTTTGTGGGGTTTCTAGAGGCCGCTGTGTACCGTTTATAACTTTGTTGCACTGTCATGATGAGATATAGGGAAGCGTGAAGACAGGGCGTCATTTGGTGCGGCAGTAAGTGACAAAGTGCAGAGGCTAGCTTCGTCTAGAACCGTGTGGCTAGGTCGGAGCCGACCCGCCGGACGGAAGGGCTCCCAAACCCCCCTGATGCAAGGCCGCCGCTACCCCACACCGGTTACCACCCGGAGCGGCGACCCCACATCAGGATTATGCGCAACATGTGGGGCAGCCTCCTGGGGTGGTTGGTCCCAGGCGGGTCCCATGACTATGTTGCGGGCGGCCGCGGCAACGCCGTTGCTAAGGGTCTCCCTGGCCGGCGAATCGACCCACACCACCCACACTAGACTCCGCTTCGCCCCCACTGGACCCCTGCCTGCCGCACCATACATCGCCCTGGGCCCGGCAGTGCAGCTGCTGAACCCCTAACGCAACCCAGCCTGGGCTGGGTTACTTGGGGGGCTTTAGCACAGCTACACGGTGGTACCCCCCCGGACCAACACTGTTGTACCACCTGGTATCCACGTAGGGGCCGAAGCCACCACATGGGTACCGTAATATACGAACCTCGTCCGTTAATCAGCAGGTGCGCCACTAGCAGGTGAGGTCGCTGGGGCCCGATAGATGTAAGAAGGGCCCCTTTGCACCCAAAAGAAGGGCCCCTTTGCACCCTCATGTTATGAACCGGGATAGTTAAGACAGTTGCACATTTCACAAATGATGTGTATCTGATGACGCTATGTATGCCTAATAACAAATACTAAAAGATAAAATAATATATATAATTTTGCCGTTTTGGTACGGAACCTTGGCGCGCGAGTCGATTCGCACTTGGCCAGTTTTATCATTAATAACCTAGTGATCTTCAAAAAAAAGTCTAAGTAATATAGTAGAGGGCAATGAACCGACTTCACAAATGACCTTAAAACGGTCTATTGCGATATTATTTACACATACTTTTGGAATTGCGTGATACTAATACCTGTATATTGCATTCGTACCAGAATATTTTGAAGATTTGAGGGAAAAGCTTTAAGATAGATACTGGATGAACTGTTCCCGGTTCAGTTTTTATCGTAAAAATTAACATAATTCGATATTATCGACTAAAATAAATCTGCATCAAACAATTGTTGACTGACAGAAAAGGCTTGTGGCACTAAGGGCACTTTTTCTGTCATGCGTTTTTTCACCAGCGGTAGCATGCTGATCTTGCCCGCAATGCGTGTCGATGTCAACGTCGAATCAGTTCACGACTACCCCCGTTACCATAGCAACCGGCGTGCGGGCGGCCCGCAAGACATGAAACGCATTGCATTAATGTATAAAATTTGACATTGACAGCCAAACGCATTAAGGACGAGATCCGCACGCTGCTGGTGGTAAAACACTTAACAGGCATAGCGTTCTAAGTTAACCAATGCAGGATTGACTTTAGACACTCGATTTCATTTTGAAGTAGAGATATGTTCAAGTTAAAGGTAGCATCATTCGTACTTTTGAATGGCATCTTAATGGCGCCTTGATCATGAAGGTAATATACATAATTATTTTAAAACTTGTTATCAATTTATTACAAGAAAAATTCATGTTCTATCCCTTTTCGTTTTGTAGATTACTACGACTAAAACGAAAAGGTACCTTAGTACGGGTAAGGGGTAGAACTAGTATAAACTTGAACCTCATTCTAAAATGAAATCGTGGGTCCAGAGGAACCATCTTGATTATGAAAACAAATGACGTGTGACAGAGGCAGAGGTGGTTTTATTTAATTCACACCTTATTTGTAACGTGAGTAGGTATATTAATTATTTATCTAACATATTAATTTGTTGCTGTGGATTTAAATTTAAAAAAAACTTTCATTCCTTAGCCACGAAATCGAAGATGAAAAAAATATAAAAATTCTTTTTTCGAACTAGATACTTAGTATAAACTTTCATGAACATTATTCAAATTTAGATTGGCTGGCGGCGCGGTGAGCGGTTTCAACTTTCAACCTTGTGATCATTTAAACGAGATCTGCGCCTTGGCTGTATATTGACAGAGAATCCCCGGCCTAGAGCCTAGATACAAACTTAAGAGTCCTCCTATTAAATTTTACCGTTTTCGCTGATTTTACAGACGTGTTTTTACACTGAAAATACTGTATTTTTATAAGTTTTAATGCACAACATGAAATATCATTTCAATAATGATCTAATAAGTGAGATACTTTCTTATTTTTGTCATTAAATTTTGATTAATCGACCTAAAACAATCGGTAGTTTTTCGTATCTTTTGCTGGAAGAGGTCTAGAATATCACAAATTCACTAATCGTTTTGACGTCTAAAAAGTATTACAAAAATACAGTGTATTCTTGTAAAAGTCATCTATCAAATGTATGGATTACTTTTTATCACTTTCATAAAAAAAAATTGAGTAAACAAATATTTAAGTTAGTCAAATTTTAGAGAAAATGGGCAATGAATTGGTTCTTATTTCGGCTACATAAAACTCTCGTTCATAAAATTAAAACAACATAAATAAACCTGTGTTCAAAATCAATCCATTTCCAAAAAAAAAGTAAGCTAAATAATAAAAAATAGGCTGTAAATAATCTTTTAAAAACACCTAAATTTCGCTTTATAATACTCGACGCATGCCTCAAGTAAACAGTCCGCGCCAAGCGCTTACAGGGAGAGGACGTGTCGCTCTGCGCGCCAAAATTCGACGCCGTCTACAGACGAATATAGCGTGGCGTGAGATTTTGATACTTTGGTAATATTAGTTATTATTTTGTGATGATTAGGCTTCTTTTTAAATACAACAAGTGTTTATGTAGAATGTATTTATCATTGTTTTTGTTAAAAAAAGCTGTTATATTTTATAATGCTGGATTACTCACTCACTCACTGACACAATTTTATTGTTTTCCTTGATGGTGGAGGGGAAGGTACCTATGTTTTTTTGCAGAAATGTAAAGGGGGTTCGGGGACCTAGGGAAAATTCCGAGTTTTTGAGATTTACCCTCCAGTCCCCCAAGGGGGGCTCCCGAGTAGAGTCAAAATGAGTAATAATTTTATAGAGGTAGTTTTTTATTTTATTTTTTTGTATTGGGTTCGCCAATTTGACGCCACCCGCCTGGTAGTAAGTCGTGACGACGTCAAGCGATTGTGGGTCACTCACAGCACACTATACTATAGAGAGTGGCCCTCAACTTGACGACCTACTGAACGCAGGATTATATGTGGGAGCAAATACGTGCACAGGCAGGGCGTTCCAGGCCAGTATCGTTCGTCACAGAAACGAACGTTTAAAACGTTCGGTTCTCGCGAACATGTACCTACTGTGTGGGAGTGGCATCTCTGCCCGGCACGCGTTGTTCGGGATCGGAAGGAAGATGGGATCAGATTGAAGAGCTCTTCAGAATGCTCGCCGTGGTAAATACGGTAGAATGCGGCCAAGGAAGCTATTGTTCGGCGCTGAACTAGCGGCTCAAAGCTTCCCGTTACCTCCGGACAATCTATAATACGGATAGCTCGACGCTGCATAGCGTCGAGAGCGTCCAGCAAATACTTCGCGGAGCTGTCCCGGAAGTGAGAGCAGTATTCGACGCAGGGTCCAATCTGCGTCTTGTACAGCAGACACCTCTGATGCAGTGTAAAGAATCGCTTTACCTTATTCAGTATTCCTAGTTTCCACGAAGCTAGCCCTATACATCTTTCGATGTAGTTTTTATTATTGAGCTCTTGACGAACGTCTATGTTAAGGATCTCAAGGTTGCCCTTCATTGGTAATAATGCATTCTGAAGAGAGGGTAGGGGAAGGAAAGGGGATTTCTTCGCTGTAAATGCACACGCCTGCAATGTGCTGTCATCTGCATAACAATGAATGTTCCCGAGGGATAGCATATCATTGATTTGCAGAAGGAAGAGTTGGTGACAGCACGGACCCCTGCGGCGCCCCGGTATTGTTCCTCGATACATATATACATAACCGGGGCAACACAGGTAAGGCGTGTTGTCAGGGCGGCGTATTTGTGTCTCCGTGAGAAACGTCACAGCGGGCCGAGCCGTCTCAAGGTATGGTGGACGGCATCGAGGTTCGCATGGAGTCCACGGATGTTGGTGAACTCCACCTCGAAAAGTGAAGCTGTGGGGTTTCCTGGGGCCGCTGTGGAACGTTTACTTATTTCTGTTGCACTGCCATTATAAATTTGAAGAAGAAGGGTCTCCCTGGCCAGCGAATCGACCCACACCACCCACACTAGATCCGCTTTGCCCCCACTGCTTCCATGCCTGCTGCACCATACATGGCCCCGGGCCCGGCGGTGCAGCTGTTGAACCCCTTACGCAACCAGCCTGGGCTGGGTTACTTGTGGGGCTTTGGCACAGTTGCACGGTGGCACCCCCCGGACCAACACCCGGTACCCACGTAGGGACAGAAGCCACTTCATAGGTACCGTAAATTAACGAGCCTCGTCCGTTGATCAGCAGGTGCACCACTAGCAGATGAGTTCGCTGGGGCCCTAAATATGTTGGTAGAGCCCCTTTGTATAGAGGAGGTCAAATGATTTTGATTAGGAAAAAAAATTAGCCCTCGCCCCCCCTTTTAAAAGTGCAACGACACAGGAAAGGTAGAGTAGTTTTGATTACGGGATCATACGAGTATAGAGGGTCTTTTCTTGAATTTAAGGAGAGAAAAAAAACACCCCCCCTCCTAGCCCTCTTTTCACCTCCCCCACACAAGACACTATTATTATAAAATGAAAAAAAAAAGATCAATACCATGTAATCGCCGTACCTACTGGCTGACCACCATCGGTAACTCCGGACTCACGCACAAAATGTGTCAAATACCTAATTCCGCCCGTTTCGATTCTGCATACGGACTCTTAAACATTAAAAAAAGCATTTCTGCGGATCTGTCTGTATATATTATGATAGGTTCTGGATATGTTCCACCGTTTCTCGTAATTTATTTATTTTTCATTTATTTCAGGCTACATGAGAACAGTTACAAGATGTTATAATAAGATACATATAAATATTGGATGGAACCAGGCGTTACTTGGCGAAAATCCATGACAAAGCAATGGTAAGTAAAATATTTAAAAAAAAATGTTTTAAATTATCAAGACTGTCTCAGAGAGAACAGCAAAGCTTTATCAAGGCTGTTCTCTCTGAGACAGTCTTGATAATGCTTCGTTTAGAGGCGAAACAATTGTCGACGTTTTGTTGTCATTTTAATCCTGCGGAAAATAGTGCTATTAAAAAAAATTAAATTAAAATAAGTTTAAAACATTTTTTAAAAATATTTTACTTGCCATTGCTTTATACATATAAATATATCTTAACCTAATAGGCATAATATTGCCTGTATCTAATATTCGAAACTCTTCGCACAGTTTGACATCTCAGACCATATTTTCACTTCACAAATAAAATTTAAATAAAGACACTTACTATGTGTACTTATTAATATAAACTTAGTAGGTATACACTCATATAAAATTTTACATAACCTAAATATCTAACAAAAAAAAATATCAGATTACAATCAGTTAAAAGATATAAAAATACAATAAAATTTAACTAAAAAACCATATAAGCATCATTACTTTTTAATAGGCACATGTCATACGGAATGACAGCCAATAAGGCGCGCGACGTTAGGGTAACACCGTTAGTTTGTCAAATAAAAAAAAGACACCTAAACCACGTAACATATTATTATACTATGAGTGGCATAGACAACTAGAGTAACTTTAAACGCAAGACGCGGTTGGAAAACCTTACAGGCCAGTACGCGCTCAAAATTTTAAACGCACATTGCAATTGTTCACGGCTGCCGTACGAAGTTGTGGCTATCTATACTCGCCTATGCAACTATAAAAGAGTTACCATGCAATAACTAACTGTGTTTAGAGCATAGTAACACTAATAGCTCAATAAAAAAAGTACAATGATCTGTTATTTTTCTTAATCGATTGTTTGTGTGGGTATTATTGTACATCACACAATACAGATTTTATATTTAATAATCGCATTTTTTTTAAATGGTCTCACGCCAGTTGTCTGTTCGTCACAGCGTTAAATCTACTGAACGAATTTTCTTGCGGTTTTCACCATTATTAGATAAAATGATTCTTAAAAAAGGTAAATTTTTATTAACTACATTAAATTGTAAAACGAGGCGAGAACGGTTCACTAATCAACAATAGTGTGAAAATTTGAAATAAAAGACTGGAAAATCTGGACCTTTGCATATTAATGACCATCTCTTTCTTGTGGAGATGTTAATCCCTCTTTCCCGTCTCCAAGAAATGAATATAACATGACACATATACTCGCGCATACTATATCCCCGAGGGGTTGTCCGAAGAACATTTTTCAGTAGTTTTCTTGGTCCCACGTAATCGGTTGTAGAAATGCCTACCACCAGGAATAATGTTACATACGTACAATCTCTGCTGTCCAAATGAATATAGTAGGTACCTAATTAAAAATAATGAAACCAAGAACTACAAGATTCAGAAAGCAAATGATAGAAGCGATGAAACCCAATTATCTTTGTTGCACGTACATTATACAAGCAGACAATGTCTGGATTCTAGAATATTCAACCTAACTTCTTTAGCAGATTACAGTCAACACTTCACAAAATATAAAACTGTTGACACAAAACTTCTAGAACGTAGCAAACTGAATAGATTTTCTGTGTTCGATGAATATCAAATAAGACAAATAGATCTCATTATCGGCACGAGCAAATCATAATAAAATTCATCAAATTCAGTGCATAATGTTATACAGGTGAACTCCAGACAAAAAAATACACGAGGACAAGACAAATATATTTTCTTTAATACAACCGACATTAATAAATTGCTGTAATAAATTGAAAACACCGATAGCAGAAATTGCATACAATGTTACAGTCACTGGCCACCAGTTACAAAAAAAAATGAAATATTCATGTAAAAATACATACATGACGAGTGAAAACGAATAAATGGTCGACGAATGTAAAAAAAAACGAGATTCATTTACGTAATTGCTTGTTGCTATGGTAGTTACAACAACGCAAATGAGTTTGAAAGTTTTTATCTAACGTTGCGTATGTATGTACATATCATTTTGTATAAAACGTGCTTTGATACATAGGTTTAAAAACATGAATTACATACTGTTCTTCGACAGAGCTTCTGCAATAGATGCGACTTACGGAGCAATAACCTAAGGAAATCCAATTACATGATACACAAAGGAGGTAGACAAGTGTAAACAGGCTACATAATACCTTTTCAGACACAGAATTAATCTGTACTACCTATCAAGTGCATATGAATCACCCCAAATGACCCACATACAGTTCAATAAGTAGATACTCGTATCTGAATAATGCAATTGAAGACAGTTTGTAGACAAAAGCGGAAATTTCAATCGATCGCCTGTCCTTAAAGGTCTTTGTGTTATATTCAAAGCTTTTGTCTTGCAAAATGTAGGCGTTGTTATGTTGAATTTCAAATGAAAGCAAATATTATATTGAAATAACTGTCATGTTGAAATCTTTCTGTAACGTTTTTCGATATTTAGTTCCATATTTGATTACTCCTCTTTTTAAATTTGGCGTTGTTCGCGAGGAATACCTATATGATGTGATAAAAAAGGCAAATGAAATAGTATGCCAAATACCAACCTAGACAAACTTAGGTAGACGAAAGTTGGTAAACATTTACACAAATGATTTTGCTCGTCGACTGTTACCGCCGATATTTGCAGAGTTCAATAGATTAGATAGAAAGGAGTTTTTACAGCAATAAAACTATAATTAATGTTAATGACTGGCCTGAATACACTGTGGATTCTGTGTGTTTCTTTAGGTATGATGCCTGTTAGGACTACATTTACGCAAGTGAAACGACCTTGATTTAGAAACGATTAACTGAAAAATATACGCTTTAGTAAAATTATCCCACTGTATTGTATAACCAAGAGAGCATCTTTGTTGACCTGATCACACAATTACTAGATACTAACATATTAACTTCTTCGTTGTGTAAAACAATAATTCCATGATTACGTTCCTATAGAGATCGATCGCAATGCTTAGCGATACGTGGATTCGTTGGCAATACGAGGGTGGATTGAAAAGTAGTCGGCCTAACACTGATCCATTTAGTTCTAAAAATCAAATCTACCCACATTATTTAGGTCAGTTCAGACCTGTTAATTGTGTGAAGTTTGAAACGTGTGCGATAATTAGTTTTAATGTTAAATTTAATAAATTTATTAACAAAGCAATCTGACATCATTTCCGCAAATGGAGCAAATCGAGCAGCGTGCCGTCATTAAGTACCTCCATAAGAAGGGACTGTCATCAAAAGCCATCCATGATGATATGGTCAGTACATTAGGGGATTGCGCTCTTTCATATTCATCCGTCAAAAAATGGATAGCAGAATTCAAGCGTGGTAGAGAGAGTGTGAAAGACGAACCCCGCTTTGGAAGGCCTTCGACGTCCACTACTGACGAAAATGTTAAAAAAATACTCGACTTAATTATGGGAGACCGCAGATTGAAAATTAGAGAGATAGCCGAGATTATAGGCATCTCTTATGAACGTACTATAAACATAATAGTCAACGTGTTGGGTTTCCACAAGGTGTCTGCGAGGTGGGTTCCGCGACTGTTTTCAGTTGAGCAAAAAAGGATGCGATTGACTATTGCACGCGACTGTTTGGAGTTAATTGAAGCTGATGAATGTGATTTTTTGAATCGTTTTGTTACTATGGACGAAACATGGGTTCATTACTGTACACCGGAAACAAAACAACAATCAAAACAGTGGAAAGGACCTGGTTCCCAATCCCCAAAAAGGCTAAGTCGATTTTGTCGGCAATTAAGGTGATGGCTTCAGTATTCTGGGACTCGAAGGGTGTGATTATGGTTGATTATCTTGAAAGGGGTCAGACTATAAACTCTGATTATTACTGCACCTTACTACGTCGTTTACGAGAGGAAATAAAAGAAAAACGTCCAGGAATGATCAGAAGAAAAGTCCTGTTTCATCAAGATAACGCTCGTGTTCACACGTCTGTCCAATCAATGGCAGACATTCACAACTGTGGCTTTGAACTGTTACCGCATCCACCTTATTCACCTGATCTGGCACCGTCAGACTTTTTTCTGTTCCCTAACCTAAAAAAGCACATGGGAGGTCAAAGATTTTTGACAAATGACGAGGTCAAAGCAGCAGTAGACGCATATTTTGACTCTAAGGAAGAATCATTATTTTTCAACGGGCTAAATGCTTGGAAGGGAAGATGGCAAAAGTGCATTGAACTTGATGCTGATTACGTTGAAAAATAAAAATATATTTCATTTATTATGTATTTATTTTCTTGGTTAGGCCGATTACTTTTCAATCCAACCTCGTACTTAGTGAAAAACGTGTACACACATATTGTAGGTCAAAGGACCTTTTTAGCATTAGTTTTATAAATATCACAGTCCAGAGTTAAAGGCTTAAGATCTTAGGACTCATAACATAAACATAAACATAAAAAATCTTTATTGTACAGCACATAACAAAACAACATTTAAACAAATTACAGCTTCATGTACAAAGGGCGGCCTTATCGCTGACAGCGATTTCTTCCAGGCAACCTTAGGATGGAAAAGGAGAAACAATATAAAATAATAGACTTAAACTTACTATACCTACGGGTAGTGTACACAATAATAAAAAAGTGAGACTTACAGGATTAACATAACATAATATCATAAGACAAACGATAAGTAATGGTCTCTCAACAAGGTCTTGAAGGACGACAGTGACTGTGCGCGTCTCACCTGCAGTGGCAGTGCATTCCACAAACGTGCGGCTTCAACAGTAAAAGAGCTATCATAGAAATTTGTGGAATGCACTGGTATTTGCAACAGCAAATTCTCCTCAGACACCTAGAATGTGAGTCACTAAGGAACTTAAAACGTTCTTTAAGATAAGGACTCACTGACAAAAAAGCCTAGTATTTGTACCAGAAGTGGTATGATGAGGAGCTTTCTCGGTCATTGTCATAAACAGCATAATTTTAATAGGGTGCGAAGACTTTAGGTGTGTTTAGTCTTATAGTAAGTGCGAATGATTTAAGCCCCAGAGCTTTAATACCAACAAAATATGCGAACGCTTTGCGTGAATAAATCAAAAGAGTTTCAATACAATCCCGTATTACCTGTCATGTATTATTTCCATGTGTTGCCAAGCTGGTTTTTATGTAAGCGTCGGTATAAGTAGGTAGTTATTTAATCACCTGTTACCACGCGGAATTTGCATGTTGAAATGTATGGTTAGATTCAGCTTAGAATTGATATTTTTTTGTTGTCTTACCGCTTTCAACTTTAACCTAGAGTAACTTCAATTACGCGTGAATCATAATGTATATGTACAGTCACGAGCATAAATATGTTACTATGGACAGATCGGCAATTTAATCTGACCCAGGAAGGAGTGTAATAATATCTGTCTGCACGAAGGCAGCATGAAGGCTGGAAGGTTCCTATGCAGCATATTAAAGTGACAACATTCCAAAACAAAATTATGTGACGATACATGGGGCACACTAAAAGTTTTGCACTTCTAGCTAATCGGAACTATTTGAATTTCGAATGTTATATTTTTTTAAACCTTGCAACCTTCTTAGTAATAAA
Source organism: Nudaria mundana (assembly GCA_963556515.1). NCBI lineage: Eukaryota > Metazoa > Arthropoda > Insecta > Lepidoptera > Erebidae > Nudaria > Nudaria mundana. The sequence continues at coordinate 17,663,235 of OY748305.1, read as the reverse complement.
AAAAAACAATTGGCGGGAAATCATTTGTCAATTGTTTTTTATCACACATCAAAGTTCTACGTATGCAACGAAAATGGAATTAATTTTAGAGCGATGATTTTTTATGATTTTAAAAGTTCTCTCTCTCTGCAATGTCTTGCGGAGAGAGAACTTTAAGACGAGAACTTTAAGACGAGCGGAACGACTGTTCCGCTCGTCTTCAAAATGCTTTTGGGAGAGAAGCACCTTGTTTGAGCACCGTGAGGCGATGGTTTGCTGAATTTGAGAGAGGTCGAGTTTCTTTACATGACGAATTTCGTGAAGGGCGGCCTTCAACTGCCGTCAACGAAAATAATGTGGCTACTGTTAAGCGGTTAATTGAAGAAAACCCGCGGATTACCTATGAGACAATTCGAGGACTATATCTGATTGGTATGAGACAAATCCCGAAAATTTTACACGAAGAATTGAAGGTTCGGAAACTTTGTTGTCGTTGGATCCCTCATGAACTAACAGCGGAGCAGAAGCGGGCTCGCGTAGAATGGTGCTCACAGATGCTACTGAAGTACGACCACGGACATTCTAATGCTGTTTATGACATTGTCCCAGGAGACGAAACGTGGATTTATTGTTTTGAACCCGAAAAGAAACAGCAATCTTGTGAATGGGTGTTTGAAAATGAGAACAAGCCAACAAAAGTGAGGCAGGCGAGAAACGTTGGTAAAAAAATGATCGCATTTTTTTTCTCAGCTACGGGTCCCATCTGTACAATTCTACTTGAAGATCAAAAGAGTGTTAATCCTGAGTGATATTCTACCATTTGTTTACCCAGGGTGTTAGAAAAAGTTCGCGAAAGACGACCCAAAAGCCGCGTTCTCCTACATCATGAAAAACGCTTATTCACACACGGCCAACAAAACAAAGTCATTTTTAGCTTCCGAAAAAGTACAACTCGTCACCCATCCTGCGCATAGCCCCGACCTAGCACCCTGTGATTTCTGTATTTTCCCCAAAATCAAAGATTTGATGAGAGGTTTCACTTTTACCAACTCCGATGAGGCAGTGATAGCGTTCAATCAGCACGTAGAAAACATGCCTTCAGATGTGTGGTCCGGTCCTCCTGTATTAAAAAATGGTTCGATCGCATGAAAAAATTTTTAACATGTAAAGGAGAGTATTTTGAAAAGCAATAAACATAATATTTTGGTTTTAACATGTTGTTGTTTTTTAAGTTACGCAAAACTTATAGTGTGACCTACGTATAAACATCCAAAGTAATCTGATACCTCTTGAAGAGCAAAAATATCTGACGTTTAATTTTAAATTGGTTTGTTCTATCTTTTTTACATATTAACATAGGTATTTATAATTCTACGTTTCAAAATTTCATTCGAAACAAATGACATGTCAATGACGTCATGCGCGTGATAAATGCAAATTGATGAAAGAGATGAGACAAACTAATTCAAGTTACTAACAGAAACGTAGAATTATTAAATGCTATTTGCTCTCCAAAAGGTATCAGATTACTTTGGAATTTAGATCGTCATATAATTTTTGTTTAGAAACGTTGTCACTTTAATATGCTGCACATGACCGATTAGATGTTACTGCTGCCTTCGTGCAGACAGATATTATTGGACTCGTTCCTGGGTCGGATAAAATTGCCGATCTGTCCATAGTAACATATTTATGCTCGTGACTGTACATGTTAGTTTTTTTTTCCAGTATTGTTGGACTTACACGTCATACTTGGCATTGCCTAGTATGTTTTTAATCATAATTCGACATGATTGCTACGAACCTATTGGTATTTTTTTTGTAGAAACATTTAATTGTCTATGTTCATTGAATTTTATGCCAGTTCTATAATACTGCTGACATGGATACACCTACCATTGAACTCTTCGCCCTTCGGAGGATAGTTTCCTCTATCTTTACCCTAAAATTCCATTAAGCTTATATTGTTTATGTACGTATTTGGACATGACTTAAAAATAGAATGATTATTTTAATGGAATTTATTTCCTTAAAAAAGTTTTTATGGGCGTTGGGAACTGTAAACTTAACCCACCAATGCCTTCTTAGGGTGCCCCCAAGGTTACAAAACAAGGGTAGGATTCGTGACCTTGGGGTTGAAAGGTTAGCTCCCATAAAATATAATGGTTTAGATTCAGATCAATCAATATACTAGCAGATTTCAGAGTTGGTCAGTTCTTAAATGCAATTAAAACAATATAGTGATTTTTTTTAAATAAACTTCGTCCTAAATGAATTAGCATTTTTCCAAGTATGGCAAACGCTAACGTTCTTTTTATTTTTGATAAACAAAATGTCTATGAAATAAAATATGCAATGAATGATGTTACAATGATTGGACTTACCATCGTTACCTATAGATCTTTATCGTTATGGAACTATTTGGAGGTTAGAGGCCATGAGAACTATATGCGTGATGTCGTTATCTTGTTTAAAAAGAGAATCCTACACGCGAATACATAGTATATATAGTACGTGCGTATTGCGTAAGTCATTTATTCAAAACTTAGAAGCCGACGCTGGACAAAGGGCATAAAACGAACTATCTCCTTTTTAAAAAAACCGGTATTGCTAAATATGTAGTGTAGTAAACATGATTGCTAGAGGATTTTGACCTCCATATTTAGCTAAAAGAAAAATAGCTAAGCATGTACTTCGCTGGCAACAATTTAGAATGAGACTCATTCTAATTTTAAAAATCTCGACGAATTGTTTTATTAAAAAAAAAGAACAAAGCGAGCGTCCGTCGTCGGCTCGCCTAAAGCCTAAAAGTTAATTAAAAAGAGGTTCGTAGCGGAGTACATAATGTAAATTAACAATTGTTGCTATGCACGTTTAAACTCGTAATATAATTTCACTGCCACATCTTTGACTGACGACCTTGAGCTTATAACAAGTTAAATGATGCTTTGTATGGAAATGAGGCGGAAGAATTGCATTTCTTTGTTTAAAAATAAATAAGTATGGAGAATAGGGTGTGGTTTTTGATAATGAGTTTGGAGAATCATATAATGTAGAGTTCTTTAATAACTAACACCAATTTTAAGTTTAAGAATATACGAAATGGTGCAAAGGGCGTCTGTCAGGAACTCGCAAGGATCCAAGTACGCGTCTCCTCCACGCGGCGTCCGTATTGAAACACTGACAAGGTCCCCAAAATACCCATTATATAGTTCCCGGAACTGATAATAAAATCGCCCATATTACGTGGGATTAACAGTAATAATGGACACATGGAACGCCTGTCTACCTATTCATTAATACCGTTACGTTATAAGCATAAACCGATAGACAAGAGATTTTAGACGCCAGCTACAGAGGTATTTCTTTAACTCAAGACTTCTATCACAGAATAGGGATTAGTACTACCGTACTACCCACATAATAGGGAATAGTATATCTACGTATTTCTATGCAGTGAACATCAGCTATCGAAGTGACGCGACATAAGCACTTCACATTCGGGCAGAACTTTGATTGGCGGATCCTCAAACCAGCCAATGAAAGTCCGCTCAGTCGGAAAATTCTCATTGTTAGATTCAGGAATCGGTCAATAAGAGTTTTGTCCGATGAATAAGAACAGTGCTTTAATGTATGCCATGGTTTAATCCGAACCAGACACATATAAAATAATATCCTATCAGGTACTATTGTTAAAGGTTTATCGCACATTATAATATTCATAGAGTCAACCCGGTTTCAACATTCGCGGACAATCGTTTTTCCTTTACAACTAACTTAAGCTGTTTTTTTAAATATCAGCTATCTGAATATAACTTTGGTACATCTTATTGAAAACTTTAAAGCTAGACGAACATGGTCAGAGTTAAAAAAAATAGGAAATATCAACTAGAAATTAAAATAAAATAAAATTATACATAAGGACCGAATTTTGCTTGAAATCGGATTATTTTTTAAAGCAGCAGAACCCAATAACTTGGGACTGTCCAAAATAGTTTGTGGAGTACTTTCCACATGTCATTCAAGAACAGTTGTACAGCCCGTTCACAAAAACATAAATGGAGATATTTGCTTAACCAAGGATTTAATTCAAAACACTAAACATGAATACGGAAAATATTATAATCATAAATTATATAAATGGCCTTCTTCTGTGGTTTCTTTATAACGTGGTTTGTCTAAACGGTACAATTTAAGGTATTTTGTTCTGTACCTATTTGCCCGTGTTTCAGCAATTGTTTTGCAGGTCGTCTTAGTTATGGGCGACCACGTCTAACTGGAACATTGAGGAAACGATATAAGCATAGATATTTGTTATTTGCGGTTTCGAATACAGGGATACCCTGGGATCTACAGAACGACCTTCAATATGGGATTTAGGGCTGGTTGTCGCAATTTGTAGATCAAAGAGGATTTACGGCATGATTGCCACTTTACAGCCTTGATGGCTCTTTAGGCGAATATAGGTTAAGACGTTTCAAGTTTGATATTCACGTGGCCGTACGTAACCGCCAATAATGAGTAACGACCATCCATAGGTAAAAAAGCCATTAACGTCAAATGAGGGTGTTTGCAAGCCATCATGCGTCATGCCTGTTACAGACATGACGAAGACTTTCGATATAGGATGTTATAATTTCAGTTTCATTTATACCCGACATTAACTTTTATTGCAACAAATTTCACCCAAAGGGCGGAAGTCTACATTCATAAATTAGAAAGGCATATTGTAATTATAGTTATTGCTGGTTTTAGAGTCATCTTCCCTTGGATTTGTACCAATTATTATAATTATTACTTGACTAACATAATATTGTTCGATTGGACAAGATCGTTGCTGTATTTTATTCTACTCGGGTAGTAAACACTCGTGGCACACCCGTTGAGCCATGTGCTTGTTGGTAACTGTCAGCTAGTGCTTGTTAAAAGTTACTATGAAATATAGACGCTTGTAGCTCTAGAGGTCCCCCATGAAGTAGAAAAATGGACAGAGCAAAGTGGGATTCCGAAGCATAAGTAATCGTTCGTCTCGGTCGCAAATGTCGACCTTCTGTTGGTCAAACTGTGTACGGATAGCGCGTAAATTGGTCAGTGTCTCCATTAAACTCCATATCCATACATGCAGCGAGTAGGCGTAGCTGCCAGTATGGATATGGGATTCCAGGACCAACGTACGCGCTATCCGTATACTGATTCGTCATTCATTACACAATTGAGCGGTCGCAGTCAACATTTTTTTAGGGCAGATGTACCCCCCTCGCCGCGCCCGGGCGCCACTGGAAATTCCGTGTGCTCACCAGAGGCACTCGGCAATGGACGTGGAGCGGTCGCGTCACCATTTCTCGTTGCTAGCAGAGATTTTGGTGCACTTATACAATGGACCTCAAGGGAGATGTCTCGATCGGATGGTAAGCCGAGCCAATATTCGTACTAGGAAAAGCGACTTCGACAGTATGAAATATAAACGGTTCACAAGCAATATTAAATTGGAAAATTATGTATTTTACACGTCAACGTCAAGTAGCGGCGGTTGATAGATGGCGATGATTATTGTTGTACTTAAACACTAACTATTGAAAGAATTTTCCAACGGCTTTTTTTGTAACATACAAATGTTAGTATCTTGTGGTTTTTTTTTTACCAGAATCGAACCTCATTTGTAGGTGAGCTGACCTTGAGCCCATAAAATCTTGGTGGGACTCCTTTGCATATCTTTTACATTATATCGCGGTAAAAAAGTAGCCTTGGTCATCAACAGCCCGGACCACAGTAGTTTATGCGTGTTGTCTATTAAAAGTGGTAAAGTTCCCAGTGTTCCCTGCAATTTTATTCTACTGGTGAGTTCCATTCCTGAAACGTTCATAGACATTATTCGTTACCGTCATAAAGCAATAACAAATTGCAAAAGGTCAATGGACCCGCGCACATGTGACGCTGTGAATTCAGCGTACGTCTTGGCGTCTATTAATGACTTTGTATAAATTATGAAACTGAATTTGTGTCGTTATTTCGACAATTCACTGATTGAAAGACTAGTTAAAAACTTTCGTAGATTTTTATACCGAATTCATTGGATCAGACTAGATTATGCAGATTTATTCGACTAAGAAAGAAGCAGAAGTGGCAGTCGTTCCACAGAAAATATCGAAGTTCAGCCGAATCGCAGTTCGAAGGAACGCCGACCCCAACTGCGTTTGGAAAAGGCTCGGTGGATGATGATTCGACTAAGAAAGAAACTAAGATGAGTAACGTGCTCAATGATGTATTCCAGATATCGATGATGATTACCTCCAAATTGATGTATTTAATAAACCCCCGTCATTTAGAATCAGGACCTTCATTAACTACATTGCAAACTAGATAGTTACCAAGTAATTTTCTAACTAGCATCCGATATTTCGACACAATTGCAAGCGCAATATTGCACAAATCAGACTACAAATTATAGCGCAAATTTGTAGAAAAGTACATTTTTTACACCTTTTAAAACCATATTCAATCATTCATGGGGGAAAACGTATGAAAATACATACTATAGTTTTTATGTTTTAAATTGCGTTTAAGCCGACACACGCCATATTTATATTAAGTGCCCAGCCTAGGCAATAGACTCGCTCCCTATTACGTAAGACCAATCAAGTGACTGGCTAAATATAGCCGCTTAATAAATGACTGTCTACCCCGTCGGGGATAAAGACTTGGTCATGTGTTATATTTCGCTAGTTTTGTTATAACAGATCAACCAATGAGTTTATTGCCCGTTCTTCTCCTTGGAAAACAGTAGTTTTACGCGTGCTCGCGAAGGCCTGCCTAAAAAATATTTAATTTAAAATTATTATCGGCCAACAGAGTTGCAGTCTGGCGCTAATCGGAAACTTCTATATGCACAAACGTAAGTAGGTACAATAAAACGTTATCAAGGGTACCAAGACTGGTCACAAGCTACGCATTAATAACTTATGTATTTTCCAACATAATTGGTGATTAAGAATGCAGGGTGGCACGTGTAAACTGCTTTTAATAATAATACAATTGCATGCAAAAAAAAATCATTCCGTTGATATTAACTGACAAAGGATACAATGTTACAATGCCTTTTTAACCGACTTCAAAAAAGAAGGTTTCTCAATTCGACAGTATATTTTGTTTAGTATGTGTGTTCGCGGATCGCGGAGTGGCTCGTGGTCTAGTGATAACTGACAATGATAACACATTGCAAAGGTTAAGCAACATCTAGTCAGGCCGGTCTTAGGATGGGTGACCATTTATTAAGACATTGAGACCCCTCCGTGCCTCGGAGAGCACGTTAAACCGTCGGTCCCGGTTGTCATACGGACATCTATGGCAGTCGTTAAGGGTAGTTGGAGCCCTAAATCAAAAATCCGACCGGTCTAACTACAGAACTTCAATATCGCCCATGGGTTGTGGGGGTCAGATGGCAGTCGCTTCACGTGAAATGTCGAAGTTCAGCCAAATCGCAGGTAGACTGGAAGCCGACCCCAACTACGTTGGGAAAAGGCTCGGTGGATTATAATAGGTGTGTTCGCGGATGTATTCGTCGTTAAGAGGGTGCTATGCGCAATTTGACTCAAAAACAATACTTTTCAAACCTGTTAATATCGTGAACTACTTATCTTACAAAAATGTTAATTACGAATAACTTTAGGAAATTTTGTAGTCTCAATAGTTAGTAGAAAAAATATTTCGATTAATACAGTATTTGTGTATTCTATTAAGATAACCTAACGGAGGTTTTCTCAATTACCCTTTCAGCATCAATTTCGAAGCTGCAAATATATGAAACTACTGACAAAATTAATTAACAAAAAATATTAACCAATCGATAAGATCCTTAGGAAAATAGTTAGTTGAAAAGATTTTATGATTTAGGTATATTATTACAAGAAATTAAAATTCAAACAGTGTGAAATATTAGGAAATTTAAAAGGTTTTTTCACCGATATATCTTATTAAATTCAATATAATAATAGTTCAACTTAAAAGATCAATATCTTTTTTAAAATACCTAATTTGAATTTTTAATAAATTTATTACTATTAATATTCTATAAATTTTTGAAAACTATTATAAAACGTAGCGTGTCAATCTATTCAAATCAGTTCGCCGCGTGGCTTTCTAGAGTGAGGATGTGTCGCTCGGCGCTCTGATTGACCTGTGTTGACCTTTGCCGTGCCTATAAGGATAGCAGACATTTATAGCGTCATCAACAAATCTTGGTACTTTGGTAAGTAAAATATTGTATGATTTTTTTTATGGCAGACAATATTTTTAGTCACAACAAATTATATTTCAACCGCAATGGGAAATAAAACCCAGTTATTTTTAGCGAAGAAACGAAAACGAAAAAAATATACAAATTTGGAAAAGCCAATAGCTAAAAGGTATATATGATATATATGCTATACTAGCTTCAACCCTCGGCTTCGCCAAATTAAAATATACACTTTTGCATCCTTATATTAATATGGTGTTTTATCTGGATCCTAATAACGCTAAGAGCAAATGTCTTTGAGATGCATGAAAACATATATACTAATAAGTGACTTAGCTTGTAGTGTTTAGTGGTACTTTTTACTATTAGTCTACTTGAGCCAGGTTTTATTTCAGAAAGGCCCGTTAACCATAGCAATTTCAATGCCATAGATTTACACGATTAACATACTATACAATTTTATTTCAAAACGTTGATATTATTTTATCCTAAGTCTGTTTAGTTTTCATATTTTTTTTATTTAATTACTGCATGATACTAACGCTTGCTTTAAAATAACAAGGTTTGTGAGCTTATTGGTTTATGGTTTCGCTACAGGCAATGTAAAAGAAACTCAAGTGATGAAGGAGTAACGGGAACAGTTGAGTATGACCATGCAAAATGTCATGACGAAGGAGCAAAATGGTAGACCCACGAAAGTCCAGGTCGATGCCGCTGAGAACTACGACATATTAATTGAATTTATAAAGATGTTATTTCCTTCTTTTCTTTTGTTTCATTTCTCGCTACACTAAATTCCACTCCCTTGTTTGACCGAAAGGAATTGGCAAATGTTCACTTCCCAAATAAAAATTTCGCATAATTTCATTTGCCAAATTATTACTTAGCAAAAAATCTATTCACAAAACTTTTAACGCAAACCTAAGGTTTTGGAAATTAACTTTTAAACTATAACTTGTTTATCAACTAGTACTTTTAACATTTTTTTATTTAATCAAATATTTCCGTTGGAATAACAGTTTTTACGCAAAATCAAATAAGCCAAATATTTAGTATAGTCAGTTTTCAATTCTCCCTTTCCTATTCAGTCAAATGCTTCAGTGACAAAAATGTGTTATAGAAAAAATTTACCTAATCTAAATAGTTCAGTTCCGGGTAACCTACTAAAAACTTTATTTTTTTCTATTTGTGCAAGTTGTTTCTGGCATAGGAGGTCACAGTTTTAACCTAACCTAACCTACCCATTCTGTTTACTTTCCATATTTTTTGTCTTAAATCATTTCACCATAAGTTTATTATTGTCTGAAGATTGTTTACTGCAATAAATCATTTGAAGACCAAATTCCCAATGACATTATACTTGGTAGGTAATATTTTGCCAAGTAAAAATTTGACCAAATAAAAATATGCGTACTAAAATCATTCAAAATATTGCAATGGTATAAAAAAAGGTTGCTAAAATTTGTTTGGGTAATGAAATTTTGTCAAAATCTTTTCGGCAAAACGGCAGGTACCCGTAAAATGAACTAAGTACTAAGTTTTAATTGAATACCAAAAACAATCATAAATTTATGATTTTTTTTTTCAAACTAACTACACTGGAACTATAGTGTTCACTTGAATGGATCAACATATTAATATATATCTTGATCCGTTCAAGTATAGCACGCCAGCGCTTCACGTACAGTTACACTCGTGTCGCGCTTCTTCTGTGTGGGTTTGAATTACCTAAACTTAACATCGCGCTGTAGGCGTACACGCTCTTAATCATAGACCAACGCGGTCGTCGGATACGCTGTCGCCGTATACGACGCGACAAGGCATTATGCATTTTCCCGATATATAAAAGTCTGCCAAGTTTGGTGCGGGGGGGTCATCGACACGCACACATTCTCAGACGCTCAAACCCAATCGGGTGCCACTACGAAACTCACACATGACAATAAGAATAACACATTAACATTTTCACAAACACATACATATACATTTTGTATCATAACACTATAATGACAAGACAAAAAGTTACCGCCCACTTTTGATGTAAGTGTCGATACATTTTATCGATAAATTTGATAAATTGACTAGGAAAATCAGGTTTCAAAAATGACACAAAGGTGGATGTCGTTTATGAAAACAAGACTTTTTTACTATTTATAAACATATAAATAAGTATTATTTAGTAAAATTACAATATTTACAAAGTTCGTGGAACAATTCATTGACGTCGTCACTGACTGAATACTTCCCAGAATGCTGGCAGCAATGACCACCCTGGAAAGTAACGTTCAAGAAGTAAGACCAAAAATATTAACATCTGTGGGTTCCTTACGCCTACTGCAGAACTTTCTGCAACCACCAGTAAAATTCATAACCTTGGTTGTATCCAAAACTTTTGTAGGATCATTTTGGTTTGTGCAAATATTATAAGTTCGAATATCGCAAACACCGCTCGCCACTGTACCCGTTGCTATTCAGAGGGACATTTCCCTGGATATCTCTAGCTAAAAAAAATATTAAGATTGGATTTTGGTATGGGTATTGACCAGTTTCAACATTTTGTACACTATAATATAAAAATGTGTGACTGTGATTGAAGGAGAAAAAGTGGACCAAGTGAAAGAGTTCGTGCAGTTCGGGTCCATGTATACAAGGGATAAAGGGTATTATGACAATGATATTAAACGAAGTGTTATGGCAGGGAATCAAGTGATTGGGTAACTGCATAACTTTAAACAGTCAGAAGGTCCGGTCAGAAGGCCCGGTTGGCTGAGCGTAGAGGAGTGCTTGTCCCTACACTTTTGTACGGTAGTGAATATTGGGTGTGGCAGGAGAAGCATGAAAGTAAAATAAATGCAGTGTGGAGTGAAACTGAGAAGTTTGAAAAGTCTGGCTAAAGTGAGGAACAGCCGCGTGATACGGGAACTATGCGGTGTGTAGTGATCTAGATAAAGGGATGCTTAGATGGTTCGGGCAGGTAGAAAAGATGGATGAAAGGAGGTTGATGAAACAGGTCAGTACATATGCCGGGTGTTGATGGACAGGCTGGTAAGTAGAATACCATGTTCATAGTCCAATGGAAAAGACACCAACTGTAAGTTTGAAATATAAAAATAGCGGGCTTAGTTTATGAGGCCTAGGTCCGTATTGCTAATGTGTATTAAAAAAATGTTCACGCCGGCAAAGTTGCGCTAGATAAAAAAGACAATTATTAATAGGTATTAAACTGAATGATATAAAAGTAACATTATGGGTATTTACGTTATTCTCAAATCAGAAAAAAATATCTTTAACTAGCTTTGTAGGTAGGTACTAATAACCTTTCTTGAGAATCACTTCATCCATTGGTGAAAACCGCATAAAAATCCGTTGCGTAGTTTTAAAGATCTATGCATAGGCATAGGTACGGTAGGTAAGATTACAAAATGATTATATTGAACCTCTTTGCATTTGCAATTTTTTATCGATATCTAAGTCGGTACATCGTGTTGTCATTTTGTCATCGTTTGTCACATTTAACAAAGTACTTGTCAGGATTCCTATTAGCATGGCATCGGATGAGTTTGTCGATAACCAATGATATTGCAGAAAATTCCGAACGCGTGACTCAATTAACACATTTTTTGAAATTTCCTGCGATATTATTGGATAACGACAAACTCTTCTGAGCGCCATGGTAAGGGAGAGTGACAACACTCATGTCAGTCGTTCGACCGATCAGCGGACTTTAGACACCATGTTGATAAAAACATCCAAATATAATACTGCGATTATTGAAAATAAATAGGTTTAAAAAGAAATTAATAATATAATTTGATTAAATATTAGATAGAAATTAAAGGTAAAAACATCTTCTTGTAAACTTGATGTAGCAGATCGCTTTTACAGCAAAAAAACTGAACATTTTAGTGTAATGTCATATCAGCCGCGTAACTAGATTTAGTCTAGTGAGTGGTCAAGAAGCCAAATTGTTTTGTTCCTAACTTATGCACCAGTGGTCATAAGCGGGGAACGCTGATGAAGGCGGCGGTGTGTCGTTAATGGACCGATTTTTTTTATGAGTATTTTTTGTTAGAAAGGAGATAGAATATAATCTGATGACGGCATCCAAAAGAAATCGAGGGGAACCTTCGAAAATTATAGAAATTATAAAAAATATTTCTAACGCATTTGTCGCGTTAGTAATTTTTTTATAAATAATTTTAGATTGAGATCGTACAGACATCGTTAGGGATAGGTAGAGTAGTTTTGTAAGCCTACATTTCTCTAACAGTTAAATTCAGTCAGAATCGAAGCTACTATCAGCACCGTAATTCGTGTCGACAGTCCTTGCTATGCATAGTGCTAAAGTAATTACAGTGTTAAAAGTATTTCTGCTTTTAACACTGTAAATATATAGAAATAAAAATCAATTGCCGTTCGTTTGTCCCGAAAAAATATTACAATACAACTCAGGGAAGGTTCAAAAGGTTAAATTGAGGCGGTACGAATTTCGCGGGGACAGCTAGTAAAAAATAATTACATGCAAAACGATTACTCCCTTTCTAAAACAATCGGGTGAAATTAACATGAAAAAATAATACTACATAGCATCGCTCATTCGTAGACAACATCATAAGATAGTATAAAAGTCCGTCTCTATGTATGCTTAGATCTTTAAAACTACGCAACGGATTTTGATGCGGTTTTCCCCAATGGATAGAGTGGTTCTCGGGGAAGATTTTCGTGTATATAATTTGTCAAGCGGGGGAAGCCGTGGGTCTCCGCTAGTCGGCGCTAGTACATTACAATCGAGATTTCTAAATAACAACACGGCGCGTTTCAAACCTAAAACGGATAAATTTAGTTAAATGCTTATTAAAGTTACATGTATGTTGTGCATAATGTGTTTTAATTGTCAGTAATTAGATGGTTAACCTTGGTTTCACTGCCTTAATTTTTTAATACAATATAGTACATAATACGTAGTGATGTTTATTTTTTTTATTTAAGACCAGTTGATACCGACGGCTTCACGCGCGTGGAACCGTTTTCTATTTCCCAATACCCACGGGAACACATTCCCGGGATAAAAGTAGCTTAAGTTACCCCTAACTGATGCTATCTGCCTAGTGAATATCCCGTTAAAATCGGACCAGCTGCTCCAGCGTTTCATAGATTAGCCGAAAACAAACAGATATATAGTAATTTCATTTACGGGGTTACAATAATTGATAGCTCCCTTGAGGGCTACCCTTACTAGTCAAGAGCTGAATGCAACTCTGACGCCGCCGCCCCGCCCGCTGACCATTACGCAACGGGTGTGTGACGGGTGCTTCATAAGTCAATTAAAAGTTAGTTCAGAAGAAAATAAGGTTTGATAATTATAATTAAATTGCGCGCTAACTGTTTAATTGTGTTATTAAACTGGATTAGTATGTGTCCGGTTAGCGGCAAAAGGTTCGCCGTTTTACATGAGGTCAACCCGGGTTCAAGCACGGGAACTAAGGCAGCAAACAATTTCACGTAGATTGGACCTTAAACCGACTATGCCACCAAGGCAGTCAAAATAAATCAATAAGGGCTCTAGTAAAATTTTTATTTTAAGTAGTTCAAGGGGTTTAAAGAAGAAGAAATTAAGTAATTCAGGAAGAATTAAAAACAAATTTTAATAAGGAAGATTTTAAAAAATTGTACTTAGAAACCATAAGTACCTACTAATTAATTTTACTAGTTACCCCGACGAACTTTGTATCGACTCAAAAAAAAAATATATTTCATGCAAATGTATGTAAATTTGAAAAACGCGACGGACGGACAGACAGACAGACAGACAAATTGTCGTATTAAATATATAGATTTTAAAAGGTGAATGGACAAAATTGCCCCAACTTCGGCGCAAATGACACTTATCTCAGATTTTAGTAACAATTTTGTCAATATTATTAGTAAATTTATTTATATTTTTTTTGGTGTTATGAAGCGAAGCGAGGGCGGGTCGCTAGTTGTTTTATAATCAGTATAATTAAACTTCTAAGACTGTGCAAGCGCTTATAATTAATTCTTGTGCTATAAAATTATTGCAACTTTACATTTACATACTCTGCAAGTAAAATAAAATTAGTCATGTTCGCGTACGTTAGTTTCATTTATTTTGTTTTTAATTTGAAAGTGAGATATTATTACCTACTTAGTGGAGTTTTTTTTTAAATGTACACGTGGCAATGACGAATTTCGCGGTTTATTCGCGGAATTTATTAACTGAACGAGTTCTGGGTTGTCTTGAATGTAATCATTGATTAATTATGTGGGTTTTCAACATACCCAAAGAACAAAAACGAAATAGAAAATGCTTTAAACTAATATAAACCTTATCTATGATACCATGCTCGGACTGCATACATACATATTTAGTGGTATGTGTAACATCTGGCCTCGCAAAAATACACGTAATGTGTGGGTGTTTTGCACCTCTGCCTAACCCCTTCGGGGATATAGGCGTGATGATATACAATATCTATGATACCGTTCAACATCTCTTCTCCCAGTTTAGATACAACTAGGTAGCTGATGCGACATCACTGTTTTACTACTATAACCATCATATATCATTTTAAATAGTTTATGACCAATTTTAAAGAACCACACAAATATATGTGAGTACCATGTGAAGTATTTGATACCAATCAATGTAAAAGTCACCCCTTTCTTATACCAAACCGGTCCCAATCTTAGTTCAATCTTTTCATATAAACAAGCACGCTAACAAAATTGTTCTATGAGTTGAACATAAATTTTATTCTACATACAAGTTTCAGCGGCGATAATTTTTTATACGGAACCAACTTTGTTATAACCATAGATGCTTGTCAAGATTTTTTATAAAGCTCGACGCACAAGGTAACTTCTAAATTAAGAACGGTTTAATGATACCTTTTGGTATCAATTGAGTATTACGTTGTTGCCAAGCGGAGAAGCGAGTGAAGGTCGAACGGCGAGCCGCTATAATTCAACGCTTACAAACTTAACATTTAATATTATGGCTCTTTCTTTTAGAACTATAACTTGCAATTGTGATGATTTATTTACCACAGAACATGCTTCTTTTTTTAATTTTTTGTCTTTGTAAAATACACGGAAATCTGGTACAGGTGCGTTTGGTGAGTTTTAGTAGTTTATTTGAATAAAATATACGAGTTTGTGAAGTCTGCAGAGGAATGAAAAGTAGTTCGTCCGCGTGGTAATTTGAATTTTTCCCGTTCCCGTCGCGCCGCGTCATATTTTGAACAATTCACACAATATCTTCATAAATTGTAGCCTATGTGTTATTCTGATGTATAAGCTATATTATTGTAAAGTTTCATTAAAATCCATTCAGTAGTTTTTACGTGAAAGAGTAACAAACATCCATCCATCCATACATACATACATACTCACAAACTTTCGCGTTTATAATATTAGTAGGATATACTTCATGTGATGTCGCTCCGGACTCCAGACTGCAAAACCGATAAAAACCTCGGAATAAAAAATGGGTTTTATATTTCACGTAAGTAATTTGATTTTTAGTGAAAATATTTTGATTAAAGATTCTGTTGGAGATAGAATTTTATAAGGTTAGCTGTTGGGGATAATTGTGTCTATGGCAATGTTAAAAAGAAAATTGATTGAAATGTCATAATTTAAATATTGTGGTTTAAAATAGTGTTTTTTTTTATTTGGTTTTGAAGATAGATAGTTTCCCTTCGGCTTCAAGGACCCATTGACGGGTAGGCTCTATTGATTTTTTTAATATTATGTCTCCTAATACCCACCATCAAGTTAAATGTAAGAAACGGTTGATTTTAGATTTGGTGAAAGGCCGGCGAAAAGTTTTGATAATTATGTAAGAGGAATTATACAAACACAATTACAATGAAGCAAAACAGAAAAAAAGTAAAACAGAATAAAATAAATAAATATGTTAGGACAATTCACACAACGCCATCTAGTCCCAAACTAAGCAGAGCTTGTGATATGAGTACTAGATAAACTGATATAAATACTTATATACATTTTTTTGTAATACATACGTACGAGGGTGGATTGAAAAGTAGTCGGCCTAACACTGATCCATTTAGTTCTAAAATCAAATATAACCACATTATTTAGTTCAGTTCAGACCTGTTAATTGTGTGAAGTTTGAAACGTGTGCGATAATTAGTTTTAATTTTATAAATTTATTAACAAAGCCATCTGACATCATTTCCGCAAATGGAGCAAATCGAGCAGCGTGCCGTCATTAAGTACCTCCATAAGAAGGGACTGTCATCAAAAGCCATCCATGATGATATGGTCAGTACATTAGGGGAACGCGCTCTTTCATATTCATCCGTCAAAAAATGGATAGCAGAATTCAAGCGTGGTAGAGAGAGTGTGAAAGACGAACCCCGCTCTGGAAG